>PVKB01000202.1:351693-802050 GCA_004027205.1 Ctenodactylus gundi
CCCCCCCCCCCGTTCCCATTATTTTCCCTGTTAAGTTCCGTTAGATAATTGTGATGTGGGTTTTTCATATCAGAGAGACCATTCGATGTTTCTCCTTCTGCTTCTGACTTACTTCACTAAGCATGATGTGCTCAAGTTTCTTCCATTTGCCTGTAAAAGCCTTCACGCTGTTGGACTTTACACATGCATAGTATTCCATTGTGTATAAATACCACAGTTTGTGTATCCACTGGTCTGTTGGTGGGTATTTTTGGTGACTTCCATATTTTAGCTATTGTTAGTTGTGCTGCTATGAACATGAGTATACATGTAACTCTGTTATGTGTTGTTTTTAAGTTCTTTGGGGAATATTCCCAGGAGAGGTATTGCTGGATCCAAGGGGATATTTACTTCCAATCCTTTGAGAGACTTCCATACTGCTTTCCATAGGGGTTGTACGATTTATATTCCCACCAGTAGTGCAGGAGGGTTCCTTTCTCCCCACAGCCTTGCCAGCACGGATTGCTATTTGACTTGCTGATATAGGCCACTATGTCTGGACTTAGATGGTATCTTAGCATTGTTTTCATTTGCATCTCTCTTATGGCTAGAGAGGATGAACATCTTTTCATGTATCTATTGGCCCCTTGTACTTCATCATGAGTGAACTGCCTCTTCGTTTCATTTGCCCACTTTTCAATAGGATCTTTTATTTTGGTAGGCTTAATTTTCTTCAGCTCCCTGCGTATTCTAGTTATGAGCTTCTTATCTGAGGTGTTGGTGGTATTTTTCCCAGTCTGTAGGTTCTCTTTTCACAGTGTTGATAATTTCCTTTGCTGTGCAGAAACTTTTTAATTTGGCATAATCCCATTTATTGCTAATGGGGACAATTTCTTTTGCTTCTGGTGTCTTATTAAGAAACTCTGCCTACACCTATGCCTTTCAGATATTTGCCTAGTTTTCTTCTAGAAGGTTCAGTGTTTCACTTTTAATATCTAGGTCTTTGATCCACTTTGATTTGATTTTGGTGCATGGAGACAGGTGTGTGTCTAGATTCCTTCTTCTGCTTGTGGATGACCAGTTTTCCCAGCACCATTTCTTGAACAAACTATCCTTTCTCCAGTGTGTGCTTTTGGCTCCTTTATCGAGGATACTAGGTAGTTGAGGGTATTTGGGTTTGGCTCTGCCTCCTCAGTTCTGTTCCACTGGTCTATCTGTCTGTTTTTGTGCCAGTACTAAACTCTTCTTCTTCTTCTTCTTCTTCTTCTTCTTCTTCTTCTTCTTCTTCTTCTTTTTTTTACAACTATTGCTTTATTTTAAAAATCTGATTTTAAACTTCCAATCCCTTTCTCACTTGCAGGATCATGAGTCCAGCAGAAGTCAGATCTTTGCCCAAATGAACAAAGATACATCCTTATATCTAAAACCTGTAAAGATCTTCAACAGATCATTTCTCTAGCATGAATTAAGTTCCAGTTATCACACTGAGTGTGCCAGAGACTTAAAGCCCCATGAGCTCTGGTCCAGTGTGTGATGTGGAGATGCAAACATGGTCTTCCAACAAAGTGCTCTGTGTTGTGTTGGGGAGAATCCAGGAGGACCCCTGTCCCTAGCAAAGAGTTCAGGAAAGGCTTTTCCAAGAGATAAGTCTGGGAAAAACCTAAAAGTGAACTAGATTAGCCAGGTATGTCCAGGCATGATGGTAAGTTCCAGCTTTTACAGACATGTTTGTTTGCTTGTCTAAAACACCCTCACTTCCTGCTGGCATGGGGGAGTGCCGTGCGAGCCTTAAGCCTGCTTCCTCAGGGAGAGATCTGCACGCTGTAGGTGCTAAGGGAGTCTGCATAGTGTTCCAAATAAGGGCCGTCAGAGCCATATCTTTCCGGAGAGACCCTGCCACTTGTGTACCTTTCTGTGCTCCCATGACTTCTGCCGTACCTGCGTGGCTGTTAGGGGTTTTCAGCACACCAGGTTGTCAACCAGCCTCTGCCATCCTTCACAGCTTCAGTCTTGGGATCTCATCTATCTATCTATCTATCTATCTATCTATCTATCTATCTATCTATCTACCTATTATCTAACTGTCTATCTATTATCTATTTCTTTATCACCTTTGGTACTAGAGATTGAACCCAGAAACAGTTTTTATTTTGCCATATCCCTGGCTGCCCCCCACTCTTTAATTTTGAGACAAGCTCTCACTGAATTGCTATGTTGTCTAGGCTGGGCTTGAGCATGTAATCTTCTTGCTTCAGCTTCCCAAAATGCTGAGATTATGGGCACGTGCCACCATGTCCAGCTGACTTTTTTTTCCCCTTCAGACATAATATTTGCATATTTTCATGGGATACTGTGTATATAATATGTAATAATCAAAACAGCGTAGAAGCACTTCTGTCTCCTGAGGTAATAATCATTTGTATCTGTTTAAATGTGTGTACTCTTCTCTTGTAATTAGTTTGAAATCTGTCATATAGTAGGTTGTTTTAGCCCATAGTGTCAGTACTGTGAGATAGAAAGTCAGAATTGTGTTTTTGTGCCTCTTTTTTTCCCCACCCCCTCGTGCCTCTTATACAAATTCTTTCCACCTTGTCTTCCCCCTGCCCTTCACTATTTCACTGTTTTTCTATGAGATCAACTTTTTGTTTCCACGAATAAGTGAGACCTTGAGGTATTAATTTTTTTATGCCTGGTTTAACGGCCTCACGTTCTATCCATGTTACTGCATTCTTTTTTATGGAGGAATAATATTCCACTGTGTATGTGTATTACATATTCCTTATCCCTTCATCTGTTGATGAACATTTTTGTTGACTTTATAACTTAGCTATTATGGATGGTACTTTAACAAACAAAGGCATCAAAATACCTTTGTGATATAATGATTTCATCTCCTTTGGATATTATCTATGTACCCATACATCCATCTGTGGGATTTTGGATTATATAGTAGTTCTATTTTCAGTTTTGAAATATATCTTCACCATGTTTTCCATAATGACAGCAGTAATTTGCATTGCTACCTACAAGGTATGGGAGTTCTCCTTTTTCTGCATCTTCACCAACAGTTGTCACTTGTTTGGTCTTCTTGATGACAGCCATTCTCACCAGGGTGACTGGGGCAGGTGGGGATATAGCTCAATGAAAAATGTCTCTGGGTTTAATCTCTAGTACCAACCTTATTGCGGTTTCAGCAGGATTTCCCTAATGA
The DNA here is from genome assembly GCA_004027205.1 of Ctenodactylus gundi. NCBI lineage: Eukaryota > Metazoa > Chordata > Mammalia > Rodentia > Ctenodactylidae > Ctenodactylus > Ctenodactylus gundi. Next base: position 354,884 of record PVKB01000202.1, read on the forward strand.
TTAATGATGTCGAACATTTTCACATACTAGTTGGCCATTTGTATGTGTTTTTTTTTTTTTTTTTTGAGAAATCTCTATTCAGATAGTCTATTTTATTGAATTTTTTTGATGGTGCATGTTTTTGAATTCCTTATATATTCTAAATATTACCCCCTTGCCTTCGGCTCCTCTTGCACTGCCAGGCTGAGTTCACTGCCCTCTTCTGTCCCCAGAGGACTCTCGTCAGCCCGCTGTTATAGTACTTCCTGCCAATGCTGCCAGATTTAGCAAACACAAGTATTAAGGCTACATTTGAATTTCAGATGAACAACTTTTTTTTTCTAGTATAAGGGTATCTTATGCACTATTTGAGACATGCTTATATTATGGAGTTATTTTTTATTTGCCTGAAACTCAGATTTAATGGGTGCTCTGTGTTTTACATGACAATCCTTCACTGGATTTTAGCCAATGAGTTTCCCTTTTTCCCCTTTGACATCATCAGGAAACATTCCTGCTCCCAGCTGTGCTGAGTGTATTGTCTAGTTGCTCACCTCTGTCCCTCAGGCCCCTGTCTGCCACTTGTAAAATTAGCTTCTTGGCCATTCCCGCCGTCCTGGGCGGAATCCATATGACCTGTGAGTTCACTAGTTGCCTCTCTGCGGGCCCCTTGCCAGGAGCCATGAGAGACACATCTGGGTGCGGAGTACACTGAAGGACAATACTTTTTCCCTAGTTTGTCACTGGGGACCATATTTCCATCTTGCCTCTCCTTTTTCAACATCTCTTCCAAACTCTGGAACTTTGGGAATGGGCTGTAGCTGCCTTGCCCTGGGTGGGGCAAGTGCAGAAAGACTGCAATGACTGCCACTCCTGCCACCACTGCTAGCATTATTGGTACATCTTAGATTCAATGAATGCTTTTTAAAATCTTCTCCATCTTTAAAAGAATCCCAGGAGGCAGGTACTATTATCATGTTCATTATACAGATGAGAAAAATGACTTTAGAAAGGTTAATTATTAGATCTCAGCAATTCAGCTATGAATCAAAGAGTGGGGCCAGACTTGGAGCCAGACAATCTCAGCAAGAGGCCTGGAGTCATCTTCATCCTGTCCACACCATGGGTTAGTGTTTTTCTGGGCTATGACCTTGAATATGTAAGCTTTGATTTTTGCCTATCTTTTTCTACTTCCGCCTTCAGTTACAGTGTGCTCAGTGCCTTATAAATATCGCTTATACCCTGCCAAGTTTTGTCCAAATAGCCACCTGCTGCTCCAACCCCTCTGCAGGCTCAGGGTTGTATGGCGTGGCTGGCTTTCTGATGTTCTGGCTCGAGTGAGTGCTCTGAGCACATTTGCCCTCAGCCCCGACAGCTGTTGGCAAATGGAGCCCTCTGCTTAGGTAGATGTGTTCCCAAGTCAGCTGAGGCCATGGCCTTGTTCTGTGGACCCGGCCACTGCAGCAGCCATCCAGCTGTCAAGCGCAAATACACCCGTTTTCACATGTCCAGCCTTTGCTTATTGCCAAGGCTGCTTCTACGTGGAACTCAGTTTGACGCCCACAGAAATTCTGTGTTCCTTCTCTTCCCCGCTTGCCCCTCTACCACGTGGAATAGAATTGATCTTAGATTAGATTTCAGGGAAAGATCATCTAATTAACTTTTCTCATTTTGCAGATGAGGAAATCAAGGCCTAAGAAAGGTTAGGGATCTAATCAAGTTGATAGGGTTGACAGTGTTTTGTCTGGTTGGAAAATATTGCTGCTTGAGAAACAAACTCATGATTCTTAAACAGCACTCATATCCACGAAGTGGGTTTCTGATGAGAGGCAACAGCCCCAGAAAATATGAGATACGGCTGAGTTGAGTCTTGAGGACATTGTTCCCCAGCTATCAGCCAGGTTTGTGGACCTAGGATAATCCAGGGCTTCAGTGCTTTATAAGAGTGATGTTTTCAGAGACACTTGCTTCCTATCTTACCAAGGATCTGTTAGTAGGGCGGGGTCTTTGGGGAGCCAAAGAGAGCTCCCAGTCCTGGTGAGGTCAGATGAACATTAGAGGTTGGGTACCAGTTGGCGACACTATGGTAGGGTTTGCAGTTGGGCTAGGAAGAAAGGGGGATTTTTTTTTTTTTTTAAGTGGGCCTTAAAAACCTGTAAGCTGAGATTTGAGTTCAAGCCTAGAGGTGATTATTTTTTCATGTTTGTTTTTTTAACTAAAGCATCTGCCTCTGCCAGACTATTTGGGTCATTGAGAATGCCTGTAGCCACTCCTGCCTCTTCACCCACTGAGGCTGACAAACACCTTCAGGGAGGCCAAGTCAGTTTCTCTGGAACCTTGCGCTTTGGAGTTAGAATGTTCTTTCCAAACTTTCTCCTCAGGTGTAACCTTAATAACTTCTTTCTTTGTTGGTCACCTGAGATAATGAGAATCATTTTACTTAACTATTGATAATAAAACATTTTTTGAGCATGCAGCGTGGGACTGTGCCGAATTAGGGGGTACTGGCTGGGCATTCTTTAAGCCTTCACTGTCCACAAACTGCCACCACCTACTCAGCAGGTCGCCTGGCTCCCTCCCCTCACCAAAACACAGGATTCTATTACACATTCCCAAAGTTCCTTCCCCCCAGGGAGCCATCCTGGGGAACCCTGCTAGTCAGATTCCAGTGGCTGTGACAAATACCTGAGATACCTCCTGTTAAATGGAGGGCAAATTTATTTTTGCTCATGGTTTCAGTTGATGGTTACTTGGCTCCGTGTTTTTGGGCCTGAGGCTGAATGTCATGGCTGAAGTATGTGGTGGAACAATGTTGTTTATCCAGCAGCAGCTGGGAAGCAAAGGGAATGAGAGGGAAGGGTCAAGGTCTCAATATCCCCCTTCAGGGCATGCATCCAACAGCCTAGCTTTCTTCTGCTGTGCCCCATTTCCTAAAGGTTCCACCACCTTTCAAAGGTGCTGTAGTCTGGTGACCAAGTCTTTAGCATTTGGGCCTTCGGAGGGACATCTAAGATTCACAACGTAAAAGGTACTCTGCAATTATGTCCAGGCTTTTGAAAGCACTGAGGTAACTTGAAAATCATCTCCTAACAATTTCCAACGTGCTCAAGACAAGAAACTTCTCTCCTCCCACTTACGGATTTACTACTTATTCAAATGTAAACTCTTTCCAAGAGAGGTCTCGGGTATGCCGTGATCAGTTGTGACTGACATTTATGTCATTGGTGATGTCATAAGAGCCTTTGCCAACTTTCGTTACTTTTCTAAACTATTGTAAGAGCAATCCTTAGTCACCATAGAAAATTTGGTGCAGATAGAAAACACATAAGGAAAAAAAAATGACCATATTCTCATAACTCAAAGATAAGAGTTTTTTTTTGTTTATTTTTAGGCTTTGTTTTTGTTTCTATCAAGGATAATCCTTATTGAGCTAAAAAGTATAGTGGTGTGGAGGCTGAAAATAAAATGTCCAGGCCAAGAGCTAAGCCAGTCACTAGATCAGTGACCTGTATGAACAGTGACCTGTACTCTGCATCATTTGATTTATCAGTGAAATGGGGACATTTTTGTACCCAAGCCATCAAGCTTTTGTGAAGGTTTTGTGGGTTAGAACCTATAAGGAGCTCAAAGCAGTTCCTGTTATACAGTGAGTGCTCAAGATTATTATGAGGATTATTGTCATTGTTATTATCTTGCAACTCAGAAATTACAAAGCTTTCAGGTTGCCTCTGTGATTGGCATTTTGTGCCGCCAGGAACGGAATCCCTGTGGCTTGCAACTGCGTCTGATCCCAGTTCCCAAAACATTGCTGAGTTATGCAGAGTTTTCTAGGCCTTATGGGAAGATGATGATGTTTGCATTATACTATGCATCAGATATTGACTCTCTTATACTCTGTAAACATCTATGTTCTTTCTCCCAAGTTTTAATCATAGTAGAATGGTCACATTCTCTCTTGTCACCCAGCCACCTGGCCCTTAGGTCCTCTCACCATCCCAAAAGTTCACCAGTTTGCAAAGCTAGCACCTGTACTCAGTTAAGCCTGACTCAAAAGCCAGATCGTGACCGCTCCCACCTTTGGAGTGTGCTTTTCTTGCGTCAGTTTACATACATGTACTCATACCAATGGACCTAGATGGACTCCAAGCTGGGGTCATCTTTCCTACCCTGCTTGTGCCTTGCTTTTGTCATTTTCAATACATTGTACTTACTAGTACCTGACGGCACATTGATCTGGTGGAGTACTATACCGCCACTGCAGATATTTTCAGAGATTCTTTTTGAATTCACGTACTTGCGGTTTGCTTTTGTGTTTTAGTGGAGAAGCAGCTTAGGGCTGCCGGGGCTGCAGACAAGAGGTCAGCCACAAAGGCCACCCATGATTGTCTACCCTTGTTGACGCTCTTGCGCCCCTCGCCTCTGGCTCCCACACGTTGCTCCTTCGCCTTCGTCCTCCTTCCTGAGCTCCGTCCCGACCGCCGGTTGGAGCGTGTTTACCTTCTGGCAACCTCTCTCTTCATGCCTGTTTCTCCTCTTCTACTCCCTCTTGAGGACTTTCCCTAGACTGTCTCCCATTTTCTGTCTGTCTCACTTCCTGGGCCACCTTGTCCCAAGGCTTCAGTTAAGACTCACAAGGAAAAGACTCGCAGAGCTTTTCCTGAAGCTGAGATCATTCCCTGAGCGCCAAGTCTGGACACTCAGTGGCCTCAGCTCTCCTGAGTCTGGCTCAGTCAAGCACAGTGTGTGCCCAGCGGCACTGCTCATTCTGCCCCAAGGGTGCTCCCCGTGTGGATCTCTATTCTGGTGAACGCTGTCCACCCTAAGCCAGAGACTGGCCTATGCCTTCTTATACTTTCTTCTTCTTCTCCCTTTATGTCCAGCTGGTGCAAGTTTTTCATAAAATTGTACATATTCCATCACTGCTTTTTATCATGCAATCATGTTCATTCTGTATCTTTGATGCCAAAATGGTCTTTTTAAATGAAATGTAGGAGGTAGTCGGTAATACTTGTTAATATCCGTTTTTAATATTGCTGAAGGAGACATGGTTGATTGCTTCCCAGTTCCCAGTCCCCATCCATTGCCCACAGGATCGGGCTTGCTCAGGTGTGTGCTAGTCCCCCTTTGCAGGGGGCCATCCCAATTACTCTAGGATAGCAGTGCCCGAGGTGTGGGCTTAAATCCTTTGCAGGGGGCCTGCTAGGTCAAAAAACTTCCATACGAAGCAATTATTAACACTTTCCATCTTTCCTGGGAGTTTTTCAGAAGCTCATTGTCGTATGACAATATTGCAACAGATTGAACACAGAGCAGTAATGTGAACCCAGCTGTCTTCTGTTAAACTGGAAAGAAAAGAGATTTGCAAAAATGTGGAACAAAGCCACACTTCTCACTAAATTCTTTAAAAATGTAGATATTTTCATAACAAATATATTTCTACGTTAGTATGCAACAGGGTTACTATTGCCTTTAAATGAATGGATAACAATAAAAATGTTCCCAGTATTAATTTCCAATAAAATTAGATTATTTAAGAATTGTATTCCATGTCTGGGCAGAAATGTCCCTGCTTTCTCTTTTGCATATGAAAGCATCGTCACCACTGGTCACCTCTTGTGGCCATGAGGGACAATATGGATGTTGTTTGTGGAAGGTTGGAGAGTGGGAATGAACTCAGGCCAGAGGACCCTTACTCTGCTGTTGTGTCACTGTCTGAAGTCTTGCTCTATTTAATGTGAGTTGGGCTCTCCACGGCTTCTCTAGGGTTCTCCTCTGATGGCTGAAGCATTTGGAGAATGAGATGTCGGGGTGCCATGTGGGTCTCAAACTTTGGAGAACTTTTTACCTTTCTGTGTAATCTACAGACTAGCACATAAGACGACTTCTTTAGTCTCTCCAAGCCCAGTGGACCTCTAAGTAAGAAGAAAAGGGCTGAGGAGGAGAGGAGGTAACAGGCAGGTGGAGTGGAGGCTCACCACATACAATATACAGTGCAGATGGCATGAGAGATAGATTTAAAAATGCTGATTCCATGGTACTGTAAGCCTACAGTGTCTCTGGAGGTAGGCCACATCAGTGGTTTCCCCAGTTTCTCTCCTTCCCCCACTTCCTGAGTTCTCTTTGTAAACCAGGCTGTGCGTATCTGCTTGGACGATGAACTCATGAAAACATTGCTCTGCTGCTTGGTGTGTGGTGGGCAGAGGCCTGTCCTGGGACTGAGGGGATGTTTCTGTGCCCACGATCCATGTCACCAAGTTGAGAACAAGGACACTTGGGGACGGTTCCAGGTACTCTTTTGATGGTGATTGTGCTGGTCTTGGTTTTGCTCCTTTGAATAGACCTCATAGGTAATTTGGGGTGCAATGGTGGGGGTTTCATTAAGGTAGAAAGTCACTCTACCTACCTTTGGGAAATAGTGTCCTTATCTGTATAAACAGCATTCTTACCTGCTTAAAGTAGGTTTGCTGACAAGGAAATGTCACTGCTGCCTTTCCTAACAGGACACTGCATCAGTGACAGGTAGCTTCTGGGAGAGCTGGGCGACTGTGTGAGCACGTCACAGACGCCTCCTGGGATGGAAATCGCAAGAAGATGGAATGCTTTTGTTTGTCTGAGTTTTGATTTTCTTTCTGGTTGGCAACAAGGTGAAGGAGGAGGTAGGCAAAGGCCCGAGGGACCCGAAAGGCAAATTGGAGTTTTTTTTCTAATAAATGGCAAATAGGACACCGAAGGCCCTCTTGCTAGAAAGAGACCAAACTTAAGTAGGAGCTCCTTGCACTTTGTTTTCTTTTCTTAAACAAGAACTTCTATGGAGACACAAAGTACTCTAGACTTGGGATAGGCCCTGGAGAAAATTTATGTCCAAGTTGGGATAATCAAAAAGAATTTAATTTCCTCAGCTTTGGAATAAAACCAAAGCTGGATTTGGCAATAGTTTGAAACCAGTTAAAGGTTAGCAAATGAATGCCCAGTTATATTTAGATATTTGCATCTGTTTATGTATGTTGTACATTGTACTCTATGAACTTTTTTTAATTTCAAAAAATAATTGTCGTAACTAATTACTTCTATCATCATTTTAAGTTTCTGACAAGCATAAGGAATGGAAGAAACCTTTTCTAATCTTCATTATTTATTACACTTGCTCACTCTCAGGGGTCCTTAAAGCCAAAAAGTGTCTGTTAGTGAATTAGAATAAAGCCACGGGGTAATTATTTTCTGGGCTTCCAACACAACACAAGTTGCTTTTCACTGTGAGAATGCTCAGAAGTTGCCACAAAATTAAACCAATTAGGATAATAAAGGGGAGAAGGAGAAGATTAAATTTTATTTCCATATGATTTAACTTATTAATTTCTCAGGGGAGAGAGATGCCCCTTCCACTGACCTCCGTATTTTAACCCATGAGGCCCTGTATGTCCCCAAGATGTGCTTGGGATTTCATTCATCCCAGCCTACCTGCTGGGCCTTTTTGGCTGACCCATAAACTTCTGCCTTTTGGATGTAAGTTTGAATAATTAACATCAGAGAGTAAGTTAATCAGCTAACAAATTGTGTTAAGCCTTTGCTATTTATTTGCCTGGGATAGTCCATCCTGAAAAAATTCCACGTTGTCCATCCAGAGCTCCTGGCCTCCAAAAGCTTATGTCTTAATAAAAGAGAACAAATAAAAGTCACAGAAATAAGTTTACCAATAAAGTACTTGACCAGTGCTGCAGAGAAAATAGAACTGGAAATGTGACTGAAAGTCACTTCTGGGCAGATAGTGCCGAAAGGGGAAAGGCTGTGGAGCAGGGACACACTTGGTGTGGGTGAGAGGAGTCCTGCGTGGCCGGCAGCTAGGTCGGGGAAGAGTCGAGTGCCTTCACATCTTTCTCCTTTTCTATCTTATCATGGCCTGTGCCTGTGCAGACAAAACCTTCCATACTTTTGCTCTGCCTGATGATTTAAAAAAAAAAAAAAACACGCAGAGGACAAATTTGTTGCTTCTTGTGCTTGGCCCTGTTGTTGGTTCTGGCCAAATCACAAGTGAACCAGTGTTTCCTCCTTCTCAGCATCTTAGGGAGTATAACTCCCTTGTCAGGCTTAGAGCTGAGCTTAACCATAATTCTATCTCTGGGGAGCTCAGTTCTTCTGGGAGTTGCCCCACTTCTCCTAGTTTCCCCAGGGGAATCTGTACCAGCTAGTGTGGGCTGAAAAGGATTGAGGAGGTGGCCGAAGACATCAGGGACCAACTAGGGGCGCTGAGGAGGGGGATTCTAGGCTGAGCCTCCAGGAACGACTTCTGCCCTCAACTCCTAGAATACACTGCAGCACTGGACCCCAGGCGGCTGCCGCCTGGAGGCCTCACCCTGCAGGCTGCTCCAGGTCTACCTGCCGGCTCCAGCTAAGTGGGCGCCTCGATCTGGTCTTCTCTTCCCTCACGACTTCATTCCATATCAGAGTCTCAAATGATTGTTTTTGGTTAAAAGGTCTCAAATCCCGAGCCAGACTTTAATTGCTTGAGCATCTGAGCAATACGGTTTGGGCGTCCCAGCCTGTGCCGGAGCGGGCGTGCTAGCTTGCAAAGTGACTGTGTGCTGAGCACTGTGGATCTCTTGTACTCGGAGCCCCGGACAGCTGGAAACCACAGCCACTTTTCCTTTCTTAGATCCTGTGTGCAGGGGCGGGTGCCCCCAGGCCAGGTTTGATCTAGGCTGGGCTGGTTTAACCTGACAGAGTTTTGTGGGAGAGTGGAGAAAAGTCGAATCAAAAGAGATGACATTCAGGTGCTGAACTCCAAGAGGCGGCGGACGTGGGTTTTTTTTTTTTTTAACTCATTTTTTTTTTTTTGTGGCTGCAGTGTTAACATGAATTTGATATATAGTAGGCGCTCAATAAATATTTATTAAGTAAATAACTGAATGAGTAAAAGAAGAATAGAGAGAGGAGCCCTTTGGCTTGGAATACTAGGCAAATTCATTTGGGCCTGTGTTTGTTTAACAAATGCTAATAACGCTTGCTATCTGCAAGGCACTCGGCTAAGTGCTTCACAAATATTAACTCATTTAAATCCCTGTGACTGCCCTCTGAGATATGTACTATTAATCCCATTTTAAGACTCAGGTTCAGAGAAGTCAGGGGCTTTCTGAGGTCATACAGATAAGAAGTGGTGGAGCTAGGAGTCCACTGGATTGGGTTGTCCCAAATACCAATATTTTCTGCTGCTCTGAGACCTACCTATTATTGATTTGACCCTCAGGGTGCATCCCCAAAACTGATGTATAGCATTGTAAAGGTGAAAGTGTAGCCTAAGGTACATATGGTCTGCTCTTGCCACTCCACGGAAGCTTACCTACCCTTGTTCCCTCTTTATTCTTTCTTTTCCAGTCTCCTCTCAGCCATTCTGACATCTGTTGTTCCTCTATCCCAACCCCATCCCATGTGGGCCAGATAGGCCTATCTGATGTCTCATGGGCCACCAGGAGGCTCTGCTGCCTGGGTGAATTCCAGTTCAGAGGTACTGCGGGGAGAGGCAGCCATGGTCCTTTTGGGTCAAGTCAGAGCTGGAGCCTCTGACTTCTCTACTCCCACTCCCCACAGATCAGCATTTTTTTCTTCTGGAAATGCTGGTGGGACCTCGTAGCAACACGGCGCTTCCTGTCCCTAACTGACCACCCAGCCCAGAAGCCAATCTCCTTAGAGGGTTATTTCAGGATGATGAATGCCTTGGAAAGCCAGAGATAGAGCTCTTTCTAAACTTTCTGGTCCAAGAGATCATGGCCTTTGCAAGTACTCTGGGGAGCTGGCTCTTTTCACAGGCGAAGTGTGGATTATTTGCAAAAACAACAGAGGCTCCACTGTCATTTTTACAGATAATGCAGGGCTGCAGGGAAAAGCACCCTCTTTGCCAACACAAACAGCGGAGTGGGAGAAATGGGAGCAGGAGGAAGGGCGTGCTGCTTCTTGGGGCTCGTTCTATCCATTCCCCTGCCTCTAAGCAATGCAGTTCTTCTTAAGCTTACACAGATGTCTTACGCTACCTCCCTTCCAAGAAGGTACCTGGAAAGTCCTTCTAACATCTAATAGCTGGCCCTCCTGCTTCAGGATGATGGAAGTCTAGCCCACTATGCTCTGGATAGAGGGAAGAAGCCAACCATATGTGGATCTGCTTCCTCTGACAAAAGATTTCTCACAGTACGAGGAGGTCAAGGCTCCCTGTGGGCAGTTTTGGAAGAGCCTTTGTGACTTGCACGTAACAGGTCCAGGGGATTCAGAGCCCTGTGGCTCTTGACTTTCCCCTTGAGTTACAAAACTCCATACCCTGCTCTGTCTCTAGGGAGCATATTTTGTTGCTTAAATACTTTTCTCCCTCTGGTGTTTATATGAACTGGCTGAACCCATCACGTGGTGAGTCAGTGCTGATATTTGCTGAAGTGCTGCTGGTGAAACTGTTTGTATAGAGGTCACCCCATCTGGTGGGCTTGGTTGCAGCCCATGTTGGGGTTCAGCAACAGTAGCTGAGCATACAGCAGGGCGACCCGGCGATCCTCCCCTCGCATTCCTCTCTTTGCCCATGTTACCGGGCCCTGGTCCTTAGGAGCCAGAAGGACTAGACAAACTCGGAGGACAGAAGGGCCGTTTTACCCCATCTCATCCTCAGTCCAACTTAGACCTTATGTCTTCTCCGTCTCTTTTCCTAGGACCTGACTGTCATCATGATTCTTGAGCTGGATGTGTGTTGGTGGAATAGATGATAGGATTTAGAGACGAGCTACCCGCTTACCCACCTTCCTTTTACTGAGTCAGTGATGCAGGACACTATGGACATTGGAGTCAGATGGAACTGGGTTGGAACCATGCCTTTGCCATGTTGTCCTTGGAAGTAGTTCCAAGACTGTTTCATCATCTTAAGTGAAAGAACATACTCCTTAGATTATTAGATGGATTAACTTAAGTTATGGGTATAACACGTTTTTTAAAAAAATTAATCACGATGGTAGTAATAGTAATTAATATGGAAGTAGGAATTGGTAACTTTCTCCCATCTTGTTTCATTCCTCTATTACAGCAGTGTTCCTTGACTTTTTCCCTAACGTGCTTTTGTAGACATTTATTTTCTTATCATTTCCCAATCTTCCCTATAAACTGTGTATATACTGTGTGCGTACTGTTCATGCACTGTGATGCTTTAGAATTATTGTAATCGCTATGGATTTTTAATCCCTCCATGACCCAGCTTCGTAATAATATCATCCTTGTTGATGATGCATGTGCTAAAGAAAAACCCTGATATCAGAGGAATTATTCAGATTATTGTTAGTCTTTTGGTTAGATGAGTTACCACTCAATGCCAGTGTAGCATTTTTTGGGGGCGCTGATTGTCTATAGGATAGAGACCCAAAGAAACTGTGTTTATTTAATAATGGGTTGCAGTATTAGTGCAATAGAGCAAGTGCCTCAACTCAATGTAGTTTAAAATATATCTCTTTCTTCCCATTCCCATTTATTGTTGGGAAATCCGTCACTCTTATTCATTGACTGGGGTCTTTTCCTCCACTGGTGTCCCTGAGGCTAAATATGACTAAGATGCTGATGTTGACCATAAGGCTATACAAATGACTCTGTCTGGGCCAGGTAAGCAGGTCTGGTTTAGGGAATGGACACTTCTTTGTATGGGAAGGAGAAGAGATTCTTGAAGGAAAGAGGCATTTAGGACACAGAGACTTGTCAGAACAAGTCCTTGAGGGGATGTGAAGGATCTGGGTGTGGGTTAGTCAGCTTGGGGATGAGGCAGAGCTGCCTTAGTGGCTGTAGGTCATGCTGACACAGTGCCAGGGGAGCCTTAAGACAGACCGTATGGGAACATGCTCCTGAGCATTGCGCAATATGTGGCCTTGTGCAGATGCTTCTCCCTGTGAAAGCCCAAGCCCTAGCTGCCTTCCCTGGGAAACTGAGAAGCGTTTGTCCTTCACAACTCATTACAAATTAGTCTAGGCTAAATAATCATTCTTTTTACAGTTTTCCCTAATCCTTCAACAAAGCAATTTGCAAATAGCTACAACTTGGTGTATATTAGTCTTGTGATGGCCAAGGAAAAGGAGAAGACGTGTTGTCCCATCTTGACTTTTCCTGAGTTCCAATAGAGAATAGTGGCTACAAGAGCTACGGGTGGCCAGAGAGTGGCCCCAGGTGAAGCTCATGATAGAGGACCAGGACAAAAGATGCGTACGAAATAACATTTGATCAAGCTGTGCAAATCCCTCCCTAGGCTGAGCTTTCCTGAGAATGGAGGCAGAGCCTGCCATAGCTCCTCACCTATAGTCCTTTTTGCTAAGGCTTTTATTTTGCTGGGCAAACTAATAAATTTTTGGATTTATATTTTTGGCTAATGTTGTAGATGATGATCATGATGCCTAGATATATTTTTTCTTTAAAACCTCCAGGCTGAATCAGCAATGTTATCATGTCATATTATGTTGTTATGTACCCTTTTGGATCTGACATCCTAAGAGGAATTTCAGAGTACTCTGCCTCAGTATGGATGTGCTAACTCCAGGATGATTACCATGAGTTCAAGGTCAGCATGGGTTATATAGTGAGTTCAGGATTAAACTGGACTGCAGAGCAAGTCCCTGTCTCAGAGAGAGAGAGAGAGAGAGAGAGAGAGAGAGAGAGACAGAGAGAGAGAGAGAGAGAGAGAGAGAGAAATTCTTTCTTAAAGAAAATATTGCTCATGAAGAAGAGCTTTGCATCTGTGAGAGAAGCAGGCAGCGTGAAGAAAGATTGGAAGTAGGGAGCACAAATGTTTATGTTTCATGGATCTGCCTACATCAGAACCTTTTTAGTTTGTCCATCAGTAGCACCATAAACTTCTAAATTTTCTCATTTTATGTGTTTTGAGGTCTTTCCTCTTTCTTTATTTCCCAGTCACATTTGCTTTTACCATATGACTTTCCCTAGATGTCTTTTCTGCTCACTGTCCTAAGCCTATGTATATTCTCCACATGTCATATGACTTCAGGCCACTAAAGCACCCAGGGCAGTCTTGATGAAACACAGTCCTCACTCAAAGCAGGATGTGGGAGAGGGAGGGCAATATCCTGATGAGGCTTGTGAGCCTTACACACAGTATGAACATGAGCCTGGAATAGTGGGAAGGGCCCTATAGCTCAATTCAGAAAACTGTGGCTGCAGCCCCAGCCTTGATCTTGATTTGCCACTTTTCTTTGGGCAGCCCATCTAGGCTGGTAAACTAGATGTCCTCATATGATAGGGGAAGAATTTTCAAGATAATCTTTGAAGTTTTGTTTTTCAACTATTAACTTACATATTAGTTTTCCATTTCTGTAACAAAACACTGGAGAGTAGGTATTTTATAAAGAAAATGTACTTCTTTATCTCATAGTTCTAGAGATTCAAGAATGTCTACTTTAGTTCCTCTGGGACCCTTCTGGCTACATCACAGTGTTGCTGATGGCATCATGTGTGAAGTGTATGTGAGATTATAGAGTGAGCCAGGAAGCCAGAGATCATGAAGGGCCTCTTTTGCTTTAATAACCCATTGTTTTGGAGACGAACTCAGCTCCTGTAAGAACTACATTAATCTTTTCTAATGTGGCCACCCTCAATGACCTAATCACCTTCCACGATATCCTACTCTTAAAAGTCTTATTTACCCCCTCAGAAACTGAGCTTCCAGCATGTGGACCTTTGGGAGACAACCCATGACAGTATGTTATGAATTAAAAAAATTAGTTGAAAGAATCATCAGTTCATTGTCTCTGTAGCATTCATGTCCCACTTACTACTTAAGACTTAGAGGACCATATCTCCCTAAACTGGGGTCCGGGCTGCTCTATAACCAAGAGACAACATTGATTTTTCTCTTTGGTTTCGGTCTAAACCTTTATTATCATGGCTCCATCCTTCCTGCTCCCATTCCACTACCTGCTGATTCCTACTCAGGAGGAGACTTCTCTGTGGGCGTGGTCAGGCCCTGAGAATACATGTAGATACGGAGGGCTGAAGCAGACTTAGGAAGGGTTCTCCAAAGAAGGTAGAGAAGGGCTGCAGTTAATGGTGTCAGTCAGTTCCTGACCTATCATGATAGTTGTGCAACCATGAGAATGTTCTTCTCTATTGTCCTCCTAGCACTGCAGGCACCTGACCTTAGGAGGGAGGACATTTTTTTTCTCTTAAGATTGTCACTAGTAGGTTCCTCCTGGCCTCCACTCAGCTTTATTCTTCCCTGTGTTCTGTGGGCCATAGCAAGGGGCTTGAGGAATAGTGCAGAGGTTAAAGTGCTTATCTAGTAAGCTCAAGGCCCTCAGTTTGATTCCCCAGCACATGTAAAAGCTGGGTGTGGTGACACATGCCTGTTAACCCAGCGCTCAGGAGGCTGAGATAGGAGGATTGCTGTGAGTTTGAGGCCAGCCTGGGTTCCATGATGAGTGCAGGACATCCTGGACTACAGAGTGAGACTCTGTCTCAAAAAAAAAGTCTATTCCAAAGCAGCTGGTGGGTTGTTTCACAAGGACCTCCCAGGGCTAGGTATTTTATCTTTTCGGATCCAGCTGGTGACAGCTGACACCTCTATGGAGGATACAGAGTGAGCAAAGGCAAACTTTCCTTCTTGTTGATCCTAGCAACTCCCTCTCTTGCCCCATGGATCAGCAGAGGGGAGCTGAGTGGCAAGATGCACTAGCCTTCTAATCTAGGGAAGATTCTGTTCCATGGGCCCCTTCTGCCCCAACTTTGGGCTTTGGTTCTCCAGAGCTTAATCTCTCAGTAAGCTAATACCTGTCCCATCTAAAAGCTGTCTCCCCCTGCTAAGGTGACACACTTCTCTTTTAGATGTATTAAGGTCCATTCTAGCATTTCTTTCTAAAGAATAGGAAGGTGGAAGCTAAGTGGTGGAAGCAGAAGATGCTAGCCCTTGCTAAAAGTTACATTTTACAACAAACTCCCAATTCCAGAGTAAGCGCCATATGTTAGGACCCCCGCTCCTGTATCACCGCTACCCACTGGGAACATGTCCAGACTGAGGAAGATGAGGAAGGGTGACAGGGAAAGCCTAGGACGTGGGAGGGTGTGGTTCTGGGAATAGGAATATGCCTGAATTTATTTTACAGAGGATATCAGGAGTAGAAGAAAAAAACCCATTAAGAATTGTCAAATGCTAAACGTTTTTGGTAAGAGGAGCTCCATTTTTTGTATCTCTTGGCATCTAAGAAGAACTGACCATAATTCACCCTGGACAGAAAGATCTGGGGAATTTAATCATTTATAACTACCTTTATAGTCAGCAAAATTTTCCTCAAAGCTTCAGTTTTCATTGCTTTCCTTTTATTTTATTTGGCCCACAAAACAACTGAAGAGAAGACTGCCTTCCATATTGTATTTGGAAGTGGCTTTCTAGGCTCTTAGAAGTAGTGACTTCAGCCTTCCCTCGCCATTGTGAATCATGCCGAACCTCTCCAACCATCCGTCCTCGAACTGGGCAGCGTCTCATAAGAAGCTAAGATGGAAAGAACATTGAGAACATGGAAAAATCCTGTGGCACAATGTCAATAAAAAACAGCACCTAGGAAGGTGTTAATTGTATGATAATAATTGTACATATTTAAAAAGGTACAATGAGGAGAAAACTGGAAGACATATACCAAGATTCTGCCCATGATGGAATTGTCCTAATTTCATTTTTCAATTTTCCAGGAATTTCAAAATGTTATCTCTTTTGCAGAATGTGTATCTATCAGAAGTGGGATTGTCTTGTATCTGTTATACAGCTGTCATCATTCCTGGTCATTATTTGTCTTTTGGATTTAAGAAATCTTCACAGGAATCATACCCTTTTACGAATAGAAGATTTATGGAGATTTTCTGATTTGGTACTTAACTCCTTTACCTCTGACTTTTTCCCCAAGCAGCTTGCAAATATGCAGACACATATATGCACACACACACACACACACACACACACACACACACACAGAGTCCCTTCCAGCCCAAGCTGCATGCACAGGGTAGCAGAGCTCTTTCTCTGGGGTGGGGGGGTGGGGTGGGGTGAGGCGGTCACACAGACAAAGGCACTGTTTAAGGCCCACCAGCTGGTCTCAACCCTCTTCCTAGCCCCTTAAGATGGTGGGAACTCAGTGGTTACTGAGTTGGACGTGGGAGAATTGCAGAATCCACTGGTGAATTCCTCTTTTGTTCTCTTCCTAATCTTCTAATCTGGGGGAAGAGAGAAAGGAGTTTTCCTGGGACTTGGGACTGAGGGATCCAAATCCTTCTGTCTTTGACCCCACCCTGAGGGCTGGGATGGGGGAGACACAAAAAAAGGGTAGTGTCAAGACTGAAAACATTCTACCACGGCCACCCATCCCATCATGTTTCTCAGGATCGCTCCTGACTTGTGTTGACCTCTTCTCAGGACTCCTGCCTATCCCGGCTCTGGGATGAGTACTCTCTTCAAATCTCTCTGTGGCTCTGACTCTTCCCCATGTCACTCATCTATCCTAAGTCCCCCCCCCCCTTTTCCCCCAACAGAATCTGGAAATGGGAGCTAACCTTTCTCATGTATGTTCGGATTTGCAGTTCTCCCAACTTGGTATCCAATCACCATGCCAATAACCACATTATCCTCTGGCATATGGCAATGTCATCTATGCTTGATTTCCTGTACTTGATTTCCGGTGAGAACCATTAGATTTGCTCAGGTCTGTGGCCAGTGGTTCCTGCGTCCTGAGGCTGGGCAGGGACTCTTGTTAACATCTGTGGTCAGTTGCAATGATAACAAGAGCTAATGTTTATCAAGCGCTTGCTCTGATCAAAGTGCTGTCAGAGCAGTGCATGTGCTAGCTCATTCAGTGCTCATCTCAGCTCCAGAGGGGAATTCTGATATTCGCTCCATTTTGCAGGTGAAGAAGGTGAAGGTGAACCTCACACATCATGATTGTGTGTTTTTTGTTTTTTTTGTTTTTGTTTTTTTGTTTCCACATGAAGAAGCTGAAGAAGCCCAGAGATAAGCACCTAGCCCATGGTCCCTCCACTGAGGCAGGGCAGAACCTACTTTTGAATACAAGCAGTACAGCTTGAATCCACTTTTACCCCATGTGCTGGAGGTCACAGCTGCATCAGTGAGGGGGAAGAGATTACTCGGGGAATGCATCCCTAACACAAAGCAGCTATCCACTTGAATGTGGCATGGAGAAAAGGGGCTTGCTGGCCATGTGAGCAAAGATACCACCTTTGATGAGGTTTTATCATTCATTTGATGTCCCTAGTAACCACCACGGTGCCAAACACATAGTCAGCACAGTAGGTTTATTTGAATGAATGAATCACTGAGTTATTAAATATCTGCCCAAGTCAGGGACAGTGGTTGATATTTCTACGGAGCAGGAGCAGACCTGTCCAGTTTACTGTGTGCCGAGGAAGCTGCCTTTGGGTCTTGTTGAAGACAATGTTTCGTATGCTACTGATTTCTTCTCTTCTTTAAATCCTCCACCCCTTTCTCTACACACATTTATCATCATTCTTTATGTTTATGCTTTTTGATATTTTCTTCCTGCTCATTTCTACCTGATGTTGGTTCTTCCTTGCTCACTGACCCGGACCAGTTGGCTTTTGCCAAGTCATTTTTGGGCAGTCACTTGGGGAGCCTCAAGATCCCAGGACCAAGGCTGGGGTGTCATCATGCCTACGTGGCTTTTGCAAGTTGATTGTGCTCTCTGAACTTCAAGAGGAAGCTGTTGTGCTCTGAAATTATGGAGAGATGGACATAACCTTTCCCCAGTCAGGTTTTTAAAAGGTTCTCTTGCAGCCAGGATGTAAAGAGAGGTCACATTTTTTTGATTGGGCCGAGCTGCGTTGATGGGTGGACTTGGTAAGCAGTGAGGTCTTGAAAACTCATCAAAGGGCCATACAAATGGATTCCTAGTGCATCTGTTTTTTTTTTTTTTCCCGCTTTGTGCCAGCTTGAGCCATGCAAGTAGGACTTTGTCAAGAGGACCATGGCTGCAGGCAAAGCGGCACACTCCCAATTTAGGCTGGCAGGAGAGCAAGCACATTGCCCTTGCAGGCACACACCTAGCCCTGCCAACTCCTGCTCCAGACGCTGGCAAGCCTGGCCAGTGGCTCTGGTGTGGACAAGCAGGGCATTCTGGGTATTGACATGCAAATATGCAGGGCATAATACGCGTGGGCAAGCAGCGAGATGATGGCTTGCAGGTTTAGAGTGTCCCCCGAGGCAACTGTCAGTCTCTCCCTAACGCAGAGACTTGAGAGTAGGAGACCAGAAGAACGTTCACAGAAAGGAAGGGAAGGAGAAAGAGGGCAGCTGTGCAAGCCAGCTGCCCGTACACAATGCCGGCTGCTGTTCCAGAGGGCTGCTTGAGAGGGGCTCTGCCAGATCTCAGATGGAGCCTTGGTGCTGCCAAGGCTGCCATGAAGGCGTCTCTCTCTCCCTCCTGGCATGCTGGCCAGGAGCGTGAACTGCTTTCCTCTCTCAAGCTGCCCTCAGCCACTCCAGTTAATGTAAGTAGCAATCACCACACGCTACCCGGGGGCTTCTCCAAAGCACGTTCTGAGCTGCTTGTCCCCGTGTCCCTGCTTCCAGGGCCTGGGTTCCACTGTCCCTACCACCCCTTCCTTCTTTGTCCCCCTCATTTATTGGGCATTTAGTCTGCAGCCTGCCCTACAGCTGAGCGGCGATCAAGTCTTCTCAGCGTGTCTCTGGGACGCTTCCCTGCCCCATGGACGGGAGCAACTCCTGTAATCTGTAATGTCATGTTACACATAGCTGTCTGGTGAGCGTGGGTATAGCCATAGTGGGCTACATGCTTTAACCCTCTGTGTGCAGACCTCAGGGGCACATACAATCACACAATAAACCTTTGTTTCTTGCTCACATCTCCAGGGAGGATGGATTGGGGTGAGGTTTGGGGCTGGGGGCTCTGTGTCATGAATTCAACTGTCATTTAGTGTCTCTCGTCATTTATAACAGTGGTCCCCAACCCTTTTAACACTGGGCGGAGCCAGTTTAGTTGAAGACTGTACTCCCAAGGGAGGCCAGAGAGCACTTTCTCTGTGTTGTCGGAGGGTAGCTTTGAAATGGCGAGTACCAGCAGGAGGGGAGCTGGGTGTGAAGACCCCTCCTGCCAGATCAGCCACCGTGTCCGAACCTGAAAGGAGCTTGTTGACAGAAAGCAGAACTTTGCAGCCCGGGGCTGGGGACCCTTGATCCATAGCCCTGAGCCCTCCACTGGAGCCTCAGGATCCCGGACAGCAGGGGTGAGGAGGAGAGGACTACACTGGAAGATTTGAGAGCAGCTGCAGGCTGCAGGTGGTGCTTGTTGAGCTACATTTGTGGCTGTATTTGACACTGGGGAGCCTAGAAATGTGGTGCCTTGGGGTTGGAGACAGTTCAGTAAATAGTTAATGGTCTTGGCTGCAAGCGCCTAAGGTTTGGCATAATGTGTGTTCAACCTTTAAGTTTGCTTGGGTTGCACTGAGAGAAGAGTTGCTATAGGCCATGTATAAAATATAATATACAGGGTATCTCAAAAGTTGCCATACCTAGAAAATATTAAAAATATTAAATATATTGAGTTTATTAATGTTTTCTCTGTGTGGCTGCTTTTGGGATACTGTGTATTTAGTGCGCGTAAGTAATAAAACTTCCTTTAAAAATATTTCTGTTATGACATTAAAATGAAATAACACAGCCAATTTGATAACTAAATAGGACAACTTACACAGCTGCTTAATCCTGACTTTATAGGCGCCACACATGTTCCAGTTCTCACCACTGCATTTTACTCTCCAAGTTGCACAGATGTGTGGAACGTCTTCTAAGTGCAGGTTTTGACTCCAGCAGTGGTGACAGGAGAGGGAGGCAGGGTTAGCACTGCACTGTGCCCTCCCTTCCACAGCAGCCACATGTCACCTACTCTGTCTTCATTCAAGTGCCCTGCCAAGAAGTGAATGATATTGCTAAGAAAATTCATGTAATAATTTAACAATCTTACAATATCATAGGATTCACTGCTATCCGCCCAGGGCCTCATGTGGCTGGCGGGCCAAGAATTGCACAGGCTTGTTTTAGAGTACACTCTTGGACCCTGAGAAGACAGGATGCAAGCTCCGTCCTGCTACTCAGAGTGTACTCAGAGAGCTGGGGAGCAGCTGACCATTCCAGCTGAACATGAGTTAACAGCAGACAGGCAACAAGGGTGATGCTAAGCCCCAGGTCAACCGACTCCAGAATTGCATCACTGTAGACTGGTTACTTATTGTCTGAGCTTCCAGTTTTTCATTTGCAGGATAAGGCTAATAATACTCATTTGGTTGTTCAGATAAAATTATGATGCACTTAAGTGCTTTTTGTATTAAGGGGCGGGTAAATGTTATCTGTCACTGTTATTACTGCTTAATCTTGTTAGGTTGTTACTTCATGCTCAGCCCTGTCTTGAAAGTTGGGATCAAACAATTCAGCTAAGTAGATACTGTCCCTTGCCTTGAAGAGTCTTACCATTTTTGGGGAAGTGGGGGGAGACAGTATGTCAACAAAAAATTGCATTTTGGTGAAAATGAAATCTGGTGGCATTCCTTCTAGAAGAGGATAGTTATGGCAGGAGGGGAGAGAGAACCCTGTTTTGGTGAGTCAAGGGAATTGGTGACCTCTGAGATGGATCCAGATGGAAGGGGGAGACTTTGAGAGGTGGTGATGGGGGAGAAAAATGGGCCTCTGTGCCTAGGGCCTCGAAGTAGGTAACACCAGCACCCCGGCGGGGGTGGGGGGAGAGTGGCAAGCACCCCTCATGGAATGAAGGGTCAGAGCCTAGGGAATACACCTGGAAGGGGCTGGGATACAGTCGTTCATAAAGAGAGATTAGTTGGAGCCAGATCAGGAAAGTAAAACAAAATGAAACTTGACTTTGGCTTGCAGACGGTAATTTGGGTCTTCTTGGCAGCTTCTAGCCTCGCCTTGTGCTTGCCCCAAGACTAGCCTCAGCATGTTGTCACTTTCAAAACCTACAAGTCATGTCTTAAAGCAGGAGAAACTGGAAGACTGCATATGATAGCCACATTACAAAACTTCCTAAAGACCCTCTTTTTCCATTTTTGTTCTGCTTCTGGCCACTACAGGGTTCTTTCTCTCTTTTGATCACCACTGCCTTTGGTTTATACTTTCCTATCATTAGACAGAGTCCAAGCCTCCTCTGTCCACTCAGGACTCCTAGATCTTCCTTGGGCCCATGTTTCTCTTACAACAGCAACTCAATTCTTAAGTGTCTTCTCTTGCCTCATTTCCTCTCCATAAAATGACTGTCTTCCCTGTATCCTGCCTTGAGGGGGTATGTAAATGTCTTTTCCTCCCTGTCAAACATAGATTAGTTGTGTTCCCACACTGCGGAAGACACAGCGTGTGGTGGTCAGTAGGGCTGGTCACAGGCAGGAGATAGAGTTATCATTTTCAACCCACTTGAATCCAGATGTGCCCAGGAGTGGCTTTGGTCACAGGAACATGAGTTGAAGTGCAAGACGACCCTTCCTGTTAGCTTTAGGAGCTGGTGTGGAAGTCAGCATGCTGGCTACCTTTTGTCTTACCTCTCTGACACTGACAACAACCTTGGCAATCCCATCAGCCTAGTTACCGAAGGGAGGAGACATTTTTTGCAGCAGACTTGCCAAATGCCAAGTAGTGGAAAACAAACCTGTTTACCTGATTTTTTTTTTTTTTTAAATCTCTGAGATTTGGGGATTTTTTTTTTTTTTTTTTTTTTTTTTGCTAAGATGCATAACCTGCCTGTCTGTCCTGACTGATACACCTAGTAATTGGCTTGGCGAGATTCAAAATTGACAGAAGTCATCTTCAGAGAAGGAAACCACAAATTTCTGTGCTCTATGAGATCCCTTCTGAGGAGAAAAATCACAATGGGGGTGATGACAAGAAGCAACATGGGCACTCAACAGAGAAGCCTCCCTGATGTGTGATCCAGATGACCTTGGAAGCTGGCAACCAAAGAAATGATGTGGTGGAAGAAGCAGAGGGCAGGCTGCCTCCCACAGGCCTCTACCTGGAGGCTTTGCTTGTTTTCTGTGATGTTTATTCCTACATTTCTGACTGTCTGAACCTCCATCTTTTCCATGACGAGTTCAACTCAGGAACAGACTTTATCTAGGTGCACCATTGGATTGTTTAGATTTTATGCCTTTTCAGGGGGCTTGGGAAAGGATAGAAGTGGAGGATACTGTAAAAGAGAAGAAAACCAAAAGACAAAGGGAAATGACTTGGGGTGACTGGTGATCATGAGAGGTGGAATACGGTGGAGAAAGGAGCATGGGCGTGGCGTTAACTCAGACTTCTGTCCCAACATGGAACCACAAAGTGCGTTCAGTTTGTACTGACCTCATTTATTCATTCCTGTATTCATTTAACCATCTAAACCTATACTTACTGAAGGTTGCAAGCATGGGGCGCATTGCTGTGGATTCAAAGATAGTTAGGATGTGGCCTCCAAGAGCGTGGGAATAAATAGAGAAATTCTTAATTCACAGTGCAATTAGGACTTGGGTACTTGCAAGTGAGTGGGCATAAAGTGGATAGACAGTAGAGCTTCTGAACTGCTGTGGGTCCTCAGGATGAACAAGTGACCCATTTCTAGCCAAGTCTCCACATAGGAACTTTTCTTTGCCACCAAGAAGAATTTGAAATGATCCTCCCAACTGGGCAGCACTGGGAGTCTATGATCTCAATGCCCAGATTAGAGGGAAAGCTGCTGGACTATGCAAACAGATGCAAACTATTTGCATACAGGCTTTATTTACTTATTTTTTCAGAGTGCTTTTGAAAACAAATGCTAGAGCTGAAGATATGAGACACACAGGTGTGGACTGAAGAGAGTGTGAGCACAGCTCAGAGAACACGGCTTTGAAGTCGAGGGGTCCATTGTTTCTGAGGACTGGAGCTGGCAGCTGATGGCAGAACCACTCTTGTCTCCTCTTCCTGCCTTGTGGTTCCATTGGATTAGATGAAGTCAATATTCTAGCAAAATGTGTGCAGAACTGATTCCAATTTAGTCTCTACCTTTTTCATCAACTTGTTTTATCATTCTCAAAAAGTTCAGTATTAGAGCCACAGGTTAAAGTTACTGTTATTAGACCTTCAGAGCCTTGTTTGACAATTAGTAGGATTCTGGTTTATATAGGTGTCAACCCCAAGTGAATGTTCTGTTGGGAATCCTGTTTTCCTAACACAGAATCAAAGTATTTTTCTTCTCAAAGTTGAAAGTTTTATTCTGGCCTGAGCTAGCCTGTCTTCACAGGGTTGTGTGATGAATCTGGAGAGAGAGTGTCTACTCCTTCCAAACTGGGGGCTCCAGTCTGGGGGGAAGCAGAGTGAGTCCAGGGAAGATCACCCCAAAGGTGCAGCTGGAGTCATAGTTTGTGGATGAAAAAAGGTGCTTCAGGAAAAGAACCATTTTTGAAATTGCACAGGAAGATGGATGAAGCAGCTGGGTGAATTTTAGGGAGCTGAGAGTTGCCGAGGATGAGTCAATACACAGCATACTCGGTCCAAAGGCTTATTTTACCAACTCAAGATAACAGGCAGCCTAATAAAATGACCATGATTTGGCAATCCTAGGCTTGCTCTCCCCAGGGAGGCCAGCTTGATTTTCATCATAGTCATAAGATATTTGTTCTCAAAGTTCTAAATATAGGCTTGAGTTTTAGGGTGAGGCTGTCTTCCACTTGGCCACTCGCTGACTGCTATCCAACCTAGATCCTATTCCTGGCCCACATCTCTTTAGCAAGACTTTCTTCCTCGTGTTTTGGTCTGTGGAATAATCTGAATCTGTTTACAGATGATGGTATCATATCATTATTGGCAGCTTTTTTTCCCCTTTTTTAGTGGAAACTTAATGGTGTGTGTTGCAATGAATGCATCTTACACGTGATAATTTTTAGGTGACTGGTGGGCTTACTTCTCCAAACACACTGGAGAAACGCATCTTTATATCCATATAAATTTCTATGAATACTTTCTGTTGTTTCCCCCATCGCTCCTGTCAAAGTCACTTGGTACTTGTCATATAGGCACAAAATTAACACTAAGACTCATTTTCTATTCGATAGTCTTTTTTTTCCCTCAAAGGTAAACTTCAAATCATGGTTCAATATGTAATATTTTTAAGATAGCTTGAAGTAGGGAAAAATTTGAAACGGATTAAATATCCAACAATAAAGCATTGGTTTAATGAACCATAATATATCCATGTGATAGCATGCTATCTGCCATGCAAAGATTATGTGTGAGAAGTTCCACATAAACGACAAGAGAAAATTATTAGAGGAAGCCAGAGCTGGACAATAGCGACGTGGGAAAAACAGATTTTGCTCAGGATGATCGCAATAGGGGAAATGAGACCTCAGTGTAGAACTGGGCTCAGTTCTGAGCTTCCAGGGACAGGGAGGAACTATAGGCCAGGAACAGAGTGGGACTGGATGGCGGGAAGTCAGTAGATGGAAAGTTACTGAGAAGAACTAGCTGGAGGAAGGGGGGACTCTGGCTGGAGAGATTAGACTGGATTTTTGCTGAATGCAGGTTCAGGTAATCAGATACCAAGAAAGGATGATGAGGAATTTGATAAGACATCAAACTGACTGCAAAATTCCTGATGCCACTGAGTGACACAAGTGTGACAAGGACATATGTCAAGATCGAGACATTGAGGGCTTAGAGGTCAGTGAGAATGTCTCTGTTGGATTTTTCATGTCTGATTACTACATCATAAGAGCAGGTTAGAAGTAATTAAATATAGCTTGATCCTGATTATGTTAAAATATTTATATGTAGATACAGAGAATAAGAGTTTTTGTTGTTAGGCTTTCTGTTTTCCAAATTTCTACAGTGAACTTGTTTTGCTTCTATGATTAAAAAAATATGTTAAGTTCATTACACATATTTGAGATGTGGGAAATTCTTCACCCTGCCTTTTTAGCATCAGGCAAAACTTCTTTAGCTTTTATTGGAATTTGGCAGTCCTAAAAACAGAAACTAAGAATCTCTGCAGACTGCTGCCTGAAGACAGGGTCATTGCTGCAGAAGTGGAGCCCGTGGGCTGGCGTACTTTGGCAAGAGGCATCCTGCAGCCAGAAGTCACTGTTACGCTCCTCCTACAGCCATGGTGCAAACACCTTCTCGTTGCTGGGTCTTGAACAAAAACAATAGACAGGCTAACCTTGTGATCCAGCTGGTGGAGAGTCTTCCATGTGCTTTTACAAAGAACTCCTTACCAGAAGCTTGGGGGGTGGGGAGGAGGGTTGAAGAGAGATTTGGTACATGTACATTTATACATATACATCAAAATAGGGTAAACCTGCACCTGATTTTCAAATCCTTCCCTGTAAGAGAAGAACATCCCTAGAAACATAAAATGAGTAGTTTTAGAAGGGAATTTAAAAGGACACACACTATAATTTACCATCTTCTTAACCACAGTAGAAAGAGCTTGTCATACACTGAGATAGGTGCTGTACTTGGCTCAAAGAGCACCTGACCATCGCTGCTCTAACCAGTGTGTATACGCAGGTGCAGCAAAATAAAGAGCACCCCTTCAGACTTGGTGGCTGGCCTGCGACAGTCAGGCGACGTTGATTGGGATCTACCGCCAGAGCTCACGCTGTTAGGATAGTTGAGACCTGCTCTAACCTCTGGTAGGGAGCTTGCAGTGCTAGACTGCATGCACCTTCTGTCTGACCTGGGGTGACATTTTGTATGTTTTTGCAGAACAAATATTTGTTAAGTGAGTGAGTGAGGTATTCCTGTGTCAGAGGTCTCATAATCAGTGGGGTATTTTCTTCAGTTGTGTCTCTGGAAACCTTTGGGAGGTGACAATCCATCCATTCTTCTTTCCCAGCTGCACGTATAAAACAAGAAAACAGACAAAGGTGAGGAATGCCACAGCTGGGTGAAAGGAGGGTCTTAGCTGCGAAGAGGCCACTGACCAGGAGTCTTGGAGCTTAGACCGGCTTCTCAGTCTTAGCTTACGGCAAAGCCTAACCAGACACAGAGCAATGGCTCACGCTGGAGGTGAGCACGCGCACCACTTTCGTTGGTACGTTATTTGCACGTCCTTGGGTAGTGTATTGATGCTCTCAAGATGAGATAAGCTTTCAAGGCGGTGGTCCTCATAGAATTCAAATAATTTGGATGGAGCAAAATGCACTCGTTGTGAGTCTTGTGTGGAAAAATTCCTTAGGAGTTTCTGATCCCAAAACTGCTCACTTCAATTTTGCTTCCACAGTCAGGGTCATCTTGACCACTTTCCTGGGTCTCCTTCATCCACACTCAAGACTCAGCGCTAGCCAGGGTCCCAATCAGAGGGAACAGGAGCCCATCTCATGAATATGCTAGTTAGACGCCAATTTTCTAAGGTTCTCATGCGTTTTGGCTGTTACAGACAGGCCAGGTAGGTTTCTATGAGTTAGGTGCCGAGTCCAGGTGGACAGCTGTGTTCTGTATTTCCAGACTTCCTTTGGAATTCCAGGCTTTGGAATGCAGAAGCTGCCTGAGGTGTGGGCTTGTGGGAGACTCCTGTCTTCCATGCTGAAGGTCCTCCCTGGGGAGGTCTGGGCCAGGCTCAGAGAGGCTGGGAGCCCACGGCAGCGTGCAGCAGGAAGCTGGGCCCTGAGTAGGGAGTTGACTGCGGGCCAAGAAGTGTGAGACACACAGAGAAAGGATGCAGGTCCTCAGCCAGGCACCACGGTGAGCAAAGCCCCTCCCGTCCCCATGCCCCCTGTTCCCCGTTTGCCATGACAGCCCTTGGAGGCTGCTCCCTCACAACAAGGGCAACCCTTACGAGTCCAAAGCCCACGTACGGGCAACCTGATACATTTGCTTTCCCTTTGCTGTAGTAACATTCACCACAAACTTGGGGGCTTAACCCAACACGAGCGTCATATCAGACAGTTCTGGAAGCCAGAGGTCGGATGCAGGCTCTGCCGGACTCACAGAGCTGACTTCTTTCTGGAGATTCTGGGGGAGAACTGCTTCCTCACTCGCTCCAGCCCTCGCAACGGCTGCATTCCTTACTTCGCGGCCCTTTCCTCCACTTTATTATAACACTGACAACACTGCATGTTTGAGGGGCTTTCTTCTGTCCCCTCCTCTTCCTCTTCCTGCACCCTTCTTTTCTGGTGGTACCAGGGGTTGAACCCAGGGACTTCACACTGAGTTACATCCTCAGTCTTTTCTTTTTTTATTTTTGTGACAGGGTTTCTCTAATTTGCCATTTCCCAGGCTAAGCTTGAGTTTGTGATCCTCCTGCCTCAGCCTCCGTGAGTCCTCACATGTCAGACATAAATCACTACTTCTAGCATTGAAAATGTTTTTTTTTTTTCCAAAATAGCAAAATTATACAAACCGATACAGATTAGTGGGTGCCGGGGACTAAGAAGGGGCAAGGTGGGAGGGGGGCAGACATGGCCTATGACATGAATGTTCTGCAGCATGACCATTGACATCCGTGTCTTAGCTGTGACCCTGTGCTTTATTTATTTTGCATGACGTCATCGTGGAGGAAAGTAGAAAAAGAGCAATAAAGGATTTCTCTGTATTAGTTTATTTTTTAAAACTTCATGTACATCTAAAATTTTCCCCAAATAGAAGCTATAATTATAAAAGATAAATAGCAAGCTGCTGACTCTGCGAGGCAGCCGTGGAGCTGGTCCCCGGTTCTGTGCAGCTGTGGACCTAGCCGCCGGTTCTGTGCAGCCGTGGACCTGGCCCCCGGTTCTGTGCAGCCGTGGACCTGGCCGGCGGTTCTGTGCAGCCGTGGACCTGGCCGGCGGTTCTGTGCAGCCGTGGACCTGGCCGGCGGTTCTGTGCAGCCGTGGACCTGGCCGGCCGGTTCTGTGCAGCCGTGGACCTGGCCGCCGGTTCTGTGCAGCCGTGGAGCTGGCCGCCGGTTCTGTGCAGCCGGTTCTGTGCAGCGAGGGGAGGTGGGAGAGGCTTCCCAGGGGTCCTGAAGGGCTGGGAAGCCTATGCTACACCGGAGAGGCTTCTTTTCCTCAGTTTTGAGTCTGAGCAGTCAGTCCATTTCCACCAAGGCCAAGAGGCTGTTTTCACACACCGCCTCTCCTCCCCAGGGCCCCAGTGGCAGAACCCAGCCTCGGGAAGCCTCCACCTGGACGGATCTTGTCCTTCCCGTCCTTCTCTTTTCTCCTTGATGGTCTCCCGCATCCCTGCTGGGCCGGAGGTGCTGGGGTAGGGCGGCAGGGTCCCGCCTGGGAAGCCCTGGGCAGGGGTCTGACAGGCTCTCTCCCTCCCCCTTCTCTTTCCCTCCTCGGCGCTCAGACACAGCCACGTGCAGCCTGGGGTGGGAGGCCCAGCCAGGGGCAGAGGACGGATGGAGGGAGAGTCAGTCAGCGGCACCAGGCTGCTCCTGGCTGGCTCCCGGGTTGGCTTTGCTCAAGGCGAGAGCTGTCAACTCTGCCCTTTTGAGAATGAGCAACAAAGGGGAAAAGGGAAGAAAAGAGAAAGGGAAGCGGGAAGCCAGGGTGGGCAGGGGGAGGCCAGGGCCAGAGAACAGGTGGGGACTATTTCAACAGAAGGCCTGACTCAGCCCTTTCCTTTCACTGAACTTCCAAAGGACTGTTTGTTTTAGTCCCCCAGCCGGTGAGGGGGCGAGGCCGGGGGCCCAGGCCTGGGGAGAAGCAGCCGGGGATTTGGGGGGATGGGAGGAGGCCTCCTCTGGCTCAGCAGCCCTTCCTCCTCGCCGCTGGCTGGTTTAGGGGGTCAGATTGCTCATTTTCTGGTTTCTGAGCAAGAGGGCTTTCTCCTGTAGGGACTTTGGGACAACCAAGTCTGGAAAAGTAGGCATGGGGATCTCTGAGAAGAGTTATGTGACCTTCACCCCACCCAGAAAACAGCTATTAATGCAGAAAAGGTGTAGCTGAAGACAATGATAAAGAGGCGAGGAAAAAGAACTCCCTACCTCCCTAGCCTGCATGTTGCTCTGGAAAGTCACCTTTTTCTTTTGAGAAGTATGTCTGCTTTCCAAGTTCTTAGTTCCACAATTGCGATCACAAGCAAGGCAGAGCTGGGCCAGCAATTCGATCCTGGCGAGCCACCTTCTTATGGAAAGGCCTCTAGGTTTTCTTTAAAGTGAGTTGACTGTGTCTGGCCTCACCAGCTCTCCATGAACTTCCCCTGGATCTGCCTATGTAACTCTAGTGAACACTGATGTTATCTATAGCAAAGAAGTTTACAACTTGCAAATCTGGGGGTGGGAGTTGGTGGTGGGAGGATTTTTTTTGTTTAGGCAACTATACTGAGAGCTAATACTCTCAAGAAGTTCAGCCTTATGGGGCTACCATCATTGTCCAAGAGTAGGTGGAGGGGTTTTAGGATTTGCTGTGTTTCTCCCCTGGAAGTCAGGCTCAGCCTAGCGCAGGCTTGGAACACTGACCTAGAGGCAAAGCTGCACTTGAACCAACACGCGGTTAGCCTTCAAAGAGAAGCGTGTGGAGGGTAGGTGGGCACAGTGGGAGTGGGGCTTGGGGTGCCAGCCTATAATTCCAGCGCTCTGGGAGGCTGAGGCAGGATGATCACAAATTCAAGCCCAGCCTGGGCAACGTAGTGAAACCAAAAATATGATCTGGGAATGAAGCACATTGAAAAGGCCTTGGGTTCTATCCCCAGCACTGGAAAGAGAAAAACAGAGAGAAAGTAGGACTCTGGTGAGACGCTAACTCGCCCCACCTCCAGGCGGCCTAGGAGGCTGTCTCAGCCTGCATCTTCACTAGGTGGTCCACAACGGCTCGCTCTTGGCTAGGCTCTTCCTTTACCTTCCCCTGTCTCTCCTCTTCTTCTTTTCTCCCTCCTCCTCTTTCCAGGGCTGCTTTACCTCCTTGGAGGTAGTGCAGCCCTCCTCTGCCTCAGTTTCCCTGTACCAGAAGTCAGTGAGTCCGGCATTCTTGCATGCAACCCAGTGTGGTGTCAGGTGTGTGTGCCTATTGATAATTGCCTCTGACTGATGGAGGGAGGGAGGTGGAAGCGGGGCCGGTTTGATGAACATCAAATCAAATTTAAAAGACAAGATACTCAAAATTTCCACATTTGACTAGATGTGTAGACAACCTGGGGAAATATTCTTGTATGCTGAAGATATGTTCAGACCTGACACCTATTTTTGTCACTTTGCCTTAGCGCTTTATCTTGGGAACTTGGGAAAGAGGGTAGGACTCTACCTTCTTAGTTCTTTGGTGACTTACAGCAAGTTGCTTCTCCCCTCTGCTTTGAAATATAAAGAGACTGGATAAAATGCCAGATTCTCCTCCTTTTCACAATCAACGAGCCAATGATTTATTAGGTGACATTCATGTTATGGAATCATTTGCAGTTAGCATCTCTAAGAATAGTGTTCTGTATCTCAAATCTTTAAAATCAGAAGTTCTGTTGCCCATTAGCTCACGACAAAACTGGTGTTTACCATATAAAGTTCATTTAGTGCCAAGAAAAGCCAACTGCAATTATTGCTAAGTGCCAGGCTCTCTGCTAAGCCTCCAGATGCATTTTCTGCATTCTCATCAAAACCTGCTAAAGTAGGTGTTACTATCATTTCACCAACTGTACTCATTTGATTTCCTACCTATTATTTAATGTGTAGAAATAGGTAACTTGTTCAAGGTCAAACTTGATAGAAGGTAGAAGCGTTGGGATTTGAACCCACACCTGTCTTATTCAGACCTGTGCTCTCCTCTACCGTGTTTGGCTGCATTCTTACACATAAAATCTTATTCACATTTCTTTTAGCATGTTTGCTTTCTTTTGGCTTATTTTCTATTCTGCCTTTTAACGTGGAAAATACAGCTTATAATACCTCATCATCAGCCTGTTTGAAACAAAAGAACATACTCCAAACACATACACAAGAGTTAAGTCTTGAAACAGAAAAATTAAATTGCACTAAAATTAAAAACGTTTGGGGTTCAAAAGACACTGTCAAGAAGATGAAAAGACAACCTGCAGAATGGGAGAAATATTTTACAAGTCATATCTATCTATCTGTCTATGGGATTGGATATATATGGGGGAGATGGAGGGAGGGAGGGAGGGAGGGAGGGAGGGAGAGAGAGAGAGAGAGAGAGAGAGAGAGAGAGAGAGAGAGAGAGAGAGAGATCCCTGGTCTTGTGCTATAGTCCAGGCTGGTCCTGAACTCACTGTGTAGCCCAGGCTGTCCTCTAAATCATGGCAATCTTCCTGCCTCAGTTTCCTGAGTTCTGGAATCGCAGGAGTGCACCACTATGCCCAGCTTATGTGGTGGTGGGAAAATCCAACTCAGGGCCTGTCTTTGCTGGGCAAGCACTTTAACTGATGTGCTATGCTCCCAGTGCCACAAATCATATTTTTGGTAAGGGACTTACGTCTAAAACACAGAAAATGATTCTTAAATAATCACTCAATCAAAAATAAGCAAAGTCCTAATGCCCTGGGGATGCTGAAGGAGGAGTTGGGAAGATCACAAGTTTGAGCCCAGCCTACGCAATGTAGTGATGTCACAAGACCCTGCCTGAAAATAACAAAGGCTTGGGCAACTTACAACTTACTGATGCCTTGTCTAAAAAAAAGGAAAAGAATCGGAATAGGTACTTTCCTAAAGAAGGTACATAAATGGCCAATGAGCACACAAAAGGTGCTCAGCATCATCAAATGTCAGAGAAATGCCCCTTAAAATGGCAATGAGAAATCTCTCTACCTTCATGAAGATGCTATAATCAAGATAAGTCAGAAAAAAACAACCACAAATATTGCTGAGGATGTAGAGAAATCCCATAGATCCCCCCATACACTGCTGCTGGGATAGAAATGGAACAACCTCAGTGGAAGACAATTTGATGGTTCCTCAAAGCCTAAACATAAACTTGTAGTAGCAATTCCACTCCCAGAAAACAGAAAGCATGTCTACACAAAGACTTGTACTTGAAGGTTCATAGCAACATTATTCATAAAAGGCCCAAACTGGAAGCAATTCAAATGTCCATCAACTGATGAACAGATAAACAAAATGTGGTCTGTCCATACAATGGAATATTGTGTGGCAATAAAAAGGAATGAAGTACTGGCACGTGCGAAAACACAGTTGAACTTTGACAACACGCTGACCACTTGCTGTGTGATTCCTTTTATGTGGAAGGTCCAGAGTAGGCAAACCTGTAGAGGCAGAAAGGAGAGAGATTAGTGCTTGGCTGGAACTGGAGGGCTGGGAAGGAGTGGAGGAGGTGGGGGAAACTGGTTTGGGATTTCTTCTTGGGCAAGAAGATATTTTAAAGCTGATTGTGGTGATGTTTGTACAATTCTGACTATACTAAAAACCATTGAAACTTACGTCTTCACTGGGTGAATTGGGTAATCTGTGAATTAAATTTCAATAAAGCTGTTACCACAGCACACACCATAATGGTGGCTAGAGGAGAGCAGGGAAATAGCCCAGCCTGGCTTTCCCGAGCAGGGGGACTTTGAGCTGGGCCACAATTAAGAAGAGGGATTCATTCTGGAGCTGCAGCTCATGGTCTTTCCAGGCTCTGGACCATATCTGCAAATAACTGAAGGCAGGAATGGTCTTGGCATGGGGTGGGGGTGGGGGGGCATTGAGCCAGTCTTACTGGCTGGGGAATTCCTGCAGAAGAATGATCAGCTGAGGGTGTGGCACCAATGAGAAGACCCTGAAATCCAAGGTGGGCACCTGACTCCGCAGGCCGAAACACCGAAATCTTTAGATGACTTGATGAGATCAGTATTTCTGGGGACTTCACAGCTTTATTTGGCAGAAATCTACATGTCGAGTTGGGGTGGGAAGTGATTGCAGCAGGAATGCCTTATTTGAGCAACTCCAGGAAGTAGGGCTGTTCTGTTTTCTCTGTGAAGAAGACCCTCAGGTCTCATGTCCCATCTGCCCACAGTCTTTGCTGTTCACTTGCTGTGCCATCTAACCCACCTCCTTCCCTCAAACACTCACGCTATTTCACACCCTGGCACATCTCCACACCACCTGCAACTTCTCACTTGGAAAGCTCTGCCTCCAGGTTTCTTTCTCCACTCAGGTGACATCCATTTAACTGTGAGGACAAGCTTGGATGTATTCACTCTGTTCTGCTGGGGATGAGAATCAGGACTGAGGAGGAAGAGGTGTGCCTGCAGGCCCATCAGTAGGCGAGGTGCTCTGAAGAGCTCTTGCCAAGGTGGACAGTAGAACTGAGGTCTGGTGGCTCCCGTGGCAACATGCTTGGTTTATCTTAGCCAAGTCTGAGGACATGGTGCACGTAGGGCCTGAGGAAGATGGAGAAACTGTGCCTAAGAAAGCTGTCTGGACAGACCGTCAGAGTCCAGTCTCCTTATCAGTCTAAAAGTGGCTTTGCAGTGGCACCCGGGGTGTGACTTGGGCATAGGTGCTGTGGAGGAGCCAAGCTTGACTGAACCAGATGTCACTTCCTGGGACCTCCCCTCAGGAGAATTAGTTCCTCCCTCCTGGCACCTCTGTTCACAGCACTGTGCACACTGTCAGCACTTGGCCGTCTCTCTGCTGCTTCAGAGACAGTGCGCACCTTCAGGCCAGGAACCTGGCCCTTCATCCTCCCCGGTTCTGCCTAGATCCCAGGATCCTGCCTTACACTTTGGATGAGCTTAATAAATGCTTCTTCTGTGCTTTCAATCTGTTTATCCCTCCAACTCTTCTCCAGGCTTCTGGAGGAAAATCAGTGGCTCTGACAAGACTGGCCAATTTCCTGAAGTTCTTGTAGTCCAAACAGTCAGTATTTGCTTAGTTCATTTAGTTTAATCAGTGACAGAAGACACCACACCATCAGTTGTCTCTGCTTGGCGCAGCTCATTCTAGTCTAGCTCCAGCTGATCTCCAGTGGAAGAGACTGGCTGACTGACTTCTTCCTCTGTGTTTTTTTTTTTTTTTCCTGAGGGGAGTGATTCTGGATCACCTACCTGCATCTGCTGGACGTATTGTTTCAGTTGGTTGGCAGTGAATATCCATGGAAATGAAGCCACCTGAGTCTGAATATATACAATTAAAAGTGGGCAAGTTAAAATGAGTTTGACATGACGTGAGCTTGAGATGGATGTTGTCAATCTGCCATGACTTCTTGGGGTCTCTGTCCCCAAGTACATCCCCCAGTGGCAGCAATTTACCAGATAGATGGTGACTCTTTTACACTATAGCCTCTGAACATAGCTCAACCACTACACTGACTGCACAATCTTAGAAACAGATCTTTTCCTATACTGGAGTCAAAGCAGTCTCCCTAGTGGGAGGCAGTGTGTGCTCTCCAATAAGGGAACTGACGTCTTATCTTAGCCACGTAAGATTTTGTTCCTTAGACATGGGCTTTTGAACTCAGTCCCCATAGATGATGCTTCACTGGGGAAACTTCTTGCCAGCACTTGACACACTGGTGGAGTGAAGTAAGCTAAGGTGCAGCTGGAGGCGAAAAACAATTTATGCCATGCTCTCTGTGCTTGGCCTGCTCACTGCTGCCTCGACCCTGTTCCAGCTCCTGGGGCTACTTCCTACACCTTCACAGATGACCAGAGCATCTTCCTTTGCCCCTTTCCTTTTTCTATGGTCTGTCATGTAAGGGTGAGAGAGAAGTTGGCCTGGCTGCAGAAACGGTCTCTAACAATCTCGAATGTAAACTTTTGGTGGCTCCTATTAGTTTTGTTTACTGAAAGGAAGGAGGCATGTGCCCACTCCTGGCTTTGAAAAGTTGACTCAGCCTCTTCCCCTGTAGGGCTGGCACATCAAATCAAACATTTTAGAGGATTTAATTAGTTGTTTTAAACTATTTCTCATTATCCATTCATTGATTGATCCATCCACCCACCCACTTACCTGACAATATTTTCTCCCCATTTTACTGATATGTATCTATGCGATACATAATGTTTACATTGATCTCAAGTATTTTGTGCACATGCATATCATGGCAAAAATACACATCCTTCTCCACTCCCTTTTTGACCCACCCACTCTCCCTTCCTCACCACCAGTAGCCATTATTCCCCTCAATTAGTTCTACGAAATGATTGTGATCTGACTTTCTCATATCGGAGAAATAATTCAGTATTTATCTTTCTGTTTTGGACTCACTTCACTGAGCATGATGGTCTTAAGTTGCTTCCATTTATCTACAAAAACATCCAGAGGAGGGTAGGGGGAGGGACAAAAGGAGAATGGGAAAGCCGTTGTCACCTTGACAAGATACATATGCGCATAAAAGGCTCAACTCCATTGTAAACCTTAAATTTTGCACGTATACATATCAATAAAATGGAGAAAACCATCCAATCTACCTGTCTTTATAGATGAGCAGTATTCCTTTGTGTACAAATACCACAATTTATGTATACATTGGTCTGCTGATGGGTACTTTGGTGTCTTCCAGATTTTAGGTATTGTTGGTTATGCTGTTATGAACATGGGTACACATGTATCTCTGTTATATAATGTTTTCTAACTCTTTTGGGAAAATTCCCAGGAGAGGTATCGCTGGATTAAAGGAGATATTTATTTCCAATCTTTTGAGAAACTTCCATACTGCTTTCCGTAGCGGTTAGATCAGTTCACATTCCCACTAAGCGGAGCAAGAGGGTTCCTATTTTTCAGACAGCCTTGCCAGCACTGATTGCTGTTTGAGTTCTTGATACACACCAATCTTTCTGGAGATAGATGGTATCTTAGTGATGTTTTGATTTGTCTTTCTGTAATGACTAAGTATGTTGAACACCTTTTCATGTATATATTGGCCATTAGAACGTCTTCATCTGAGAACTACCTATTTATTTCCTTTGCCCGTTTTTTTTTTTTAAATCACATTTTTGATTTTGAGGGGTTTATTTCTCTCCATTGTCTTGTACATTCTAGTTATGAGTTTTCCATCTGAGGTATAGGTGGTGAATTTTTTTTTTCTGTTGTCAGTTTTCTCTTTACACTATTGATAATTTTCTTTGCTGTGCAGAAAGTTTTTAATTTGACTTAGTCCCATCTGTTAATTCTGGGGAGTTATTTCTTTTGCTTTTGGTGTCTTGCTAAGAAAGTCCTTGCCTACAGTTATGTCTTTTAGATATTTAGTGAATTCATCTACTAGAAGGTTTAGTGTTTCAGTTTTAATATCTAGGACTTTGATGCACTTTCATTTAATTTTGGTGCCCAGTAACAAGTATGTGTCTAGATTTATTCTTCTGCATGTGGTGTGGGGTGATATCTAAGATGGAGTCCACTGGAAGTTCCAAGGGTGTTCACCTCGGGTGTTTACCAAGAAGGATGATTGGCCAAGCCAGTTCTGCCCTCGTGGACCGCGCATGATCTCAGTACTGCTGCTATGAACACCTGGTGCCTGCCTGTGTGAACACCCCCCAGATTGGCCTAAGGCCTGCTTACGTGGACACCACGTAAAATCACCTACTCTCCCTTCCTTGCCACGCTCTTCCCCTATCCTATAAAGTTGCTGTACTTCTTCAGTGAAGTGAGTGCCTGCCTCGATAAGCTCCCGGCTGTTCCTGGTACTCTTGGGACGAGGGGGCCCAGCTGCGAGGGGGCCCAGCTGCACGCTCACCTTTCCTCTCCCCCGGCCCTTGCGTGGTGGCAAAACTCCCACAATGTGGATGTCCAATCTTCCCAACACCATTTGTTGAGGCGGCTGTCCTTTTTCCAGTGTATACTTTTGGCTCCTTTATCAAAGATTAGGTAGCTGAGGGTATCTGAGTTTGTCTTTGCATCCTCAGTTCTGTTCCTCTGGTCTCCCTGTCTGTTTTTTTTTTTTTTTTGCCAGTACCATATAGTTTTGTAACTATTGCTTTGTAGTATTTTGGTGTCTTCCAAAGCAAATTCCTTTTATTTCACTTTCTTGCCTGATTCCTATAGCAAGTGTTTCAAGGACTATGTTGAATAAGAGTGATGAGAGTGGACAGCCTTGTTGTGTTCCTGATTTGAGAGGAAATGCCTTCAAATTTTCTCCATTTACTATGATATCTGTGGTAGGCTTGGCATACAGGAGGTAAGGCCCTTCTATGCCTATTTTCCTCAGATTGTTTTTTTAAAGCATTAATGAATGTTGGATCTTGTCAAAGGCTTTTTCTGCATCAATTGGGATGATCACATGGTTATTGCTTTTACTTTTGTTGATGTGGTATTTTATATTGATTGACTTACGTATACTAAACCAGTCTTGCATCCTAGATATGAAGCCCACTTGATCATGGTGTATGATCTGTCTGATTACTTTATAGATTCTATTTGCCAGAATCTTATTGAAAACTTTTGCATTTATATTCATTAAGGAAATTAGTCTATAATTTTCCTTCCTGGTTAAGTCTTTTTCTGGTTTTGGGATTAGGGTGATGCTAGCCTCCAGAAGTGAATTTGGTAGTAATCCTTCTTTTTCAACTTCATGAAACAGTTTGAGAAGCATTGAAGTTAGTTCTACCCCGAAGTACTGAAAAAATTCTGCTGTGAATCCATCTGGTCCTGGACTTTTCTTTGAAGATAGAGACTTTATTACTACTTTATTTTCTGTGTGCGTAATGGGGCTATTCAAGGTTCTTATGTTTTCTTCCTTCAATTTTGGTATTTTATGTGTCTAGGAAGTCATCCATTTTTTCCCCCAATTCTCTAACTAGTTGGAATGTAGGTGTTTTAGATAGCTTCTTATAATATTCTGAATTTCTGCAGAGTCTGTTGTGATTTCACCCTTTTCATTTCTAATTACATTGATGTGTTGTTTTATTCTTTTCTTCTTTTGGTGAGTTTAGCTAGAGATTTGTCAACAACCTTGCTTATTCTTTCAAAGGATCAGCTCTTTGATTTGTTAATTTTTATTGTTTTTAAAATTTTTAATTTTATTAATTTCAGGTCTGATCTTTAAAATTTCTTTTTGTCTATTACTTTTTTAGTATAGATTATTCTTGTTTCTCTAGGATCATGAGATGCATCATTAGTGTGTTTGTGATTGCGCTGTTCTTTTGATGTATGCATTTATGACTATGAATTTTTCTTTAGGTACTGCTTTCATTGTGTTCCATAGATTCTGATATGATGTACTTCCTTTATCACTTAACTCTACAAAGCTTTTGATTTCTTCTGTTATCCATTATTTGGTCAGTAGTAAGTTATTTAATTTCCATATATTTGTGTATTTTCTGCTGTTTCTTTTGCTGTTGATTTCCAGTTTTATTCCTCTATGATCTGAAAGTATACAAGGAATTATTTTGTATTTTGTATTTATTTAAGCCTGATTCATGGCCTGTAATACAATCTGTTTTAGAAAATGTTCCATGTGCTGCTTAGAAGAAAGTGTGTTCTTCTGATGTTGGGTGGAGCACTCTGTAGACATCTGTTAAGTCCACGTTTTCTATAATGTTATTTAACTGTAGTATTTGTGTATTCTCTGTCTAGTTGATCTATTTGTGATATTGAAGTGTTAAAGTCCCCTACTATAAACGTATTTGGGCCTATATATTCTTTCAGATCTAATGATTTTTTGTTTTACCTAGTTGTGTGCCCCAGTGTTGGGTGCATATTCATGGAAGATTGTGAATTCTTCCTGTTCTATTGTTCTCTTAACCAGTATACAGTGTTCATCTTTGTCTCTCTCAATCTGTTTTGTTTTGAATTCTGATGTATCTGACAATAGTGTAGCTATCCCTGCTTATTTTCTGGATCCTGTTACATTAAAAATTGAATTCCATCCTTTTATTTTCAGTCTATGTGTTTCCTTATAAATAAAGTGTGTCTCTTGTAAACAACAAACTGTGGGTTTTTACCTGACAACTTATTTACTTGTGGTGCTGGGGCTTAGCCCTAGGGTCTTGAGCATGTTAGGTAAGCACTTTACCATTAAACAACCTTCTCTGCCTTCAATTTTTTAAACATAAGAAAACATCATATGCCTTTTTATGTAATAAAAGTGCTTATAGTGCAAGCAAATTTTTCTTACTGTTCAACCTATTCTCTCAGGGCATATGTCCACAAATATTCCTTGCATAAAAATACTATATTTAGGTTTCTGTATTTTATTTGTTTTCCTCTAATCGTGTCACAGCATGCATACTCTTTCTCCTTGCTCATTCTCACTTGAGGGTATGTTGTAGAACTTCCCCCACCGTCCTTAAGCCCTTCTTTTTCACTCCTCCTGGTCACTTCTTTCTTGAGTCTTCCCACTAATGTTCAAGTTCTACTCATTGCTTCTTTGCTTTAACATTTTTCTGAGTAATGACAACAAAGATGCAAACATATTGCATTCCACATGGTATATAATTATTTAATCTGACAAATTTATAAGATAGGTAATATTATCTTCACTTTGTTGACAGGGAAACTGAGGCATGGAGTGGTCACATCTTGGAGGAGAGCAGTAGAACTGGAATCTGACTTGGACAGCTGATGCCGGAGGTCACCGGTCCAACCTCTGTAGTAACCTGCCTTGGCCATCTCTGGCGTCATTTGCCCACCGTTTCCTTTTTTCTCAGTACTGGGAACTGTATATAGGGCCTGCAAGTGCTCTGCCACTAATCTACATCCCATCACTTTTTAAAATTAATTTTTATCTTCATGTAGGGTCTTGCTAAGATTCCCAAGTTGAACAGCTTGCCTCAAACTCGTGGCCCAGCTGCTGCCTCCTTCCAAGTAGCCGGGATTACAGGTATGCTCCATGTTGTCTGACTTTTTTTGCCTTTTGGATTTCAGGATCTCTAAATTCTCAGAGGAGAAGGCTGCTTCTTCTGCATGGGGCTCTGCCTGCAACCTCATTTGGGGATAATGAAGCTCAGACAGATCTGAGGCTGATCTAGCCAGAAGCTGTGAAACGGCTCCTAATCCTGCAGGGAGACTTAAATGCATCCATGCACTTCTACCTTCCTGGGTTACACCTGACCAGGGAAGAATTGGGCCACACAATGTCTCCACTTTTCTGCTGTGACTAATTTATCTTTGGCTTCTCTACCTCGTCCTCCAGAGTTCTGGACTGTACTGGAGGTGCACAGGAGGGAGGAAGAGGGAAGCGATGTCTAAAAATATGGCAAGACTAGGGCTTGTAAGGTCGTCTCCCCGGATACTGTCTACCCTTGGCCAGCTCTGAGTACAGTCATCTGCACGGAGCAGGAATGACAATGTTGACTGACAGGCAGCTCGGGAGGCACAAGGAGAACCTGGAGAGGTTCAGCGAAGGCCCGAGAGGTGACGAAATGGCTGGAAACTAGAAATGAGAGTCAAAGTCATGTGCCTGGAAAGGGCTCCACCTGGGAAGGAGGGGGATGAGTGTGCTTGAAGCATCAGGCTATAGCTTTTCTCTGGCCCTGCCAACGATGGAACAAGGGGCCCAGCTTGGCTCTGTTCTAGAGGGTGGACCAGGAGGTCCCAGAGTACTGGAAGTCCCACAACAAGACAAAGCTTCATTTCCAGATTATCAGCACATTGCCTGTTCCCTTCTGCAAAGAGAGGAATCTAGCCTGAGAGTCACTGCAGCTAATGGGTATTGAAAGCCCTTGGGGCATAGACAGTGATGTGTTTCAGACAGCTGGAATGAGGCTGGTAGGGACAATTGGGAACCAGTGGGGGTTTGCCTAATGCCCATCAATCACTCTTTATATGCGATCACCCACTTATATGTGGGACCCTGGAAGGGAAAGCTGGAACAAGCCTAGAGTAGGAGGGTGAAGATCCTTTTTCTGGGGAATGGGAACAAATTCTCACCTACAGACAATGTTCCGGGTGCTGAGAACTTCACACGGATACTTGCGTTGAGGGAAGGAATCCTTTCCTCCCTTTTAGGGATTAGGAAATGAAAGCAAATGGGGGTTAAACAGTCACTCAAACTTGAATAATTAATGCAGTTGAGCGTCTTGAACCGGGGTGGGTCTAACTCAGAGCTGATGTGCAGCTGGTGAAAAACCATCTAGAGAATGTGGTCAGGTGTTTCCTTTGGCCCTGGTGCTCAGGTAAAGCGTCCGGGAGAGCATCCTTAGACTGAGCTCGCTGTGACTCTCCGAGGCCATGTTTAAATTGAGAAGGAGTCAATGGGGGTGGGGGGGGGTTCAGCGCTCTCCTCCCTCTCTTAGCTTCGGAGGGGTCCAACTTGGAGCATCCCAAGGCTGTCTTGGGCAGAGAGGAAAGCCAGGTGGGGATGAGGGATGTACTTTGTGTGTCTCCAAGTGGTGAAACAGATACAGTCCCCAAGCCGGGATTTGCAGTGAGTGTCTAGTTGCCTCAGCCTGGAACCTGAACCGAACCACTTTCCATGGGCGAATTAGCTAAACAATTCAGCCCACAAAGGGAGCAGCTCTGATATGTCAGTTAACAAGCTCAGAGGCCGTGGGGGGATGGAGGGAACCCAGGGCTGGGAGCCCAGGGAGGAGACTGCTGGCGAGAAACTGACCTTCTCTTGTCTCGCTGCCCTGAGTCCCAGCTTTTCTGCTTGGGAACCTGGGAGGGAGGCCGGCCTGATTTCCCTGTGGTCTGAACGGTGGGAATTTTTTTTTCTTTTGGGTGGCAGATTATATTTTCCTGAGGCGGTTTGAATTACACCTACCCCGTTTCATTTAATTAGGCTGGTGCTGCGGTCTATTGTGTCCAGTGGGCCTTCTTGCATGAATAAATAGTAACATGTTTGTTTTCTTTCGGGTGGGGTACTTCTTTTTAAACGGTGGGATTGGCAGAAGAGGAAAGAGCATAAGGGGTGACGATGAAGTCATCCATTGGGGAAAAAAGCTAGAGGCGAATTTTTACCTCCCCCACCAGCCGTAGCTCAGCAACTCTCCACACTTCTTCTTGGCCCCATCTTTTTATACAATGGATTCAGAACCTGCCTGTTTTCATTTCTAGTCTCCAGCCAGGCTTTCTCTCTCTTCGCAGTGTACCTGGGAATCAAGCACTTCCTCCTTCAGCGCTGCTTGTCTTGCCTTGCCCCTTCTCAATTTACTGCAGTTTTCCATCCCATTCCTGCTCTCGTCTGTCTGTCTCTGACTTCTGGCTACAGTAAGCTCATTAACCCAAAGCTTACTAACTAAGCCACAATCTAGTCTTGTCGTGGAATATTACTCAGCCAAGAGGAGGAATACGGAGAACTCTACATATGTCAACAGAGAATATTTGCCAAGTGATATTATAAAGAAAAATTGTTGTAAAAAGTATGCTCCACTTGTGTAATAAAGGGATACCTATATGTGCACATGGTATTTATGGAAACATACAAAAGCTCTGTGACCAGTGGTTGCTTCCAGAAAAGGGAAGTCTGAATTTGAAGGGAGGCCTACGTTTATACTACATTTTTGGGACTATTTGTCTTTTTTTATCATTATGT
Organism: Ctenodactylus gundi; assembly: GCA_004027205.1. NCBI lineage: Eukaryota > Metazoa > Chordata > Mammalia > Rodentia > Ctenodactylidae > Ctenodactylus > Ctenodactylus gundi. The sequence goes on from PVKB01000202.1 coordinate 397,214, forward strand.
CCATGTATTACTTTTTGTAATGAAGAACTGATTTATAGAAAGAAAATGAGAAACGTGAAAATATAATTCAAGATAGTACATGCTTAATTACTAGGTAAAGTAGTGATTAAGATCTGTCTTGGAGGATTCAGATTTGAATTGCAGTTTCACCAAATATTAAGTGTATGACTGTAGGCAATTTATTTAAACTTTCTAAACCTCAGTAACCTCATCTGTAAAATGGGATAATAATAGTATCTACTTTATGAGGTTTTTAAGCTTATACATTGCAGTGATGGCTGCTGGTTAAGTATGTAACTAAATGGGTTTAAGTTTTAATTTCTTTATAAAATTCTTGATGAAAGTGAAGCACAGATCATTAAAGATAATTGTAAAACCACAGATGTAGCTCAGTGGTACAGAGCTTGCCTTGTGTGTATGAAGTCCAGTGTTCAATCCCTACTGCCAACGAAAGAGGAAGAGGAGCAAAAAGAGGACAAGGAGGGAGGAGGGGGAGAAAACAATAGAGTTGGACAGTGAGAGTTTCAAATTCTTAAATGAGAAGAGCAGGGGCATTGTTCACTGGGAAGGCTCCTTAAGGTCTTGGGGAAGAGATGCAGACAGCGGAGTCTTGAGCAGTGAAGAGAACTTGGTGAGGCTGCACTGTGATGGACAACAGTGAGAACAGAGTAAAGGAAAAAGAGCAGAGGATGGCGATGAAACAATAAGTAGATCGGCTGGCTGGAAAGAAGGTTCCTCCAGAGGGTGATACATGGGAATAAAGAGGTTGGAACCAGATTGTTGAAGGTCTTGAAGGTCAAGCCAAGGATGTGAGTCTGAATCCTAGAGGGAAACACCACAGGTGTGAATGAGGGAGCGGTTGGGTTTTCTATCATATTGTATCAATCTACTGCCAAATCTAGTGCCTCACAAATTCTCTGTGTTAGGCACCTGAGCTCTAAACTGAGCCCGGGGATAGTGACTTGTCTTTGTTCCCCAGTATTTGAGACCTCGGCTACTAGAAAATGTGAAAGTTGGTGGTGATCCTATGGCTGTGGCTGAATTCACTTGAAATCTTGTCCTCTCGTGTGTGCACAGGGTATTAGCCATAAGCTAAGTCCTTACTGTGTCTATCTGGCAGGACATATGTTCTTGGCCTCTCCACGTAGGCTGGAGTTTCAAGGACAAACAGTCTAAAACAGTGAGGAAACTGGAATGCATTTTTTCCTTCCTTCCTTTCTCTCTTTTTTGGTGGTAGCAGAGATCAGGGCCTTCTTACTGAACAACATCCTTGGACCAATTTTTATTTTTTCTTTTGAGTTGGATCTTGCTAAGTCACTATGTTGCCCAGGGTGAACTTGAAATTGTAATTGTAATCCTTCTGCCTCAGGCTCCCACAGTGCTGGGATTAGTGACCTTTGTTACTGGAATGCTTTCTGTAACAGATCTTTGGAAGTCCTGCAACACTCTATGCCCTAACTCTGTTCATAAGGTAGTCACAAAGTCTTGACTAAGTTCAAGGGGAAAGGAAGTAGAGACTACCTCTTGACAGAGGAATAGAACAAGAGACCAGAAATAGTGTTGGGAATATCTTTGCAAAATAAAATCTTCAGAAAGTGATGTGAGAAAAGGCACTTATTCAAAACAAATAATTGTTGAATATGTTCTATGCATTATGTGCCAAATTAGAGGTAGGGAATATACTGATGAATAAAACCAGATACGATGCCAACTTCCTACAATGGCAAGTGGGGAAGGCAGACGTTGATCAATTTATTAAATGAACAGCATAAAATTTCACCTGTGATCGCTGCTGGAGAGGAGCATGGAGTCATGAGTTCTTACAACAGTTGTGGATTATATTCATAGAGGGAAAGAGAAGATTCCCTGGGTATGTTTGAGCTGAGAACTAAAAAAGTTCTAGGTTAGTATGACAAGGAGAATGAAGTTACCTTGAAAGAGACTAGGAAGAGGGTGATTTAAAGCGTGAGAAATTGTGTTCAGGTCAAGAGATGTCGAACTTAAGGCAGTAGTATTGGAAAATTGCAAAAATGTGAGTAGGTTGTTGACTAGGAGGGGAATGGAGCGATTGGTTTTTGAGCAACTGATGTAAAGCAGAGGGTTAGAATGTGGGAGTTAAGTTAGGCTTAAATTAAAAAGGTATTGGATTTTAGGGAATGCCCATATTTAAGGGGAAGAAAGAAGGGGAGTCCAAGATGGGCAGAACAAGAATGGTCTCTGTGTTAGTCAAATTTGCATTGTGTAAAAAAATACTTGACATAAACAGTTTGAAGGAGGGAAAGTTTAATGTGGTTTACATTTTCAGAAATTTCAGTCCATGGAACTTCTGAAAATAGAATGGAATCCAGTGACTCCATTGCTTCTGGGCTTGTGGTGAGACTGAATCGTTGTGGGGAGCATGTGTGGAACCGAAGAAGACAGAGTAAGAGTGCCAGAGAAAGTAAGCAACCAGGGGACATTTACTATCCCTAAGGTTACTCCCTCATGATCCACTGTCTTCAAATAGGCCCCACTTCCTGTTTTCATCATCCTCCGATAATCCCAACAAATTATGAGCCTGTCAGTCAATGGGTTAATCCATTTAAGCAAGAACTCTCGCAATCTAACCACCTCAGCTTGCAACCAAGGAGGGCCTCACTACAACGAGCCTTTGGGAGGACGTTTTCGATAACGACCATAAAGGCCTAGGGTAGAACAGTTGCAGTGTGAGTTTCACGAGAAAAATCAAAGGAGGAGCATTTTTGGAGGAGAACTTGTTCCACGAGCCGCCGGCCGTGACCCGGGAAAGAAGAGCTAGCCCTGACACAGGAAAGTCCACTGGGCAAGATGGCTGGGCCTACGGTTTCCCAGACTTATGGAGACAGGAACAGGTAGGGTGATTTGTAGTTGAGAAGGAGAGGAGGAAGCCGAGGTGAGTGAAGGGAGGCCTGACTTGACTTTGGCAGTAGAAGGAGGAGCCAAGGTGTGAGGTAAATGCTAGATGGCCGGTCAAGGGGCAGCTGGCCCAGATCTGAGGGTGCATTTTCTCCGGAGAGAACCCAAGAAGGCTGCTGAAAAAGCTAGCGAGGGAGCGAGTATGTATTAGATGGAATTGTCTTTAGAACTTCACATTTCAGTTTGGCTGAAGCTTTCTCAACTTGTTTTTAAGAAGGTGACCCCAAAGGGTCATGGGTAAGAAAACCCGGCCACCCAGAGGGGAGTGAACTTGGAAAGGATTGATTTGAGCTTTAAATTCCTGCCTGACCAAGCGACTACTATTACATTGTTCATGGAAAAACCTAGTAGTTCAATTTTGCCTCAAGATTTGTTGGTACTGTAAAAAATTTTTAATAAAGGTTCAGAAGTCCTCCATGTGCCTCTCCTAAGCGCCTGTCTGAGTATCTGCAACATTGCTTTGAATGATCTGTTTACAATCTCCTCTCTCCTAGCTAAGCCCCAGGTATTCCAAGGGCCACACCTTATTTTTCTTTGTCAGAATCTGTTGCCAGACCTGATGTATCAGGGCCTCTTAGAATCAAGATGGCTCAGGGCCTCTTTCATTTTTGAAGACTCTGATCTTTGATTGAAAATAGGAAAATGTAACAAAATAAGTTAATAAAAATCATGGTAGAAAGGATAAATTAAAATTAAAACATACTCATTCTATTCACCAGATGATTAAAAAGAATTTTTCATAATGAAGAATCTTTTGTGTTTTCGAAGGCTGCCTGTTTCCATGATCAGGTCTGTCACCTCATTGGGAGCTGGTGTCAACATGTAACTTTAAAGCTGTTAGGGCTGCAAGACAGGCTAAATGCCTCTCCTAGCATGGTGGCCTTTCCGTCCACCAGTATTTCTGTCTGACATCCTGCTTGGTGTTATTATGCCATAGAGATGCCATTCAACTCATGTGTTGTTTCCACTGCTTGGATCTCAAGTCTGGATTTCTGTCTTAGCTGTTTTTTCGTTTCTGGGACATAGCACCCAACACTTACAACTTAAGGAAGGAAGGGCTTATTTTAGCTCACATTTTCAGAAAGTCTCAGTCCATTAATTGAAGTGAGCAGTGGCTAAAGGGCTTAGGGGAGACATAGCCAGAGAGAAGCTGTTCACGGCATGACAGGACAGGAAGCCAAGACAGTGAAGAAGAGTGGGGCTACTATTTATCTTTCCAGTTCATGTCCAAGTGACCTGTCCCTTCTGGGTCAAGCTCCAATGATTTATCCCTTCCAACCAAACTCTACCTCTTAAAGGTACAGGAAATCAATGGATTAGCCCCCATAACGGACTCACCTTCCAAACATGCGGCCGTTGGGGCACAATCTAGATCCAAACCACAACAGCATCTCTTTGAGTCCTTCTTTTCCCTCTTTCAGATTTTGCTCTGGTTTGATCTCCTGGGAGTGTCTGTCCCTGATTGCCTGGTGTCCACTGCAGCATGTCCCATTTCCCTATACTCTCTAACCCTGTTCTCAGCCTAAGTCTCCACGGCACTTACTGTCACTCCACGTTTGAAATATTTTGCAATTTCAGTTGCATATTTTCCACTATCCCCTTCTAGAATGCGAGCTCCTTGAAGGCATGGAATTTTGACCTTACGATGGGAGAATTTGGCCCACAGTAGGTACTTGTATTAGTTTCTTAGTGCTACCATAAAAAGAACCCCACAGACTGGGTAGTTGGAACAACAAAAATATGTTGCTTCATAGTTCTGGAGTCTAGAAGTCCAAAATCTGGGTGTTAGCAGGATTGATTTCTTTGGAAAGCTGTAAGGAAGAATCTGTTCTAAACCGTTCTCCTAGCTTCTGGTAGCCTCAGTTACTCTTTAACTTGTAGATGTCATTCTTTTTGTGTTTATATTGTCTTCCCTTTATATAATTCTTTGTCCAGTCTCTGCATCTCCTTTTTTTTTTTTTTTCTTCTTCAGTAATGGGGTTTGAACTCAGAGCTTTCACATTCAGCTATTATACATCTCCAGATTTTTTTTAAATTTTAAAATTTTAATTAAATTGACCAGACTGGGCTTGAACTTGTGATCCTCTTGCTTCAGCTGCCCAAAGTACTGGGCTTATAGATACATCCTCAGGCCCAACTCAAATTTTTCTTTTTTATAAAGATATAATTATATTGGATTAAGACCCATCCTAATAACTTCATTTTAATTTGATCATCTGCCAAGATCCCTTTTTTTTTTTTTTCCAAATAAGGTCACATTTAAAAATATTGGAGGCTAATACTTTAACTTCTTTTCAGGGTCATGATTTAATCCATAATAGCAATAAATATCTGCTGAATGAATAAATGAAGTTACTTCTTCTGTTCATGGTATAAATGGAACATCTGAAGAAAGATTCAGTTGTGGTTTCTTACTGGTGAACAGGTTACAGGAATCTGAAGAAGACAGAACGGGCCAGTGAAAAGAGGGGCTTTCTGGAGCTGGTCCCTACTTGCAGTTGAAAAGGCAGAAACGGTCCAGCCAGATCACAATCTTCTCATGCAGCAAGTCAGAGCCGAGGCTAGATCTAGAAGAATTCACAGGGCCCAGAGAATTTGAAGGTAGACGGTAGCAGACTGGGGAGCGATATTGAAAGAACAAAGGCAGGTTCTAGAAGGATATAAATGCCCTCAGAGAACTTGGTAAGAGAGAGGGCCTAACATTCTCTTGGTCCTTATAAGAATGAGAAGCTTGGTTTAAGGTCCCGTCTAGGTCACAAGTGAAGTTGAGAACTAGGAGCTGTGTGCCCTGTGTGTGTGTGGTCTCAGGCGACGTGAGGACAGAATTCTTGGCCACATGGCCTGCTTGCTTCTGTATTTAAGTATATTACTCTTTTTTGTTGGCTCCTTTTTCTCTTGATAAGAGTTACATTTGAGTATTCCAACTTTTTCTTGGCTGCCTTAAGAGGAAAGAGAGCTGCTGACGGGGGTCTACTAGGCGAAAGGGAAGTTGGGGGCTCCACACGGACCAGGCAGCAGTCAGCCCAGCTGGAGAAGAGATAAAAACGGGAGCAAAAAGTTATAAACTCAAGAGAAAGCAGCTCTCTGGGCTGACCATTGAGCCTTTTTAAGTTTGAGGCTTCGTTTTATAAGTACAAAATCAGAAAAAATCAGCCCATTCTGGCCTCCTGCAGATGTAATGTCAACGTACGTACAAAACTATCGTATGCACTCACAGAGTGCAGGGGAAAGGGAATTTAATGCCGTTGAAAGAGCAAAGGTCAATCCCTTCCTGGAAAATATAGACCTTGGAGATACAGAGATAAGCTTGCAAAGGAGAGAGATATGTAAATAAACATTTTGTGCATTAGGAAAGTGTCAAATGAGAGAGTGCCTATATTGGATTCCTAGGACTGCCAGAAATAAAGTGACCTAAACAATAGCAGTGTGTTGTCTCATACTTCTGGAGGGTAGAAGTCCGAAGTCAAGATGTCAGACTGTCTGTACTCTTTCTGACAGCTTCTAGCAAAAAATCCTTTCTTGCTCTTCTAGCTTTGGGTGTTTTCCTGAAATTCTTGGCGCTCCTTAAGTAAAGATGTATTACTTCAGTCATGTGGCCATCTTTTTTTCGGTATGTCTTCATATCATCTTTCCTCTCTGTGTGACTGTCTCTGTCCCCAGATGTCCTTGAGCCAAGGCTATGTGCATTCTAGACAAGTATTCTACCCCAGCCCTCCATTGTCCCTATAATAAGGATACAGTCATATTTGGTCTAAGGTCCACCCTAATGACGTCATTTAACTTCAGCGCCTCTGCAAAGACCACATTTTCAAACAAGGCCGTATTCTGAGCCTTAGGGATTGGGACTTCAATGTGTTTTTCTGGGGGAAGAGCACAATCTAAGCCGTAGTCCCATAAGGAAGTGGACGGCCTCAAGCTTGTGATTCAGCAGGTGGAGTAAGTTAAGGAAGGTGTCCCAGAAGGGTGGCAGTGGAAGGAAAGTTATCCTTGGCAGGCAGAAAGGCACAGAGGAAGACGTAAAGATGAAGACTCTGTACCCCAAAGAAGGAAGTGGCCCCAGGATCCTACTGTAATGTGAGGACCACCTCAGATGCCACACTTAGTCCTCACCACATTGCCATTACTAGTTCATCTTACAGATCAAAAACTAATGTGGAGGTACAAAGGGATGGCCAAAAGAACAGTGCGGCCACAGGTGGAAAGAGGAACCCACACGTATGTCCTGTGTCTAGTGACTTATGTAAAAATAGCACAAGCTGAAGTGATTTGCTGCCAGGAAGAGCACTTAGGGGCCAGGTATTCTCTTAGGAATACCTAATACTCTTCCAGGAGCGTGGGAGCCTTCACCACCATTGAAATGCTCCCGTCTCAGACATTTGGCAAAGATCTAAGGCTGACTCTGAGTCTCCAGAGACACATATGGCCTCCTGGAATGTCATAGATACTGAAGGTTTATGGACCCAGTGTGACCAGGGTTGGGTGATCACACATTAATAAAAAAATTGGCTTCCTCCCTGTGCTTGGGTAGGGAAACATACCCAAGACATAGAAAACCAGATATCAGTTTTTTTGTGTGTCCATGGCCTTAAGAAAACAAGGAAGTTCTGACTATCCTGCTCTGTGCCTTTGTCTGGGTAGGTGCCCATCCCCATCTGCTGCCTCCACAGTCTTAATAAACACTCAGCAAAATGAACTGAATGATCTAAGGTCCTCCGGGGTGTACCGGGGAGAGTTCTGCCTTGGGAGGCAGGGCTCTGCCTTTGAACTTGGGTCCTCCTGCTTATTGTATGCTTCTGGCTTGTGTCAGGTCTGACCCCAGATTTCTCATTTAGACATTGACATAATACCTAACTTACAGTTCTAATGGGCATTGGCTAGGACCACAGATACATTTTATTAATGTGAAAGTATGGTATATTTGCAAGTTTATTGATCATAGTGCATTTAGGACTCTATAGAGGTAAATCAGACGACATCTTCTTTATAATTCTCTTCTCAGTATGACCCTCTAAAACAGAGGTTGATAAACTGTGTTCTATAAGTCAAATCTTTCTTGTACCCTATTATGCGATAACCTATTAACAGTGGCTTTTGCATTTTTAAGTGGTTAAAAAACCCAAAAAGAGTACTACTTCATGGTACAAGAAAATGGTGAAAATTCTAATTTTCATGTGCTTAAATAAGTCCTCTGAAAATGCAGTCACACTCATTTGTCTACGCCTGAGGCTGCTCCCGCGTGGGATACTATGGTGGCAGGGCAGGGTGGCTGCAGTGGGCCTTCTGCTCTAAGGTATTCGCCATCTGGGCCTCCACGTAAAGCATTTACTGGCTCCTGCTCCAGAATCACAAAACCAGGCAAATAAAACTCTGAGCTGACCCCCCTTCTTAAACATTCTAATTAGCTATGTCCACAGTTCTCCTATCTTTGGGTCATTGAAGAGTTCAGGCCGACCTGACTTCTAGGAGCCCGAGAAAATCAGTCTGAATTGCTCATGCTTGGGCAGGATTCACAACCTCTTCCCCAACCCCCAGGACAGCTTTTGCCCTGGGTGGCCTGAGGGACAGTGGAAAGCCTGTCCCTCAGGAGAACAGCAACTGTCTGAGCCCAGACAAATCCCACCCTGCCTGCTGCACTTTAGCCATTGAAGTTGCCTGTGTGTCAGCTGACGGGAGTGCTTTGCCTAGTGACAGGTCTCCCATTTAAATATAATCACCTTTTTATATCCACAGAACTCTCTGAATGCCTCTCCCCACCCAGAGCTTTCCCTGATGATTGAAAAGAGCTAAACCAACAAATGGCATTATCTCTTCTGAATGGACTCAGTTTATCACCTGGACAAGCCCAGAAACTTCAACCCTGAGCTTCTCTTTGTTGTAGCAACAGGTGCTCAGGAAAGGAGTGGGGGGAGTTGGAGGAAGGATGGGTTTAAGCACCGGAACAGGCAAGAAGAGGAAGGCTGTGGAATGCTGTTTGGGGGAGATCTTGAGAAGCCGATCAGTTTCATTACTTCAGAATGGGCTGGGACAGGATCCGCAGGGCACTGGGGAGGTTGTGTGTGTGTGTGTGTGTGTGTGTGTGTGTGTGTGACAGGTGACACAGTGATCTTCCCATGTTCTTAAGCTTGTTCTATGACTGAATTGAGTAGTCTATAAAAGGAGAGGTTCTTAAAATTTTTTTCTTAAAATATTCTAATGGAACAAAGATTTTTCAAGTTTTTTAAAAAAATATTTTTTAGCACTGTATATAAATATCCTTGTGGCTCAAGCCTATTTAGTGGCCAGAAAAGAAAGCAAGAAAGAAGTGAAGGAAAAAAGGAAGAAGGTAGGGAAGGAAGAAGGCAAAAAACCGGAGGGAAAGAGAGTTCTGAACTCCTCAGTATAACTCTATTTTGTACGACTTTCTAGTTGCATTGCTTGTGGTGTCTTCTTTCTCAGTGAGTTATCCAGGTTTTGGGGAAGAGGGCACATTTGTTAACAGCCAGGAGGACTGTTTAGTCACAAATAGCAGAATTTCCATAACCAGCTCAGGCTAGAAGTGGGATTTGATGGTTCTTGTAACCAGACCAAGGGACTGAGTGCAGCTGGCCTCAGGGACAGCTGGGGACGGGGAAAACAAAGGGGCAGGACCTACTGTCCCTCATGTTGGTTTCTGCCCACACACTAGTCTTGTTCACTCAGACTGGCTCTTTTTGAGGTTGGAACCAAGAGTGCCAGCCACATCCAACTTCCACATTTGCCATCTTTGCCCCCAAAAGGAGCTGCCATTTTCTTTGGAAGTTTAACTTAGTCTTAGGGAAGCACAAGCTCACCTTGGATCGTGTGCCAATCTATGATCAAAAAGGCAAATTTTCATGACTGATAACTTCTAGGAGAATGCACCTGGCGTGGGAAGAGAGAAGGAGTCTCTGAAGGAAGGGATGCCAGGCAGACAGAAGAAGGGACACCATCCCAGTGCCCTCCCCTTGTTGCATACTCCTCCTCAGTACCTGGCTCAGAGCAGGGTGGAGACACAGAGACACTGCGAGCTATTTTCCTTCACACGTGTCTCTGTTCCCTAATAAAAATTTCTCTCCATGTTGGGCCCGCCTTTTCCAGAGCAAATACATCCCCTCACCCTGATGAATTAAAGTTCTGCCTTTTGCACAGGCTTCATAGGTGGCATGTGTACCAGCAACTTGGCTCTTCGTTTCCAAAAAGCTGTAAGCATTGAATAAATGAGGTCCAGCTGCTGAGTATCGTGTCAGGCAGATCTCCATCTCTGTGACAAAATGTTTGAGATAAATTAATAGGAGAAAGGATTTGTTTTGCTTGTGGGTTTCCTTCAGTCCATGGTTGCTCCGCTCTGTTGGTTTTGGGTTTGTGGTGGGGCAGAGCACCATGACTGGGTGCCCACAGTGGGGCAGAGCTGCTCACGTTGTGGAGGCCAGGGTCCCAATGTCTCACGTGTGGGCGTTCCCCCAGCACTCTAATTTCCTTCTACTAGGCCCCTACCTGCTAAGGTCCCATCACCTTCCGGTCTTAACCAAAGCTTTAGCATGCAGAATATTTAAAATGCAAACTAGAGCAAGCATTCCTTCAACTTATGTTGGTCAGACACCTTAAAAATAACTTTATTTTCTGGAACAACGTTAGATTAATAAGAGCTTTTCATTGAAAGCACAGAGAATTCTTGTCCAGAACTTATTTTTCATAAGCTATAGAGTGACCAGATTTTCTTGATACCATCTTACTGACTCTACCCCCCGTGTCTAGGAGGTAGAGGCATACTGGCATGTGCACCCCATGCGAGGAAACTGAGGCCTGGGAAGGTGAAAGGGCTCTCCCAGGACCTCAGCCCCAGTGGGATCAGCTGGAGACAGAACTGTGTGGTTCCGTGGAGCCTGTTCAAAAAGAAGTTTCCAAGGCAGGAATTGCCTTTTCATGGTGGAATTTTCTTCACTTAAATAAAATGGTGAGAGAAATAGCAATGGAAAACTCCAAACTAAGCAAGTAGACCAAATTATTTGCCTATAATTTAGTCGTCTGCCTGGAATCCTCACTGTGTCCCGGAGATCTTCTGTGTGGCCTCCTTCCCAGCACCCCTCAATGCCCATTTCATGGGTGTCAAGTCTCTGGGGCAGAGAGGGAGAACTGGGGGGCTGCACACGTACCTCCAGCTACTCTCCCAGGACTGCTCTCATACAGGAAGGTGTCTCGTGGCCGCGTCCGCAGGAAGGCCTGTGAGGCAAGGCCCTTCCTCTTTTCTCTTTCTTTGCCTTCAGTACTTCCCAGCCCGTCTCTTGGAGTTAGGGTCTACGGGGCCAGAGAGCGTGAACGGGCCGAAGCTGAGTGGAAGAGGTGGCTGGTAATATTTTCCAGTTCTTTCTAACCGGCCTGCCTTCCCTCAGCGGACACGGAAGTGAGGCAGCCTACTGGCTGTGCTGGCTGTGAGATTGGTTACTGCTGACATCACCCGGGCAGCCAGACTGGGGACCGGGTTAGGGGGAAACCGAGCAGGGATTAACGTAGCCCTGGCGAATTGATAGACAAAGGTAGTGGCGATCAGGTAACGCTTTTCCCAAGCACACGCTGTCGGGAGGAGGACGAGAGCCGGCAGAGACCTTAGTTCGTGCACGGGGTGCTCTGCGGGTGCTCCGACCTTTACCGATGTCGGAGTCCCAATGCGTCTGCTCTAGTGCCACTCCGTTCTGCGAGCTCTGTGGGCTGGGATCTGGAATGTCCCAGGAACACATTAGTGGCGGGGTGATACACAGTGAGCTAAGATCAACAGCTTTCTTCGTACTTGCCTTCTAGAGGGAGACGGAGATAATTTTACAGGTTAGCTTTTGCATGATAAACCACCTCTTTGGTGAGTGACATGTGACAGGATTCCTTTATTGCTGCCTAGAAGACTGAATTGGATGTGGCGCCACTGACTTTGTCTGCATGTGCTCATAAGTTTGCAGGCGGGTTGGTGACTCATCTGGCTGGCTCGGGTGACCAGAGTCTTTATGCACAGAGTCTCTTCCTCCCCCAACACAATTTGGGCTCCTTCAGGTGGCAGGGGTAGGATTCGAACAGCGTGCCATGCCTCTTGAGGCCCAGGCTTGGAAAACATGGAGCTGCATTCTAGGGGCCAAAGGAGATAAGAGGCCGATGTGATTTCAAGGGATAAGGGGAGACACACCGCTTCTGGTGCCAAAAGATCATAGACATTTTAGGACTGTCTTGTTTTTTGGTACTGTGGATTGAACCCTGGGCCTTTGCACTGAGCTACATCTACCCCTTCTTTGTTGTATTTTGAGACAGGGTCTTGCTAAGTTGCCCAGGCTGGGCTTGAACTTGCCATCCTCCTGCCTCAGCCTCCCAGAGTGCTGGGATTGCAGGTGTGCACCACCCCACCCAGCTTGTGCTCTGCTTCACCCATGTGCACGGTTAAAACCAGTAGTCCTCTATAATTTTTATTTTTATAGTCACAGCAATACTGGGGAAAGCGTCCAGTAGTCCCCACACCTGTAGGGAAATGTTCCAAGACCCTCACCTCAGTGGATGCCTCAAAACTGACTCTATGTGTACTGTATAAACTCACCTGTGATAAAGTTTAATGTATAAAGTAGGCACAGTGAAAAATAACAATAAATAATAATAGCACAGCAGAACAGTTATACACACTATAGTACGAGCTCCGTGGATGTGGTGTCTGTTTCTCTAAATATCTTGTAGTGTACTGACCACAGTTGTCAGAGGTTAGCTAACATCATGCAAAGTGAAAGCATGCCTAAAGGCATCTATTATAGTGCTGACAGTGTCAGTGGGGTAGGAAGGAATTTAGAGGAAATTTCATAGAGAAGGAAGCTTAGAAAGATAAACAGTATTTCCACAGGAGCAACATACGTTAGCTTCTCCTACTTTTCTGTTACTTCCTCTGCCTAAGTCCTACTGGGGCCTATCAGCTAAAACCTGGTCTGTTTGCCAGGGCACCAACAGTGACCTGCGGTGTGAAATTTCTGCTCTGTGCATCAGGGAGCAAGGAAAGTTCCAGTCAGCTTTCCCTGGGTTAGGAAAGGGAGAGTTTCTGATCCATGTTTTAACCAAACTGTGACATTTCTCTCCTGTTTCTCTTCTCTTCTTGAGCTATTTACCACTTCTTTTTTTTCCCCACTGTGTTTTCTAAGAGATACAGTTGTATGGATGTAAGCAAAAAAAAAAAAAAAAAAAAAAAAAAAAAAAAAAAAAAAAAAAAAAAAAAAAAAAAAAAAAAAAAAAAAAAAAAAAAAAAAAAAAAAAAAAAAAAAAAAAAGAAAAGAAAAGAAAAGAAAAGAAAAAAAAAGTGAGTAGAATTTGCTATCATTCCATTGTGGATAGAAAAAAATCAATTCCAATTGGTTTCTCCTGTTTTGCAATGGGTCCTGTGGTCTTTGCCACATGGCAGTCTTTGGATTTACATATGGTACCTAGTCCACAAAGGAAGCAGATTAAGTGGGTCAGTAAATGGGAGGGGGAAACTAGCAGTGAGTGTTTTTTAAATTCATTCACTTATTCACTCATTTATGCCTTCATTCAGTATCACAGTAGGATCTTGGATCCCTCTTAGAATTTTTTTTAGCTTTGCTATAATAGCTGGTATATGTTTCCTCCTTTAGATGATTTCTCTTGAGCTATAGCGCTGAGAGGGGAGTTTCCTTGGGAGTTTGCATTTCCCATGGCGGCTGGTGACTGCCTGCTCTGTTGCCTCGGGGTGACACTAGCTCTGAGTTGACGTGGGTGGGTGTGAGATGCACTCAGGAGTAGGCTGAGGCTCAGTCTTTGCTGAGGGCCAGGAGTGACAGCAGTTGTAATTACTGTACCTAATGAATCACTGGAGGTGGAAGCATTTGTGCAGATTTCTTCTGCCTTAGGAGAATCTGACCACTTGTTGGCACACCTCATCTGTGACATGATTGAAAATAAACGAAAACATAATCCCATGTGGAATACATAACATGACCTTATTTGGTTGGAAGTGTCTTTACAGGTGCAAGTAAGGTAAGGATCTTCAGATAAGGAGACTATAGAAGAGGATACAACGGCCCTAAATTCAAAGAGAAGGCAGAGAGTTGAGTCAGCCAAAGGAGAAGACAAAGTGACCAGCACACATGTGGAGAAGGGGATGATGAGGTCACAGGTCAAGAGATGTTGGCACCAGAAACCTTAAGAGGCAAAGAACAACTTTATAGAGCCCCCAGGGAGAACACACCCTGTTGACTCCTTGATTTTGGACTCCTAGCCTGTAAATCTTTGCTGCAATTAATCCACCAAGTTTGTAGTAATTTGTTATAGCAGCCACAGGCAGCTAATCTCATTGGATTCCCAGTGAGTCTGTGGAGAGGGCCAGAAACAGAAGCCCATGTAACCTGGGAGCTGAGGGAATCAACTTTCAGATCCACTTTCTTCCTTCTCCTTTACCTCCAGATTGTGTCTTCCATTGGCCAGATGTAAAAGAATGCCAGAGGACTGGGAAGCCCCTGGAGAGCTGCAAGGCCTGGCTTCCTGATGTCACACGCTGCGAAGGTTGGAGAGAAGAGATGAGGAGCACATGCCAGCCATCTAGCAGGCACACACTTGCAGGTAATGACACCTGGATTGTAAACATCGGAAGGGTGAGGTGAGAATGAGGTATCTGTGGCAAGAATTAATGCCGGTCAAAGCTGAAAGAACTGCTTATATGAAAATACTGCTGGAGGACGTAGAAATGCAAGCAGTGTTTGAGTAGTGGGGGAAAGATGGTTTGATGATCCAGGATGAGGAAGTGATTCCTTGCATGCGCTTGTTTTTGCAAGAGAGCAAGAGATGAAGATGGGAGAAGAGTATGAGGAGTGTGTGTTTAGCAGATGCTTAGGAGCAAGAAGGAAGCTGGGCTGTGGAGGTTATGGCCTGTAATCCCAACACTTTGAGAGGCTGAGGTAGGAAGATCTCCACATTGAGCCCAGACAGGGCTGCTTAGCAACTTAGAGATACCCTGTCTCAAAATCAAAACCAACAGTGGGCTGAGGGATGTAGTCAGTGGGAGTGTGAAGGTCCTTGGCTTCAGCTCTGGTACCAAAAATAAATAAATAAATAAATAAATAAATAAAAAATAAAAAAAAAAAGGAAAAGGAGAAATTGCAGAACTACTGTGCAGCTTATAGTAGAATTCTGGCATTTTTGCAAATTCCTAGCAGTGTGTTTTTTGTGTTTCTATCAAAAATAGAGCCTCTGCGTTGTCCCATGTAGGCCCCTGCCCATATCTTCTGACAGAAGACACTGCAGTAAGACCTACCTACCTTGAAAGCCTTATGGAATAACCCTTCTTGGAAAGATGGAAGAGTGGGTGTTAGGTCAGCTCTGGGTCGCCTGGGTGAAGAGTCACAGCGCTCACAGGACTGGTGCTGGGCTGCACGGAATGGAGGCATGCCAGCAGTCCTGGACTGAATGTCCTAAGCAGGTCGCTAAGCAGGGTCTGGGGAGGGGGGAGATCAGAGCCACCACGGCATCATCGTAAGTGGTCCTCGGTGATGCGGTTTGCTTTCTCGGTGCATCCCTCAATAAACTGGGGGAGAATTTGGTTTCTCTTGCGAGCTTAGAAAGACTTTGAGAAGAGTAAATAATAGTAAATAAACCAAGGGAAATAAATAATCAACCACCGATCTATTGATCTGTACAAATTATCTAATTATAAAATAGAGAAGGAGAAGGAAGAGGCTAGAGAGGTGGAAGGCACAGAAACTATATAAATATAGGTATAAGAAAAATCAAGGAAACAAACATCTGCTAGCAGGAGAGACCATCTTGCTTTTTCTTCTTCATTCAACAAATTGTACTTCTCCGGATAATCCAAGAATCCTTGAGAGGCTTTCTCTAGAGAAATTCTTTTCTAGGGTGTGAACTTAGCAGCTTCTGTTCTGTGGTTTTCCTGTATCTACCTTGTAAGATACAAACAACAGCAACAACAATAAAACTCAAAGTGCACAAAATTTTTGTTCCATTATCTGGCAAATGTTCCTGAGCCAAAGTTCCTCCCCTGACTCCTGGAGGAGTAATTCTTTTTTTTTTTTTTTCTTTTTTGAGACAGGGCCTTGCTCTGTAGTCCAGGCTGGTCCTGAACTCACTATGGAGCCCAGGATGGCCTTGGACTCAACAGTCATCCTCCTACCTCAGCCTCCCGAGTGCTGGAATTACAGGTGTGTGCTACCATGCCTGGCTTATGAGGTGCTGGGGAATCAAATTTGGGTACTTAGTGTTTGACATAGCGCTTGCTAGGTAAGCACTTTAACTGCTGAGCCATTCCTCCAGGCCCTCCTGGAGGAGTAATTCTTGTATGTCTTAATTATTATGTTTCACAGTGAGCAGAGGATGTCTGTAAAGTGTGTAGAGATTTGGGGGGCTCATGCTAGTGTGCATGTAGATGATGTGAATGTGCATATGGCTGTATGTTATCTGTGGCTGCATGTCATGTACTGTTGTGCCCATGAAGCTGGCTGTACTTGTGTGCACGAGATGGGGTCCTGGCCTTGGCAGTGAGGGAAGGTACGTGTGGATTGAGTCATAGAAGACTCAGAGTCCAGGCTCATGGTCTCTCAGGGGGCCTGTCACCTGTGGGCTCATTATAGAAGACACCAGGTGCTTGGAGTGTCCCCAAAGCAATACAGAGTGCACTGTCATGAGTTTGAAAAATATTCCTGAGAGAGATATAAATAAAAACTCTAAGCCTGAAGCCAGGGTTTTAGAAAGCCCTCCTTAAACACAGGATAATTTATAGCTACTGCTGTCCCTTCCCGTGGATGACTCGGCTTTCCTCCCCCAGCAGGCCCAGCCTGCTCCAGAAACCTTTGGGTTCAGCTAAAAGGCTAGAGCTGAAGCCAGCCTCAAGGAACCCAACGATCTTACCACCCAGCTACCGAACAAGCTCCTGCTGGGCTCTCATCCTCTGTTCTCTTTGAGCAAAGTCCAACCCTGACCCAGAGATGAACCGATACTGAAGCTAGGAAATGGGGGACTTGGGTATTCCCAGCTGGCCGGCTCTTGGAAACCTACAAAACTGGTTGCCCAACACCTTAGAGATCACGATGATTCTGCTGCTTACAGAATAGAACAAAAGACCCCAGTTGGCGTGGATTACCTTCCATGATTCTCTTGCTACCCTTTGCTTTTGCACTCATCCTTGGGAGCAGCAGGCTCAGGGAAACCACCTCTTGAAGCTAAAGAGTTTTTCTCCTCAGTCTTAAGCCCAACAGGAAGTAGAGAAAAGGGAGTACTTTTCTTTCTTTCTTTTTCTTTTTCTTTTTTAAAAAAAAATAATTACCCAAGTATCCTGCTCCAGTATGGTCAAAAGAAGGTCAGATAGTGATAGGCTTAAACATTGTGATAAATTTGAGGTGGGAGGCTGTCAGCGAGGACTTGGCTCCACTTTCCTCCCACGCCTGCCTTCTTTCATTATATTTTTAGCAAACTTTTTGGCCTGCCCTGTGACTGAAGAGACAGATACAAGTACAGAGGGTGCATATCAGAAGCAAAGGATTTTTTTCCCCTCTTTTTCTTTTTTCCCCTTAAAAACCTTCCAGGAGTGTGGAAAGGACTAGAAGCGCTTGAAGGTCTTTTTAGCCACATGCCTCACCCCAACTTGGATCTCAGGAACATTTTCATGCCAAGACCCATATGTCTGGCTGTCCAAGTGTAGGAAACAAATATCCATCATCATTCAGGACTGTTTTAAAAATAGTTTAGCTCTTTGAATAAATGGCTAAACAGAACTGAACCAAATTTTCTCTGTTTTAGTGGATGAATTTGTGCAACTAACTGGTCTAGTTTTAGCACTGTGCCCACCATATAATAGGTGTGTAATAATTGTTCAATGGATGAATCATTCCTTAAATTGGTAACGAAATGTCCTCATTCAAGATGCATTTATTTAGCGTCTCCATGTATTTATGTGCATGGTGTTTGTGTGTCTGCTTCTATGAACATGTGTCCTCAAAAGCCTCTTCCTGCAACAACATTCTATGATGCTGTGACCTATATTCTGGGTACATGTTGTTATGCACTGATACTCTCAGTAATCCCATGGAAGGAAGTTTCAAGTTAGCCAAGCTGAAACACACACACACACACACACACACACACACACACACACACACAAGCCACACCATACTTGAAGTCTACACAGACCTATTTCATAAATGATAGAAAGCAGAGTATTTTGGTTGCTGTACAACTCAAACCACAGGATTTCTCCCTGGCCTGTCCAGCCTGGATTTTTGTTGGAAATGCCTTGCACCTCTCTAGCTCCTTGGCTCAGGCTTTGGGAGCTGGTCTTCTGGGCTCAGCCACCTCTTCTTTCTGATCTTTTCATTCAGGGGTGGTCTTTCACTTTAGTTTCTAAAGACTCCCTTGAGCTAGACCTAGGGCCTCAGGTATATAATTTCAGCACTCTGGGAGGCCGAGACGGGGAACATTAAGTTTGAGCATAGCAGCTTAGCAGCTTGGTGAATCTCTGTGTCTAAATCAAAAATTGGGCTGGGGTTGTAGCTCAGTGTGAAGGCCCTGTGCTCAATCCCTAGCATCACACACACACACACACACACACACACACACACACACACACACACATACACACACACAAAGAGAGAGAGAGAGAGAGAGAGAGAGAGAGAGAGAGAGAGAGAGAGGCTCCCTGTACTCCTAATCATCTACATCTTTTTGTATAATCAAAATAAGAATGCCTGCAACTCATTTATAAATGTGACTCAGTGACTACATGTAGTTTGATTAGATTAGGAGATCCTTCCATTGTGTAGAGAGAAAACAGACTAGCAGAGAGGTGAGAGATTCTCGAGTTTCCACAGGTGTTGAATAGTAGCAACTGTGTCCCTTATTCTGATCTAGAATTGATGTATAGAAATTGTTCAACAAGAGCCACAGATAATCTTCCAAGTGCTTGACAGTCAGGAACCTCCCGGTGGTGCTGAGGCTGCGTCAGGCAAGTCTTCTGCCCTTTTCCTATTGTGCTTGGCTCAGTATTATTGGTTCAGCTTCTAGTGAGTTCTTTCGCTTCATTTGGGACCTATGCACTGTATTTGGAGTTCATAGGTCTGGATGGGTCACATCCTTCTCCGTTTCATCTGCTTTCTGAAGCTCTCAGCCACCAGGCCAAAGAGTTCCAGCCCTACCAGCTCTCCCTTGTTTCAGAAAGATGTAAGGAGGCCCTTTGCTGAGAGGCCCAGCCTTGGACTTGTGGTTTCTCTGCCTGAGGGAGAGCGGCCCCTTCTGTTAGGCTGCTCTGTTAACCTTGGAAGCCCGTGGTGTGCGTGCTTACCCTGTCGTCTGCAGTTCTTGGCTGAACACTCAGAAGATACAGGATACCGCTTGGGGTGCGACAGGGTCTCATAGAGTCCAGAAGACACAAACGTTGAATTCTGCTGATTAAGGTTGGAAGGAAGACAAATATACAGGAGTCTTCTGTTGCCCAAGCAAAAGGGACTATATGTGGGCACACGGACGAGAGAGATGGCCTTGGGCCAAAAGCAACACAATTCTGACCTTATAGTCTGGTGAGATGGGCTGCTCATGTGTATCACGGACATGCTGAGGTCATGGGGACCTGTATACAAGCCAAGCCTAGGGAGGGAGGGTTTGTAGTCCCTGGAGAAAAGTCAGAGCATGGAGAAGGAGGAGGGGGTGAAGAGGAAAGAGAGGGAGCGACCATCTTGCAAATCTCCCCTCCACCCTTTTCAGAGCCTCCTTTTTCCCCAAGTCTGAAGGGCCCAGGCCTGGGTCAGTCCAGAGCCAGCAGCTTCTGAACTTGCTTCTGCTTGTAACCAGAGCCTGTGCCCACAGAGGCTGCCTGACAGCTGCAGAGATAAGGGACCGCTGCTGGTTCCCAGGATTGGCGCACACCTCCTCTTGGTGGGGGTGGCGGGGGTGGGGCGGGTGGGCAG
Organism: Ctenodactylus gundi; assembly: GCA_004027205.1. Taxonomy (NCBI): domain Eukaryota; kingdom Metazoa; phylum Chordata; class Mammalia; order Rodentia; family Ctenodactylidae; genus Ctenodactylus; species Ctenodactylus gundi. The sequence continues at coordinate 417,079 of PVKB01000202.1, forward strand.
CTAATCCAGATCGGTTCCCCAGCCACTGCCTGGAGTGGACGAGGTGGGCCAGCTACCAGCTACCACTCTCAGAGCGCTCAGTGGACTTCAGGGCCCTCTACTGAACTGGCTGTGTGCTCCCCCTGTAACCCCCTATCTCCCAGTGGGGACATATCTGGAAGTCTGGGCCGGGGTGGTGGCGAGAGAGCACCTGTTTTCATTGGTTTATTTTCTTCACCTTTTATCTTTGTCATCGCAGAGACCCAAAAGCACACAGGTGCAGGCAGGATTCTAGATTCAGGCCAAGGTTGTTCTCTTTAACTCCCCCACCCCCCCCCTAGCCTGCCCCCCGGCGGGGGGCTGCCCTCAGAGGCTAGCCTGCCTTTCTTCCCTTTAGCTCTGGGAGGGGAAGCTGGGGGGACTTCTCCCCTCTCAATCCCGCCTGGCCACCCGCAGGCGGTGGGGGCAGTGAGCTCTGTCCGCCTGGCGCGGGCGAGGCTGACAGTTCCTCCAGTCTGGCCCTTCAACGAACCCTATCCTGGCCCTCATCCTCCATCCCACCTCTTGATCCTTTCAGCTCAGCCTCTTCCCAGAGGTCCTTTCTAGGATGCAGTTCACTGCCCCTCTAGCAGCTACCGCTGCCTGTGCCCCAGCCCCCAGGCCCAGTGCCTCTGCGGAGTGGGGACACTGCTGTGCTGTGGTTCACGGTGCTCACACCTCTCAGGAGCTTTGCAGACAGTTAACAGGCTCTTTCCCTAGGTCTCCTTTCCCCTGCCACTTTGGCTGGGTGGGATAGGACAAGGGTGTGGGGAGCTTTAGCTCACCCTGGCATTGCCCTTGACCCAGTGCTCAACAACTCCCTAACTGTCACACTGCCCGAGTTCGTCTTCCTTCAAATGGCCAGAGTGGGCGCAAAGCTCAGGGGCTCGGCTGAGGCCAACAGTTGCCTTAGAAAGGAAACGGTGAGGGTGCGACTAGACGATATGAGAAAAACAGCAAAAAACAAGGCCTTTTGAGTTAGAGATCTGAGTGCAAGTTCGTACACAGTCACTGACCTACTGTAGGACCTTGGGCAGTTTCATCATTTAAAATAGGAATAATGATTCATTTGCTCAAAGTGGATGTAATTGTCATGGACGTAGTGGAGAGAAAGATGCTCGGCAAAGTTTTTCCCTTCTGGACCATAGTGAGTATTAGCAATAGGTGGGAAGGAAGGAAGGAAGGAAAGAAGGAAGGGAGGAAGGTAGTTCCTGGACCCTTGCATTTTCAACTATTAAAAGCTAATACAAACTAGACCTGGAGGCTGTAGGTGGGGTTTGCGGGTTCTGCTGCCCTGGCTGCTGTGTCTTGGTTTTGCACTTGGCCACTGCAGATGGGACTTTCTTTTCTTCCCCTTGATCAGAGTCTCAGGGAGCAGAGAGAGCACCTGTCACCACGCTTGGCATGGAGGAGTTGTTTATCAGATGTTTGTTTGTGCTACTCAGGATTTGGGGCCAGAAAAGGAGGCCTGGCCCTGGTCTCATCCTTCCCACGTTCTCACCTTCCTTCTCCTTCATTCTTGGGTCGCTCCTCCATTCTGTTCTTTGTTCCGCTTCTCCCACAGAGACTGGCTCCAGAATGGGACACTTTTGCCCCAGCTCCCACCCCTTGATTGTCCCCAAAGACAAGCCCATCACCTTTCCACCCTCCCCTCTTGAGCACATCTTTGCTTAGATGAGTGTGGGAGAACTTACACCGATTTCCAAACTTTACATATTCCTACAAGCATGCACCTCAATGATAACTTACCTCCCAGGACTGTGGCTAGTAGCTCTGTTGGGTGTTTGCCTCTTGTTGAATTCTTTATTTACTTTTTAAACAAAAAAACACATTTTTCTTAACTAACCAAAAAGTCGGCCCTAATTAAATCAATACTTTGAAATAGTTGCCTATAAAATGTTGGTAATGAAGATAATGAACCCAATAACTAAAGAATTCAATGAAACAAAGAAGCAGTGTGAAGTTTTGCTCATTAGGTGGAGACTTGCTCTTTTGCACAATGAATTGCTGCCCAAAGTGGTAATGAAACTTTTATTTCGCTTTTTCACTGATCAGGATACAGGTGATGTTGTTTACAATATAGCCCATGACTGCTACTTTTTGGCCTTCTATTTATCTTGTTCTTGTATTTTTCTTTCCTGTTTGCTCCTGATGTTGAGCCAATGCACTGTTTTTAAAATTGCAGACAGTGAGTTTTTCTGACCTTAGCTATAGTTCCTTTAAATGTCTCTCTTTGTTTGGAATAAAATGGTGCTAACTTCAAAGCACTCTCAGTTTTTAGGGTGAGCCTGTGGAGGTCAGAGGAGATGGCAGTCCGCTTTGGCTAGTGTACTTTGTTCTGTGGAGCCATCTTTATTCCCTCCTTCTTTCAGGTACTTACCTTCTACCTTTGCTTCTCCCTACCTTCCACTGACGGTGCCCATGGTGGGTATGTGTAGGCTTTTTGGGTGGGCAGAGCAGAGAGCTGGTACTGGGTGGCCAAGGGGATGCATGCCCTCCTGCTTGAAATCTCAGTAGCGGAGTGTGGATGAATCCAGGTCCTCTCTTTCCAGCAACTTTTGCCTGTTGGGTGCCTCTTCTTCATCAGAAGTGACTGGGAGATATGGCGAAGAAATAACTAACAGGTAATACTTGTGCTTTATTGATTCACCACAGTCACCAGTAGCTTTGACCCTGGTGGTGGAGACCTGAGGAGAGACTTCTGTAAGCAATGGCTCTCACATTTTGGCATGCAGAAAATCACTGGACGCTTTCTAAAAATATCAGTGGGCAGTTTCATGCCCTGCGCTCCACTCCCTCAACATTGATTGTGATTTAAGAGGTCTGGGGAAAGGTCTAGAAACTGTACTTAACATGTTCCTTAGGTGAATCTGAGGAGAATGTTCTAGGGAACTCTAATCACAGCTGTAACTGTTTGGAAATATGCTTTGCTCATCTTACAGTAAGCATATCACTCCCAGGGTGACCTCTGTATCACAAGACAACCTGCGTGCTCAAACGTGCTTCCTAGGCACTTTTTAAAATGGTTAATGGCAAGGCTGAAGAGGCTTGAGTTGAGTGAGTCTAGCTGTTCATTCTCATTCCTGCTGCCATCCTCTAAGGAAGCAAATTTCAGCCCGTGTTCAGACCTGCACTTATTAAGTCAGCCATCACAGCCACACAGGTATAACTGCACATGCATTGTTAGCATAAATAATTCCTGCTTGTTGCCCCTGTGGATGCCCTCATGTCCCTCTGATGATTCACCAGAGGCAGAAATAGCCCCATTCTAAAAGCAGGATCCTCCTACACGGATAGCAGCTGGTGGTGAGAGAGCCTCTTGACCCATGACAGGACACTGAATTGCTTGGGGTCACATCCCAGAAGCCATCTCAGGTTCAGGCCTCAGTCTCCTTGCACTCACACCTCCGTTCATATCAGGTAAGTTACACTTACCGGGGATATCTTTAGTTTTGCAAAGACAACCCATTACCATCATTCTTCTTTCTAACAAAGAAATCACTCATTTTTTCCAGTAAAGGTTCTAGTTTGAACCAATGAGATGGCAAAGTCTTAGGTGTGAGTAGATCTGGATACTGATTGGACAGCAGAGTCCCTGAAGGAATGCCTCGGAAGCCACTCTCTGTCGGACTTTTCCCTGAGCTCACACCTTGTTTGGCTGCCTCCTTCCTCAGTTGCCTGGCAAGTTGCTAGGGGCACTTCTATAATAACCGGCTACATAGTTACCCTTTCAGGATCAGCTTCTGGGGAACCCCAGAACCATCAGAGGTACTTGTTAAACTGTAGATTTCAAAATCCCTTCCCAGAAGGTGAGGCTCAGGAATCCCAAAGTAGCAAATACTCTAGTAGATGCTGTTGCTTTTGGTCTCCGGGCCTTACTTATTCAGAACCACCACCATGGCCCCTCTCCCAGATCCAGGAAGTAGTGATAGTCACGGTCCAATTGTAGGTTGGGCTCCTGTAGCCCCAGCCTTGCCCTGACATCTGCGGATCCAGCAACTCCAAGGGGCTTGGTTTCAGCAGGAACAAGTTGCTACCACCTAATGTCCAGCTGGTGCTAACCTGGTATCAGGCTGATCCACCAGGCTTGAGTCAGCTATATTCAGCTCCAACCCCATAGGGGCACTTTTCAGACCCATACTGTTGAGCATTTGAGAGCCATGAGGCCTTGAGTGGGCTCCTGATATTCTTTCTGATCGCCATCCAATTGCTGGTTTCCATCTTCTGTAGAACATATCTCTCTCTCTCTCTCTCTCTCTCTCTCTCTTTCAAGCACACACACACACACACACACACACACACACGCACACACACACTTCTTTATCAGATCAGATCTGAAGGGCACAGTGGGGGGACACAACCCTAAAACAATCATTTCTGACAGGAAATCCAGCAATTGCACACCCAGCATTACTGTCCCATTTTACACAATTATCATTATTATCACATTTCCTGGATTGAATCTGGGGTCTGTCACATACTAGCTGAGATACTAAGGGCAAGTTTTATGTGCTATTGATAAGTTTTTAAAAGCCTGGCATATAGCAAGTACTCAGGAAAGACTAATCTTATTATGAATAAAGAATGAATCCCCCTTTCTCCAGCCACATGAGTCATGTGACATGATTCAATGTTAGCTGCAGCCTTCTGGGCTTAATGGAGGTGCTCTACTCATGGCTAGCCCGATGCCATGTTGGTCTTCTGTGTGCTCTGCAAGGTAGCAGATGGGGAAGCGGGGTAGGAACAAGCTGAGGAATTGGATTGTAACTTTGCATGATTATATTTGAACTGTAGGCAGACACGTAGACTTTTTCACTGCAGGTGTAGCTGAGGTGATAAAGGATTGCAGTATTTTTCCTAGGAAGTATCCTTGTCTGACACACACACTCACACATATCTTCTCAAACACATGCACACTCATGTCTAATACACATGTATACATTCATACACATACACATATTCACCTATACACACGCACATCGTCATTCTCACATGCTCATATGCACACATGTACTTGCACGCACTCACTCTTATGAGCACATATGTACTCTCACACACATTTTCACAGCACATATTTATGCAACCGCACATTCACACTTACCCGGATACACTCATGCTTGTACGGATATCCTTGCAAACTCCCAGATGTTCACATTCACATTTGTCACACACCCGGGCACTCTCAGACCCTCACACACATGCACAAATATTTTTCTCGTACATACACTTTGTCACCCCCACACGTTCCTCTGATACACACACACCTTCTGTGCAGCCCGAGCAACAGGGCCTTTCCTGTGCGTGGGTGGAGACAGCAGAGCTGAGGAGAGAGGGACGGGAGAAAGCCGGTGAACATCGGGCTAGCACATCTGTGCTCATCTTGGGAAGGTGCCGGGTCAGACCAGTCTAATCCCTGTGTCTCGTGAGGGAGGCGGACACTGGCAAAGCCAAGTCCTTTACAAAGCTGAAGAATTAGCCCCATGAGGGAAACAGGCAAAATGTGGTCAAAGGAAGTGGAGTGGTTTGACACAATTTACCTGGAGACCACAAAGACGCCAGTGTGAAAGGGAACAGCTGTGCACTTGGTAGGTGCCCTGTGCTTTTGTCACACCTCATTTAACCTGCCTAGCCGCTCGGAGAAAACACCATGCTCCTGTCTTGCTGGTGGAGAAATGTGGCACAGTGAGGTCCAAACTTGTATGTATGAGAGTCAGGCGCGAACCTGGGCAGCTGGAGGTAGGATGGCAGCCAGCTCGCCCACCTCCTCCCCATCTCGGAGGCGCGATGTTTGAGCCACACTCCGAAGCCTGCGTGTGGGGTGGGGACATGGCAGGTGGACGAAGGGCAGATGAGCGGGAAAGGACATGGCAGGTGCCAGGGAAGAGCGCGCAGCTGAGAAGAAGTCCGACCTGGGAGTGACTTCAACACTTGTGTAAGGAGTTTGACTTCTGTTTACTTGTGAGTAGGGCGAAGAACAGGAGAAAAGTGAGTTTGTATTTTAGGAAGATGGTTCTGGCAGGATGAATGGAAGAGATCAGAGAGCAGAGGAGAGAGGCTCTGATGTGGTCTGCGTGGAAGAGATGAGGACTCGCCAGGGCCAGTGGCTGGTTGCAGGCTGCCACAGGGGTCCAGTGGGCAAGGCTTCCTGACTGACTGCAGAGGTGACCACAGGGGAGAAAGAAGGGGGCACCAAATTTGTCAGGAAGGGTTTTAGAAAAGAAGCTTGAGGTTGGCCAGGTGTGTCACCTGGGTGAGGAGCACAGAGGAGAACACACGGTACGGGAGGCAGTGAGGAGGGTGGGGGGCTGTGCTCATTTGGAAGGGGACTTGTGCAGCAGGCATGGATATAGAACTTCAGAAGGATTTGGACCCCATGGATCATCAAGGCGGGCGCATAGGGCAGTGACCTGAGGAGAATGCCCATGTGGGAGGCTGGGAAAACTGCCAGCTCTCTATGCCAGAAAGGCCAGACAGAGTATTCCACTGGAAAAGAATAGACAGTGTGTGTGTGTGTGTGTGTGTGCTTGCAGACTGCCCTTCCTTGCCACCTTCTTCCCAGGAACATTATCTCCCCTGTGGAGAAGAGTTCAGGGCCTGCTTGCTTGCTTCAGCTGAGGTCTTTCCCAGTTCCACCAATAAGATCTTGAGCTCCTGCCTCCAGGGTGGGCTCTCTCCAAGTCTTCGTTAACTGGAAGGAATCAGGGCCTTACGAATGAGCCCTTCTCTCAAGGGTGGACACTGAGTCTGGGCCAGAGCTGAGGACCACTGTGATGAGGGACAGAGGGAGCCAGAGGTAAGGCCCCTTGTCCAAACCTGGATGGAACTGAACTGGACATTGACCAAATGTCGCCTCCACTCTGCCAAACTCTGGACTCAGCCCCTGGATTTGAAAATAAAGCATGGTATCTACACACAATGCAGTACTAGTTAGCCTTAAAAAAAGGGGAAATCCTGTCATTGACAACATCGATGACCCTGGAGGACATTGTCCTGAGTGAAATAACCCAGACTCAAAGACACTGCTTCATGGTCTCACTCCTGTGGAATCTAAGAAGAGTCAGACTCACAGAAGCGCAGACTGGAATGATGGTTGTCAGGACTGACAAGGGAGGGTGGTGTGTAGGGGATGTTGCTAAAACGTTACAAAGTTTCTGTTGGACCCGAGGTGGATTTTTATTGAATAGCATGATGACTATAGTTAGTAATAATGTAGTGAATATTTTAAATTGCTGAGAGTAGATTTTACATGTTAAACCACACACACACACACACACACACACACACACACACACACACACACACACTTGAGGTACTAAATATACTAATTAGTTGCATTTAATTATTCCATGGTGTATACAGCACATATATCAAAACATCAATTGTACCTTATATGTATATACAATTATTACTTGTCAATTAAAAATATTTTCCTCACTCAGGGAGGAAAAAGATAATATAATATGCAAAAGAAGAAAAAATTAAATGAATGTGACCAAGTTCCCACCCTCAAGGTCTTCACAGACCAGCATGAGCAAGCCTCATGGACCCGTCATGGCGTAGATGCTATAAAGGAGACACTAATTGTAAAACCAGAGGAGAGGAATGGGTTGATTCCTTCCCACAGAGCCATGGAGCACTTTTTACACAGGGCCTTGAATGGTACTCAGAGTTGTCTGCAGTCAATAACTGAAGGTAGGGTAGGGGACAATGTACTGGTGGCATTTTCACCAAAGGAATCCACTGGAGAATGTCATGGACAAATTCAAGTACCGGCCCTGAGGAATACACGGGATGATAAAAATGAGAAAGACTCTAGGTGTGGGAGGGAGTGAACCAGCCTTGCGTGGTTGGGATTAAACTATAAATGATTTTGTGGCTCTTATAGATTGTGTTTATGCACTTTACAGCATTACCTTGTAGAACTTTCCATGATGATGGAAGCTCCCAATATCTTCATTATTCAGAAGAGTGGCCACTAGTCATGTGCAGCTCTTGATTACTTGAACTGGGGCTTTTGTGGCTAAAGAGCTGAATTTTTATTTAAATTTATGTATATTTAAATTTTAGTAGCTTCATGAGACTAGTGGCCACCATATGGAATAGCGCAGCTCCAGGAAATGAGGGGCTGCTGACCCAGGGAAATGGTGGGGACAGGAGATAAGTGGATGTGGTAACAAACGTAGAACTGCCCACTATGTTTGTAGAGTATATTACCATAACAAAGTGCCACAAGCTGGGGGGCATTAAAAAACAGAAATGGATCTTCTTATAGTTATGGAGCTTGGAAATTCAAGTTCAAGATACTGGCAGGGTTGGTTCCCTTTGCTAGCTAAGGGACAATCTGTTCCAAGTTCTTTCTCTGGGATTTAGTGGCTTTGGTTTAGAGATAGAATTCTCCCTGTCTTCACTCTGAGTGTGTCTCTGTGTCAAAATTTCCTTTCTTTTTATTAATAGATTATATTAGATTAGGGTCCAATCTAATAACCTCAACTTTATCATATATAAAGGCTCTATTTCCAAGTCAGATCATATTCACAGATTCTAGGGTTAGAACTTTAATGTCTTTTACTAAAACAATTCAACCCATAGCATATAATAAATCAGGTCATCCATACAGAATATAGTCAAAATATTTCATATTTGACACTTATTCCACAGTTCCATTCTATGACAGTAAAAATGTACAGGTATACTTTTCTCCATGGTCACCTCTAAGAAGTCCTTTGTTCTTTGGAGTAACTCTGAGTCATGCAAACACCACGTGTCCACTTTCAGCCATCTGGGCTTCTGGAAGATTATTTGACTTGACCAAAATTGCATGACTGTTGACAGAACCAGGATAGATTTTTCTCTATAACCTGTTCTTGGTTACTATAACACCTCAGGCAGCCTAGAGCTGACTTGTGTTTTGAGTCATTAAGATTAAGTGTTCACAGTAACACTCTTTGAAAACCGGTCCCCTGAGTTATACATGGGAGCTCTGTTTGCCATTGTTTCCAAGTGGCTTTCACAACGGAGCAAAATTGAGGAGGTAATACTGTCAGATGGAAGAGTGAGGTGATGGCGGTTGCTGGGCAACAAGAGGATGCTGGGTTCTCCTTTGGGATCCATCAAAAGGCAAAATCCACATGCAGTCACCTGTACAACTGAGTATTGTCATCGATGGACAAAGAGACTGGACATTGTGAGGACACAGTCCTTTTCAACCCGCTTTTGGGGACTGAGACACTATAGTTTTAGGCTTTAGAATCCCTGTAGCTCAGACAGGCACTGAGGAGGCTGATCCCAGGTGAAGGTGAGATAGAAGTCTCAGCTTTCCTTCCGAAGACTCTGGATGAGAGGTGGACTCAAGGTCTCAACATAGAACAATGAAGCTTTGACCCAGTCTAGTTTCATCCTCACCCTCACAGGAGGGTCCATGTAGTGCTGGCATTCTGGCAAGATTCAGGATCTGGGAAGATGGGTAACTGGGGCTTGGAACCTGAGGGGGTCTCACTATGGACAGGCATGAAAGCCCTGAAAACATTGAAGTCTCAAGGAAAAAAAATGAGAGTATTTTCTCAGCATTTTCTTTAAGGCATTTTTATTTTTTAGAACTTGTAAGCTTGAATAGGAATTGCTAACTCTAAGGTGCTCTTTTTAATATTTAAATTTGAAATTGCTGTATAGCAGCTGTACATATTGATGTGGTACAGTGAAGCATTTTAATGCCTATAGACAGCGTATTATACCGCATATAATGATCTACAAAGATCAGGGTAATGTAACTGGCATACTCATCACCTCAAATATAAAATGCTCTTGAAATAATCACATTTATTGTATTTAAAGATAAGAGATCTGCCTGGCTTTTGACATTTACATTTTCATTTTAGAGGACAACACACATTTCTGTTCCTTCACTCTTTGAAGCTTTTGCGTCTTGATATTGCTGCCAGTGCTGCCAGCCCCCGGCATAGTGGGGAGGCCAGCATGGCTTGGCTGTGCTCAGAGTGGGGTGTTGACAGTATTAGCAGAGGAGTTCCTTGGTCTTTGAGTCCCTGAAGACTAGGAAATTATATATCTCATTTTATCTCTGCCATGATTTCTCCTTTACCTCTTCAGTCCTTGTATAGACGAGTCACGGCTTATCCCTCCCTCCTAATTGAGCAACTTCTATGCTCAAGGCTTGATGAAATGAGAAGGCAGATAAAGTTCTTAAAAGAGATCGTAGGGATGGGGTTGGGGTTCTGTGTTGCACTCCTCCCATGCCCAGTTGTGCCTTGCATGTAGGCTTGGCAGATAAAATGCAAAGATACTTAGTCCGGTAGGAAAGTCAGGTGAACAATGATAGCTTACTTAGTATAACTATGACCCAAATATTGCATGAGACATACATATGCATGCTCATTGTTTACCTGAAATCCAGATTTAACTAAACACGCTGTTTTCGCTATACTCTGTACACCCCCCTGGTTCACTTTTACACCATGTTATAGTAACTAAGTGGAAGCTTCTGGCTGATTCTTGTTGAAGATACATCTTGTACCTCTGGCTTTGTCCTAGGGATTATCTGATATCACTGTGTAGAAATGTTGGACTCTAGAATGGCTGCAAATTGGAGGGAGTTCAGTGCTATGGGACAATCTCTGCCCAGTGGAAGATGACAGATGCAAGTGTTCAGGTGTGCTGTGTCCCCCAAGGTTCATGGATTAGAAGCTTGGTCCTCAAGGTGGCAGTGTTGGGAGCCAGCAACAAAGATCTTTAAGAGGTGAGGTCTACTGAGAAATCTTTAGGTTATTGAGTGGTAAGCTAGTTCTCATGGGATCCTGAGTTGGTTCTCTTTAGATCCAGCTAGTTTCCGGTTTTGCAGGGTAATCATGGATTCTCTTGGATGTGCTTCCACCATGGTTATGCCATCCCACCATGGTGCCTTCACCAGAACCAAGCAATACCAGACCACTTTTTAAGACCTTCAGAATTGTGAGCTAAATAATTCTCTCTCTTTCTGTTTACAAAATTGGCTCCCTGAGGTATTTCCTTATGGGCCTTATTATAAAATAGACATAAACCAATGGAGAAAAAATAAATAGTCTTCCTATTTCTCTGGGTGACTTTTATATAAGACTTGTATTTTCTATGACTCTTCAGAGGACACCAGTGAGAATGAGCGTCAATTTCCAATAATGATGGTCAGCTCATAATATACTTTGGTGTTAGCTTTCTCCTTTTATTTCTTCCATTTTTATTCCTTCTTTCTCATTTCTACACTCCTGCTTTCTGGGGGTCACTTTAAAACCTAAGCCATCTGTACTTAAGCCCCTGGCTCAGGCTTTATGTTTTGGGGAGAAGCTCAATTTAGGAGAGGATTGAAAACTCCACTGGGGCTTCTGTTGGAAGAAGAAACTAGATCTCAGAGCTGTGCAGAATTTTAGCAAATGTGAACTAGAACACTGGGAGATCATATAGCACACCCACTCACTGAACAGATCTGGAAACAGGCCAGAGGCCTAAGACTTTCTGTGGATTCTACCAGCCCAAAGATAATCTGGAATTTCTGCTCCTCAAGAAATGAGATAATTTATACAAAAGCACAGTGCTTAAAACACAGCAGGTGCATGGTAAATGTCAAGATAAAATAACACAGGGAGGAGAGTGGATAAAGGTCAGCTGTGGTATTGCACAAAATATTTCCATATGTTTTGGTGGCAAGTCTTTGCCTCCAGGGTCATGGCTCTCCACCTGCTGCTGCTCTTCTGGGCTATGATTTGCACATATGCATCAGGGGAATGTTAGGGAGCTTAAATACACCTCAAAAAAGGAGCAATGGGGGAGAGGAATCTAGCGAAAAATCTTAGTAGAAATCCTTATTTTTAATTCTTTGCACATGGGCCAGAGAATTTGGACAAAGGCAGAAATGCTTACTGGGAATTGCTTAGGGCTTCCTTGAATCAATCCCACTTAAGTAGTTTAATTTAGGTTTGTAGATTTTTGTTCTGGGAACTTTCTAAGTCTGAAAAGTTCACAATGACTAAGATGGTTGAGCTAGTTATCCAAGGATCTCACAGTTTTGTGGATCATAAAGGTAGGTCTCCTGAGCAGGGAGGCATGGACCAATTAATTAGCTCAAACTCTTGAAATAGATATTCCACAACCTTTAAGAAAGTACACCACACCGGAGAGAACAGAAAGAAGTAAGTAACTTGGGTGGAGGAAAAAGGCTTGTATATTAAATGCTTTCTCTGTGATGGGGACTTATTTTTTAGAATGGCTGATCTTGCTCTCCATTCATAATATTGATGAAAGCAAACTAATTGGATCTGCTAGCTAGAAGTAGGCCTACTAAGACACATGCAAACAAGAAAGTAGGAGATAGGCTTTACAAAGATACAAAGATCTATGAGAGTAAGTTTTTAGAGTTCCAATGGCTTGGAGCACACCAACATTTATAGTTTTTGGGTGTGGAAGGTCCCCCCAAAGGCTCACATGTTGAAAGCTTGATTGCTAGGCCATGGTGCTATTGTGAGATGGCAAAACATGTGACCTAGTAGAAGAAAAGTCACTTGGAACATATCTTTGAAGGCATATAGAAACACCTTCCTGTGTCTTTTTAAAAATTCCTGGTCACTGTGAAGCGAACAGTTTCCTCTACCACACACTCCTACTGTGATGTACTGCGTTACTATAGGCCCAAAGTCAACAGGCAAGCTGAATTAAGCCCTCCCAAACTGAGCAAAAAGCAAACCATTCCTCTCCTCCAATTGATTATCCCAGGTACTTTGTTACAATATTGGGAAGTTGATGAACATACCAGAACATTTCTTTAAGGTGAACGATAAGTGGTGTTGTACTTTCGAGCCTCCATTACTGTTGAGTCATTTTAGGTTTCTCACTCCAATGGTCTGATAGGCAAAGAAAGAAGCTTCTTTACCAGTGGTGGTAATTCACTCTGATTGATATGAAGAATTGTGGTGGCTTCTATATAACGAAAGATAAAGAGAAGTAGAGCTGTAACTTGTGGAATTATTTGAACATCTGTTTATTCATGCTTTGTTGACCAGTGGTATTGGTGAATTGGAAGTTTCAACAGATATGTCCCAATGAGGGCAAGATAACTAAAGACACAGATGCTTTTCTGAATCTTGGTCATGTTCCACCAGAAAAGCAACCCAGATCAATCATCATGCTGACTGAAAGGGAGGAAACCAATAGAGTGTTGTGGAAGAGGGAGATGACAGATATGAATTATGGCTTCAAGACAACTGGAGCCGTAGCTGGTTTCACCAACCCTATTGCATTACCTTTGAGGAGATCGTGGCCAGCCATCACCAAAAAGTGGATTCTACGATAGATTTGATTAAATAAATAGGAAAAGTGAGTGACAAAGGGGTGGACTGTTTCAGCAAGTTTCGAGCATCATTTTATACGCTATTGGGTTCATTCTTTCCAACCAGTGCTATGAAGACTGTTGCCCCAAAAGGATTTCTACATTTCACAAAGATGTAACCTGTCAGTGTCCTGCTTCATGCTCCTATAGTTTGCCATTTGCTCTCTGTCCAGGATTCTTCTGATGGCACAGTACAGGGCACCCGTAGGAACCACTAAGCCTTTCCACATATATGCAACCTGGAAGTGCAGAGAAATTAATATCCAGGAGAGGTGGATGAGTGGGGAGGACGCTTGACTCATGAGGAATGAGAATTGATAGTTGAATCTTTGTTTTCTTCTGTCTGACACACATTCTACTTTGTGATACAATTCATAAGGTTTCTAGATGGATGAAGGCTCAAATGTGATTTTCTTAATAATGGCCAGTTTGATACCACATCCCGGTATTGGTTCTTTATTCTCTACTGTTTCAACTTTCTAGTTCCTTACTCCAGATCCCTGGCACCACATTCCTGAATAAATTACTGACCCATAAGGCTTTAATCTAGGGGTTTTTTCTTTCTTGGAACAATCCAGGCTAAGGTAGTTAGATTACCAGCTTTTTCACTTCAGAGCTACATGACTTCAAGTTGTTAATCTCTTTATATCTTCTATGCCCCATTACCTGGAATGAGAAATATGCTTCTTGAAGCCCTTGGAATCCTGGCTTCGGAATAAAATAAGGTTTGATTAGAAAAAAATAAGAGGAAGGTATAATTGTTGGTAGGCAGATCAATCAAGATCTTGAGGGTAGAAAAGAAACAGCACACTCAAAAGGCGTGGCTGAGAAACATTTAACCGAGGAAGTATAAAGTGTGGACAGGGTTGAGAGAAACCAGCTTGGAGTAGCAAAGCACTCTGACTAGAGCTAATAACAGTGACCTGCTGCTATCATTAGCAGGCCAAATGCTATCAGATAGCGTGAAACATTAGGATTTTTGACAGGGAAACTAAGTCACGATCATGCTTCAAACCTGCAAGGAAGGAGTCAGTCTTTTCCCTCCCACTTGTCATCTTCCACTGGTACCTTCTTGTGGCTGAATCCAACAATCTACCAGAGGACAAAGAAACCCAGTTGATTCAGTTTATACAGAGAAGCCTCCTGGGGCGCAGAACAGGACGTGAGGTGGGGAGAATCGGTTCAGAGGGAAAATAGAGAAAGTCTAGCCATGTGGGGAATGAACATGTATCCCCGTAACTTAATCCAAAACGCATAACTTCAAGAACACATACAACAAGAACATGTATGAGCAAATTTGGGAACACATCAACCCTTGGTAAACAAACCACTTAGGGAGAACAGAAGTACACAGGGCACAAGAGAATAGTCCATTGCTGTGAGAACTGAGTGTGCCTGGGCTTCCCTGGTTAGTTTCTTAGTGAAAATGGAAATATTGTTGGATTCTAGGAGCCAAATAGAGGAGGTGGGTTAAAAACAGTTTTTCTATTTTATCCCCCTCAAATAGGTGAGAACAGAAAATATTTCATTAAAATACAATGTAGTGTTGTTTATTAGGTGCTTCTTCTGTATTCATTACAGAGAGTCAGATGCCACAGGAAAAAGCAGAGAAAGGATTTAAGGTATGGCCTCAAGCCTCCTGGATCCTACACTCTAGGCATGGAGATAAATTCTATTCAATGGAATAGTAAAAAATAGGACTAACTGAAGTTTTAGATGTGGAATCCAGGCAAATTTCAAAGAATTTAACCAAGTGAGGTGCATGAGCCCTCCCAAATCTCTACAAGAAAATTCAAAGTTTTTGCAGGGTGTTTAAGAGCTCCCATTTGGGTGGGTGTACACCAAAGTCCTTGTATATGAGTTTTGGGTTCAGGTTACACATGAATAAGACTTGGCTCTGGGTCTAATAAGAACATATACTTGTTCTCCTAATTTTTTCCTTTTGATGCCTAAATCTCCATGAATGTGCCTATTGTAGCTCTTGCTGGGTTTCTGTAGGCCCAGATGGATGAGGATGATAGGCTAGTACAGAATTTGAAACAAAATTGCTCTTTGAAGATATGGTATGTGTATTGGTCAGAGGAGGAAAGCCATTTGTAGGCCTGTTGATATTGTCTCACGAGGGGTTGGGTGGGGTAGGAGTGGACTTTGGTGATGGATAAAAATCTGGTGTCAATAATCTTGCTATTTCTATATAACCAAAGGGAAGGACAACTATTAAATCCATCTGTTCTCTGTATAGATTAGAGCAGTATTCAGGGAGTGTGCTCTGTGGCCTGGGGACTGACATCAAAGTCCATTTGGATAAAGGATTACTAGCCAGGCCTGGTGGCAAAGGCCTATAATCGCAGCACTCACAGAAGCCGAGGCGGGCAGGTCACACATTTGAGCTTAGCATGGGCTACTTAGTAACTTATGAAGACCCTGTCTCAAAATCAAAACTTAAAAAATGGGCTGGGAATGTAGCTCAATGTGAAGGCCCTGTATGAGCTATTCAGTGTCACCGAAACAGGTTCCTTTGTGAAATAAGTTTAGGAAACACTAGATTCAATAAAGTCAAATAGAGATTCCTATTGCAAGATTTCTCTGAACCTTTAATATGTGGTGTGTTATGAAACTCCCTCGTTGGGCTATGGCATGCAGTGGTTCCCAAACTTATTTGACCAAATAACTCATTTTTCATGAATATCCAAGACTGTCTCTTGGAACACTAGCATTCCAAGGAATTGTTTCAGAAACAATTTAATATGTGAAGAATTTGCCTTTTAAAAGAAGACCCCACCCATAAGAGAGAACAATGTTTAATGTCACAGGATTTCTGTTATGCTGTGGTCTGAATGTTGGTCCCCACACCCCAAACTCCTATGTTGCAATTTTAACCCTTAAGGTGATGGTATAAGGAGGTGGATCCTTTGTGAGGTGATGGGGCAGGAGGCCAGAGCTCCCATGGATAGGATTGGTGCCCTAACCAAAAGAGACCCTAGGGAGCTAGCTACCCCTTTCACCAGGTGAAGCTATCCAAGCCTAGGCCATCTAAAAGCAGAAAGAAGCCATCTCCAGACAAGAGAATAGAGGACACGAGTCCTGAAGACAGCTGCCTATAAATGAGGATTCTAAGAAAGGTTTGTGTTTACGAAACAATGGTGGATGCTTAAGGACTAGCTCTTGGGGTCCCTAGTGTGAGAACTGTGCTGTCAGCATTGATCTTTGAGAGTAAAGCATTGGGCTCTGAGTCTGATAGTGTGTTAAGGATTTAAGGACTTAGAAACAAGAAAGAGTGAAATAAAAGAGTGCACATTAATAGAAGAAATTGAACTCAATCTTATGGTTCTGGTTTATTCCTCGCTCTTCTTTGATGGTCTCCCCATTAAACATTCATATCCAAAGTAGTGAGTGGTAGGGTGGGGCTGGGAGGTGGGTGTACCGAGGCACCCGATATAGGGGACTGTGGTGAGCATCAGTGGCTGACACTAGATTCCACACCCCATCCCCAGCTAGTCTTTTGGAGTAAGAATGCAGCTGCAATGATGGTAAGTTTTCCTGTTTTTATAACATTTTGCAATTTACAAAGCCGTCCACAGATATTATCATACTTATTTTGATTGTCAAACAACCTGTGAAGAAGAAATTGCTATTGCAGCATTCCCGATTAGGAGAACTGGCTTAGAAAACAAATTCCCCAAGGATGATAAATGGCAGAATCAGGCTTAAACCTGTGACTTGGGACTCCAGATTTAACATCGATTTGTTTGGCCTTAGGGAAGGCAATGGAGACCATTACACAGCCAGAAAGCCCTAAGACAGAAGCATTTGTTCAGTCATGGATGGAGATTCTGCAGGAACCAGGAATGAGAGAAGCTGGCTTGACATACAGCAACAGGGAGTGGTGGGGACCGTGGCTCAGTACTGGTAAATTAATGTCCTGCTAAAGGGAGTCACCCCCACTCAGATTCAGGCGATTACTGCCAGGAAAAGAAAAATGTCAGCTTGATTTTCCTGGGGGGAGAAGTTAGAAATGCAATTAAACAAATATATATTGAGTCACTACTATGTATCAGACATTGAGACTAAAGCTATGAATAAAATAGAGAAAAATCTCCATGTTTTTAAAAATGTGAACATGTCCAACTTTTAAGTGACAGGAATGAATAGAAAATTTAGAAAACACTGTTCAAGCCAAACAAAACACATCTGTGTGCTAGGTTTGGCCTCTAGGCTGACAGTTCGCGCCTTCGGTTCAAAGGCTTTGATGGACCAAGTGCTCTCTGAAAAGAAGAGTGTGTGGTATGATCCTCCAAGGCCTGGGGGTGGGAGGGGATGACTAGCACTTCTATTCGTGTCTAGCTTAAAAAGCATTAGCCTTGAAAATTTTCCATTTTTGTAAATGCTATATTATATGCATGACTGAATCACACATAACACATGTATATCATTATAAATATTCAAGTAGGCATTACTTATAGGTAAAGAATATATGATCAAAATAGTTTCATTGATAGGATTGTGGGATAGAAAAAGGGTGCAAGACCAGTAAGGTAGCCTCTGAAAGGTGTTTGTACATACCCTGCCTGGAGCAGGGCTGAAGGTGGCTCCAGCTCAGTGTACAGAGGACTGCAGTAAATATGAGGCTGGAGAAGAGTATCTATTGCAATTCTGGCTCCCTCCACACCACCCTCTGTTCCTTCCACTGGTGTGCTGTTCTGTGCATGAGAACCACAGACCCTCTGAGGGCTAGCGGAAACACCTGGGTGGTAGGCTCACGTAGGGGGAGCAACACCTCAACTACCATGGCCACGGCTGTGGAACAGCTATTATCTGATTGCTTTTACTTTTTGATGCTGGAGAAGTAAAGACTGAGTAGTTCCCTCACAACCCTGTAGTACTAAGACTATGAGAGGAAAACAGGTGGTTGGCCACTTCAGGTTCCCCTGAAGCAGTGCAGTAAAGGATGGATCAGGATAGTCACAGAAGACACGTCTGATTGTGAGTTTCATCTGAGTCCAGCTCTATAGCTTGTGTTGGACACCGTTCCCAATATCTGTCAGCAGAAATGGTGAATTGGTCTTCTGGAAAGATCCTCGGGTAAGGGACAGGAAAAAATGCTCTAGTACAACTGAAGCATTTCAGCTTTGTGACCTTAGGCAATGTATGTTTGTCCTGCCTTTGAAAGCAAAGGACATATACTTTGGTCTCTGAGCTTATTACTTCTTTTTCAACCACTAGCTTCACTCTAAGTGCTGTGATGGGGGTACTCTGGGATGTCCTCCTGGGCCTGAGACAGTTGTCCCTAACTCTGGCCAATATATTAGCTGCAGCAGCAAACAGATCTCAAAATGTGTAATGGCTCATGCATAGTAGCAGTTTATTTCCTTTTTACAAAAGGTGTAAAATGAGTTACCTTGATAGGAAACGTGTTTTCTTCTAAACAGTGACACAGGGATTCAAGTTCTTTTCACCTGAATTCTTGTAATCTTGAATACTTGGCACCAAGGTGGCTATAAGCATGGCCATCAAGCATGAAAATTTGAGCCTGGGAGACTTTTATAGATTAACTGGGAAGGGTGTGCCTTAGTTGAGGTTCTAAAAACAAACAAAAACCAAAACAAACAAAAAACCCTACCAGAAGTTTTAGAATTAATAATCAAATTTATCAAAGCGGTAGGATAAAAATATTAATCATGTTCCTGTACACCAACAGTGAGCTCAGCAGGGAAGGACTCAGAAACAATCCCATCTATGGTAGCTTAAAAAACCCCAATAACTAACCTAACCAAGGAAGTGAAAGACCTCAATAGCAGAAACTCTAGTACTCTGAAGATGTAAATAGAAAAGGACAATTAAAAATGGACAGACATCCCTTGTTTTTGGTAGGCAGAATCAACATCGTCAAAATGGCTGTGATACCAAAAAAATGTGTAGATTTCATGTAGTTCCAATCAAAATATTGGCAGCATTCCATGCAGAACTAGAAAAAAAAATCCTAAAACTTATAAGGAACCAGAAGAGACCCAAAATAACCAAAGCAATCCTGAGCAAAAAGCACAAATCAAGAGGCTTTACAGTTCTAGATTTCAACTTAGAGTTCAAAGCTACAGTAGCAAAAACAACATGGTACTAGCACAAAAATGGGGATGTAGACCAATGAAATAGAAGACAAGTATCTCTATCTGCTTTTAGCCATCTGATCTTCATAAAGGAGCTAAAAACAAATGCTGGAGAAAAGAGAGCCTCTTGAACAACTGGTTCTGGGAAAACTGGTTATCTACGCACTGAAGAATGAATCTAGGCCCGTATTTCTTACTCTGTACTAAAATCAAATCAAAGACCTAAAGACTTTTATATATATATATATATATATATATATATATATATATATATATAAACATTGAATCTTCTGGAAGATAAAGCAGGTAAAACTCTTAAACACATAAGCTTAAGTATTTTCTGAACAGCACAAGAAATAACACCGACAGTCAAGAAATAGGACTATATCAAATTCAAAAGCTTCTGCACAGCAAAGGTAACAATCGTCAGAGTGAAGAGGGTACCAATGGAATGGAAAAAATTTCTTTGCAACCTACCCATTAACAGTAGATTAGTATCTAGAACAAGTAAATAACTTAAATAAATTAGACCCCTATTGTGGTTTGGATCTGAAATGCTCCCCAAAAGTCTTATGTATTTGAATGTTATGGATTATCTACGGAACTATGTGCTGTTAGGAGACTGGAGCCTAGTCTGGACAGGGGATTAGGGGCATGTGGTTGATTATAGGTGTGTGGTGGAAGGCAGGTGTGTGGTAGATTGTAGATTACAGGTGTGTGGTAGATTATAAATTATAGGTGTGTGATGGACTAGAGGTTTAACCTTGGAGCGAGTGGAACACTGAGACTGAATCCACAAGGGGCAGATCACTGGGACCAGCCCTGGAAGCGTATATGCTCCTTCTTTTTCTTCCAGTCTCCCTGCCCCCTTCCCTCCCTCCCTTCCTCCTTCCCTCCCTCCTTCCCTCCTTCCTTTCTTCCTTCTGGAATTTGACTTGGATTTCTATTTGCAACATTGCCTCTACCTCCAGTTCTGCCATGTGCTTCCACTATTGCTGGCTGCCCATGAGTGCACTGTGATCTTCTGATACTGTATGCTAGGATCAACTTTTCTTCCCCTAAATTGTGAAATTGTGATGTCAGGTACTGAGCAACAAAAAAGTAACTAAGACAACCCTCCAAAACAAAAGAACCAATAAAAAGTAGATAGTTGAACAAATACTTCTCAAAAGAATAAGCACAAATGTCCAATAAATACATGAAAAAAAAGTTCGAACATTAGAGACATGCAAATCAAAAGAACTTAGGTTCATCTTACTCCAGCCAGAATAGCTATCATCAAGGACTCAAAGAACAAGAAATGCTGGTAAGAATGTGGCAAAAAACCTCCTACATGTCTACATCTTGTAAAATGGTGTAACTATTATGACAATTAATATGAAAATTCTTCAGAAAACTAAAAATAGAAGTTCTATTTGATCCAGTTATACCTCTTCTGGGTATCTTCCCAAAAGAATTAAGGTCACCATACTGTAGTGATACATGTATACTCATGTTTATAACAGCACAATTCACAATAACTAAATTATAGAAGTGGCTTATATGCCCATCAACAGATGAATGGATAAATAAAATGTGGTAAACATAAACGATGGAGTACCCCTCATAAAGGAGGATAAATTTGAGTAATTTGTAGGAAAGTGATCGATATTGAGACTGTAATGCTAAGTGAAACAGATGAAACAGGTTAAGTATCACATGGTCTCTCTTATAAAAGAACCCAGCATATAAACACTTTAGGGAACAACGTAAAGGAGAGATGGTAGGAAACGGAAGATAGACTTTTTGAAAAGGAACAGGGGATGTGGGAATTGAGGGAGAGTGAAGATGAGGCGAAAGAAGAGTAAATATGATCAAGTTGTGATAAGTACCAGTTCTCCAAAATGAATGTGATTATTATTTATGGCAAATATCTACCAATTTTTAGCCCATCTTTTTGATGGACTTAAATGTACATTATTTAAATAACCAAAAATTATTCTGGTGGGAAACAAGTTATATGGACATACCTGACTATAGGGAGAACTTAGCAACATTGTTCAGCAGTGTACCCAGGAGAAAGAAAGACTAGATTTAGCCCATAGGAACCAATCTGTGCCATTGAAATGACAGCATCAAAGAAAATGTAATCTGGGCCTGTGACACAGGCCTGTAATCCCAGGGCTCTGAGCAGCTGAGGAAGGAGTGTCACAAGTTTAAGCCCAGTCTGGTATACTTAGTGACTTAGTGAGATCCTGTCTCAAAATCAGAAATAAAAATGGACTGGTGATATAGCTCAGTGTGAAGAGTTGGGACTTAATCCCCAGTATCACATACACACACACACACACACACACACACAGAGAGAGAGAGAGAGAGAGAGAGAGAGAGAGAGAGAGAGAGAGAGAGAGAAAACAAGTGGTGTATTGATCAGGAAAAAGTAAGATTGAGAATGTATTAATTATCCTCTTCTATCTAAAGAACTGGGAGAAGTTCTCAGCTGCTGAAGAATGGTAGGACCTGAGCTTGAAAGGCTTACTGGTCCACAGGGTAAAGCCCTGAGCTAAGACCTAAAGCATCCTAGTTTATAGTTTGCGGTGTGTCTGTATCTAGCTGTGTGATTAAATGTACTTCAGTTGACTTTTGTGCTTCTGTTTCCTTATCTATAAATGGCAAGCAAAACTCTTGCCCGAAATGATTGTTTAAGAGTCAAGTATAGGAATATCATATGCTTTTAAAAAAGAAGGAAAAGAATGATTAAAATAGAGAATTAGCTTAAACTTTAGAAAAACACATTCAGTTTCCCCTTGAAAGGCAAAATAAATTTTGAGCTGACTACATTTTCCTAACATTTCATTCTCAGCGTTATATATGTGATTGCATGTTCAATCCTGCCTGTATATGGTGATCCAACAGGCTTTCAATATTTATGCTGATGACCGTTGTATTGTCTGATGGACTTGAAACATATCCAACCACCAGGTGAACATTTCCAGCTTGGATGTCTGAAGCATTACACCCAAAGCATTTCCTCCCTAAATTGCTCTTCTAGCCTTCAACATCTTAGGAACAGGGTAGCGACTCCGGAAGTCCCTTGGTTCCTTCATGTCACACACAGTTTGTCTTAGCTACTTTTTAATCTCTGTGGCTCAGTACCTCACATGCACAACTTCAGAAGGAAAGATTTATTAGAGCTTATAGTTTCAGAAGGTCTTAGTTTGTTCACGGGTGGGTGGCTGGAAAATGGTAGAATCACATGGTGGGGCCACAGCTAGACCTATAGCTGCCCGGGAGACAGACATCCTCACAGCATGGTGGGGCAGAGAGACTGGGAGGAAGGGCAGAACCAGCATGCACCCCTCCAGGCCAAGTCGTAAGTACCCACCCCTTCCCGCCAGGCCCCACCTCCCAGCCCTGCACAGTGTCCATAGGAACCTGAGGCTTTTGGGGGACACTCTGACCACCACACAGCCCGAGTCCCATCAGCCAGCAGGTCCCATTGTTCTGCCTCCCAAACGCTCTGTACATCTCGCCCCCTTGCTGCCTGCACTTGGAAACCCTCTTCCCTTGGCCCCCTACCGGGCCGCTGCCTCCACGCTCTCTTGAGTCCGCTTAGGCCCTTTATCTTCTAGATTTCACATAGTAGTCGCAGGCTCTTTGTTCTTTTCTTCATCCGAGACTCCCAATGTCATTGGGAGTAAAATAAAAATCCTCGGCCTGGCTTGCCAAGGTTTCTGCCTTGCACCCACAGACCTCATCTTCTGCCACCCTTGCTCAGTCCCGCCATGGGGTGTAGCCAGTCTAGCTGCTTGGCTTCGTGCGGGGCTCGTCTCTGTCTTAGGGCCACAGTACTCGCTGTCCTTCTGCTTGTGTATCTCTCCTTCCAAATCTTCTGGTTCCTCTCCTTGCTCCACTCAAGTCTGAGCTTGCATCTCTCCTCTCTGAAGGGGCATGGATGCCCCTTCCAGTTCCTAATCCACGGATCTCTCTCCTCACCCTGACTTCTCTTTAAGGCACTTCCTACTACCTGTTATTATTTTAAGTCTTCAAGTGTTGACTTATGTATATTTCTCTCTCCTCTAAAATGGCCCACAAATATAGGAATACTTTCTGCTTTATATGCAACTCTATTCAAGGCAGTATACTGCAATATTCACCAAATATTAACTAGAGAACGAATGAATCAAGGAAGAGAAAGTTACCATAGGACTTTGTGGAGACTGCAATTGCCCGTGGCCAATATCCTTCAGTAAAAGGAGGACATTTGAGGTCCGAGTTTGATGGCCAGGGGTGACACCAGGCCATCCTGTCTAGCGTGGTGGCATTTGAGCAGGACCCAGTTCTCTGACACCGGAGGCTAGCTGTCGCTGCCTCATTGCCTCAATCAGTTCCCGGCACTCAGAGCTTTGTTTTTCCCTTTTCATCTTTTTAGGAGGCCCTTGGCTGACCTCTGGGGGTGTATCTGGCTTCTTCTGCACGGCGTTCACGTTGTCCATCTCCCGGTGGCCAGCTGCCAGCCTGTGAGAGTTGATGCTGCCAGCTAAGACTGGTTTAGAGAAAATGTCATCTTTCTGTAGGAGCCCCTTCTTTTTCCTCTGTATTCAGACAAAGTACAAAACAGACACCACCACCACTGCCTTCTGGGAAATGTCTTTCTACCTCCTCTTGGCATATGGCTCTAGGCTGACCCACAAGAGAGAGAGAGGGCGGAAGAAAGTGGTACCATCCCCTTAGTTCATTCCAGGAAGCCCCCCTGCCAGTTCAGTGTAAAGTTAAGAAGCTT
Organism: Ctenodactylus gundi; assembly: GCA_004027205.1. Lineage (NCBI taxonomy): Eukaryota > Metazoa > Chordata > Mammalia > Rodentia > Ctenodactylidae > Ctenodactylus > Ctenodactylus gundi. The sequence goes on from PVKB01000202.1 coordinate 441,329, forward strand.
AATGTGGGAAGCTAGTTTAGAAGAGAATTAAATTGGGTATAAATAAAACTCGAAAGAACTTTGCAGAATTATTTATATGCTGACATATATTTCAGATCTTCAAGGGAGAAATATATCATTCTGGTATTCCTAAATTTAATTGACCAGGGTATGCTTTTTTTCCTCCCATGAATATCTTGGGGGTCTGGCATTCCACAAACACTCTGGAAACTGCTGAGCTAGACTAATATACTCACTGACCTATAAAGATGCCTTGAACATTCCCCTTCCTGTTCTTTAACCTGTTGCTTTTTCCCCATCTGGAATTCATCCATCTATACATATTTTCCTTGGGTGTCTGTCCACAAGCTGTGGGCACCACCTAAGTTTTTTTTTTATCTTATTCATTCTTACAACCACTTTTTAAACATACATAAATAAGAGGATCAGCAAGGGCACACGGCTGGGCAGTGAGAGGGCTGCAGTTGGACCTCAGTTTCCCCGTTCGTCTTCCTTGATTTGTCTGCTATTCAGGGTTTCTTCCCCAGTTGTTTATTCACATTCAAGCATGTGTCAAATCTCAACTCAGTCTTGGTTTCCCTTACTCTTTGCTTTGTCTATGAAAGGGCATTGCTCCCTTCTGCGATCTCCACCAGAATGCTGCCCCTGACCTGTCCGAGTGCTAGCTAAAGAGTGCACGAGTGTGTGCTTGGATCTCAAGCCACTCAGCCAACCACGGGACACACATCATCTCATTCAGTTGTCATGCTAGCTTCATGAGGACTGTTCAGTCACTTGCCTGACAACACAAAGCAGGTTAGTGAGAATGCCGGGATTGGAACCTAGGCGCTCTGGCCTCAGAACGCATACTCCTTCCTTTATTCTATGCTGTCTGTTGTTCAATTTATGGTCCATGGATGGGGGAAGTGAGGAAAATGGCTAGCCCAGGTCAAAGAGCTACCACAGCTATGAGCAGCAGCGTGAAGGCTATCTGAAAAGGGTCCTATCTGGGGACTACTTCTCCCTAACAGGCTGCTCCCAGGTTTAAGGCACATCCCAGCAACTGCTGCCAGTCAGCTACTATTACCCGCATGCCTTGGAAATTGCAGCTCCAGAGACAGAGGAGCCTGGTAGCCCGCTCCCTGGGGAGCAGCCAAGGAAGGTCAGCCTACTGGCCTGCAGACCCAGCACCTAAAATAAACCAGGCAGCAGCCCCAGTGGAAACCAGGCAGCTAGCCCAAAAGAAACGACAACAGCCTTCCAACAGCCCAGGGCCAGATGTAGCTCCAAACTCCCAAGTTCCCTTGGTACAACACCTAGCAAAGCACACATGTACTCAGAGGTGACTGCCTTTTTTTTTTTTTTTTTTAAGAGAATATGTTTCTGCCCCTTTGGTTCTAGAATTTGGAGTGTGCAGGAACTGAGGAAGTTAAGACCCAGGAGACTCTTGGGGAACAAGAATCGTTTTCAAACTGCTGGTTGCCAAATCTGAATGCTCATTAGAATTATTGGAAAAGCCCCCAAAATATGACTCACTTTTCATCCCAGACCCACAGACTCAGAATGTCTTGGGAGAAGACCTGGGAATTGGCATTCAAACATGTTTTCCAGGTGGGCCTACTCAGGTTTCTGGACCACCATTCCAAACACGCTCCCTATGTCTGTCTCCATTTGCTGGTCCACGTGGGTTCCTTCTCCTGTACTTACCTTTCCCTTGGTCCATGACTTTTTTCTCTTCTAAACTTTAAATAGAAATTCTCCACATTTATAGCATTGTAGGTTGATGTGATTAGAAAGATGAATAAAATTTCTATTTTTTTTAAATGGAGAATTTAAGTTTTCCTATTAATTTGAAGTTTAGGAAGGTTCTGTTCTGTGAGAGGAATCAGTCTTCCTAGAGGAGTCTGTTCTGAAGAATGTGGCTGCCTGAGAAGTCTGTCTCCAAGGCCCTGGTATCCAAGGCAGTCAGTCTGTAAAGGTTCAGGGTTGCCTGGGTAACGGGCAGCTGCCAGGAGACAGGCTATTATATTTAGATTTCTTGTAATTCCCTTGCCAGTAGCTGGAAATACCTGTTGAAAGAGGAGAGTTTCTTTTCTTCTTGCTTAAGTAGAGTTTCGAAGGTTGCTTTCCTCCAGCTCTCAAAAGAATCAGGGGTTGATATGAGCTGCAAGGGAGATTGTTCCTTCAGATTCAGGCCCAGAGTGAAATAGGAGGACTCAGGGGAACCAGGGACCTTCCTAGGTGGTCAGAAGACCAGAGAGAGAAGTAAACAGTTCCTTCAGCAAGCTAGGACATCTCTAAGGGGGTGTGTGGGGACCTTGATGGGGACTGACACCAAGCCGACTGGAACGCTGGGTTCTTTGACCTGTAGATGTACATTCTTGTAGAGCATTTGCTTCTACCATAGGGATTCTGGGTGGAAGACGATTGAATTCTATTTTGCACCTACCAGCTTCAGGCAGGGCAAAAAAAGAGGAAGGAAGAGAGGGCTTGGTTTTAACTGAATTTCCATCACAGTGAGGTGTCTGAGGTGTCATGTAGGCACGGTGACATAAATATCACTAGGACAGAATTTGTACCTGCAAGAAGCCCCTTGTCTAGCAGGAGCGGGGAACTTCTTTTTTCCTACCAAGGGCTGTTTGGATATTTATAACATCATTTGTGGGCCACACAAAATTATCGACTTAAAATTTAGCCTCCGATATTTGGCAAAACATTTAACTAACTCATCCCCAGCATGATGGTGGAAGCTACTTCTCTTTGGTGGGGCTTGTTGGAAGAAATGATTTCATTGGCTGTGTATGGCCTGCAAGTCCTACCCCTAGTAGAGGCAAGTATGGAATCATGGAGAGATAGGAAGCTTCATTTATAACCTGGACCGCTGTGATTTATGAATCTCTTCTGTGCTTGTTGGGGGAGAGATGGATGCTATTTGTTAGGTCTGGATTTGAAGGCCCCATGATTTCCTCTGCTTGAGGGAGCTGTGTATCGCTCAGGATATATGGAAGGTTGTAGAGAGTCTTCCAAAGGCAACAGTGAGATGTGGAGGGAGGCAGAACTGTGCAAGATGGCGGAAGCTGGTCCAGGCAGAGAACATGACTGTTTCAGAGACAGGTGACAGTCCCTTATAGGAATTCAGTGAGGTTTCCCTTGCGTATCCTGACAGATCTATTGTAGGTTTTACCAATATCATAAAGCAGGCCAAGGGCTCCTTTTTGGGGGGGAATTCTTTAAAAATTTATTTTTCCAAGTACCCCCTTGCCACCCCTTGTAACAGGTTTCTTCTTTCTTTCAAGAAAATAAAATGGCACGCGCGCGTGCGCACACACACACACACACACACACACACACACACACACACACACACAAAACAATAAAAGCAATTTAAACTACTCCAGAAAGAAAGGAGGATGGAGAGGTGAGAGAAAAAGAGAGAGGGGGAGGTAGAGGGAAAGAAAGAAAGGAAGAGAGAGAGAGAGAGAGAGAGAGAGAGAGAGAGAGAGAGAGAGGAATGCTTAACCCAAAACAATAAATACTAAAGATCACAACTTTCACCTAACTGGTTCAGAGGTCAGCAAACTTTCTGTAAAGGGAAAAAGAGCAAATATCTCCAGGTTTGCAGGTCACACAGTCTCTGTTGCAAGCGCTCAGCTCTGGGTTGCACTGCAAAACTAGCTACGGACAATACAGATAATATTGTGTGTGAATGAGAGAGCCTGTGTTCTTCAAAATTTTATTTATGAACACTAATTTGAGTTTTACGTGTCTATTTACTATGAAATATCATTTTTGTTTGTATTTTCCTGTTTAAGAATATTAAAAGGATTCTTAGCTCACAGCTTATATTACAAAAGCAGGATTGGCCCATGGACCATAGTGTGCCAGACCTTGCCTTCCTACCTGCTCCTATCATTTCCGGGTCACAACGTAAGGTGAGCTGTTCTGTGTCTAGGGGAGGTCATTTAGCCCAGAAATTTTTGTGTAGCCTGAAAGTTCATCCCTTCTTTAGTCAAATGTTTAGTGAAGACTGCTACATGCTAGGACTGCTTCAGGTACTTGGAGCTCAGAAGAAATGAAGTGAATACCGGCTCCCAAGGTAACTTATTTTTCTTCGGTCCTTGTGGGAAGATTTGAGTTTTAGTCTCAGTCCTTGCTTCCCTGGATTTGAGTCTCTTTTAGATAGGCTTGGGTGCTTGGGTTATTTTCTGTGTTGAGTTGAGGAGACTGAACACAGTTTCCCTATTTTATCAGTTGCAGGGGAGCTGCATAGTATACGCTAATTCTCTTAGATAGCGTTAATGTCCTGAATTCCCAACTAAAAGTCCAGCCAAAAAATTAAAATGAATAGCATAGAACCCAAGACCTTAGGGCTCTGCGTACTCTGGCATAGCATTCCAGTGGGATTCTGGGACAGTTTTCAAGGGCCATGGCTGCTCTTCGACTTTCTCATGGCCTATTTCAAGGCAACCAGTGATCTGCAGAGGTTCCCCCAGGACTAGGGCATGGCAGAGGCCCACAGCAATAAAAGCTACCACTGCTGCCAAGGCTGAAGTCAGTGCTCACGTGCCCTCTGGCAATATCCCTCTAGCTCCCCCCCCCCCCCCCCCCCCCCCCCCCCATTTCCAGGCAGATGAATGAGAAGCTCTGTGAATTCCTCCTTTGAGACCAGCAGGTACCCTCCATGATGCAGGGAAACAGTTATACGGTGAGTGGGAAATGACTCCCAGGATTTACAGGGCCACCTTTGAAGTTTGCTGAGAGTCAGGGTGGGGAATTGAGTCGAGAGAAAAGAACAGAAATAAGAGAGTGTGAGGAGTTCTGTCTTTCTTCTGGAAAGTAGGAACGAAGGAGAAAAAGACATCTCAGAGAAAAGAGAAAACTGTGCCAAAACTTAGTGGCTTAAGACAAAAACATATTCTTTCTCACAGCTCTGTATATCGACTAGGCTGTACTGAGTACTGCTCCCTGAGGCCTCTTGTGCAGCTGTGGTTAGAGAGCAGTTGAGGCAGTCATTTGAAAGCTCAACTTGGCTGAATGTTCGAGACTGCTCCTTGACTCATAAGCTGGCCGGTGGATCAGCAGGCCGGAATGGTGGAGGTTGGCCATCATTGCCTTCTCTCCATGCTGCTGCTCTGCATGGCTAGTTTGGGCTTTCCCATAGTACAGAGGCCTCTGGATGGTTGGACTACTTGTACTGAGGCTGGTTTTCTACAGGTGAGCTAAAGGAGGATCTGCCTGCCTTCTTCAACACTGCACTTACACCAGTACAGTAATACTTGCGCAGTCTCCTGTTGATCTGAGCAGTCATAAGCCAGCTTAGATTCTAGGACATGGAACGTTAGACTCTGTTCCTCCAAAGGAAAATGGCTGGTGTGTTCAAGAAGGGAAGGAATGGGTGGTGGCCATCTTGGAGATGAGCTAAGACTTTAAGGCGTAAGGGGGTTGGTATGTTAGAGAACCGGGAAGACAGCTAACATTGCTGGGATTGTTATGAGGGTGACGCCAAATGAAATGGGGATAGAAGGCAGATGGGTGCTCATTGGTAGGCTGTGGCAGGGAGTTTGGTGTTTTTACAAGGGCCACAAAAGGCTTACATGTTCCTCTTCTCAAAGGCTGATAATTGCAGGGAGTCTTCATTCTTCCTCCTCCTAATCCCTCCCTACTTACTGCCAGGAAGTCCTTTGCAAGCTGGTTGCTGGCCTTGTCCGCCTTAGGCTCCCAAACCCCAGTGAGCCCTCCTCGCCACCTGAATCAGCACAGAGGCTTCTTGGCCCAGCTTCTGGGCTCTCCTTACTTTCCTCATGCTTTTGTCCATCTTGTTAAGTTGAATGCCTGCTCTCCTGAAAAGTGCTTTTGTCCTCTGCCTCCATGAATTGTCCCATTGGTGACTGTTCAGGGTACACTCCCAGGAGTCCTTCTCCCTCTGGCAAAAACTTACTTCCAATGTTCTGTCATAAACTGACTCCTCACTCCTGGGAAACCTAGCTTGTCCTGCTTCAAAGCAGAGCCCATGTTTTAGGTAGGTAGTTGTGACTCTCCTTGTCTCGCCCTCACTTTCACGGGTCCCTTTCCCGTTGCCTCTGGGCCATCTGGGGACAGGCAACACGATGGCCTTACTACTTCTGTCTCATGGTTCCAAGTCTTGTACATGGAATTCAGTTGACGCCCGTTGAATTAAACAGCGGCTTCTCTGGACCACCAGCCTCCATTGTTTCTTTCCTTTCCCATGGCAAATTGCACCATTTGGCTCCCAGCAGCTCCTGATCCACGTGCCCATGGCTCTTGGCAGGCCTTTCCCGCAGGACCACAGGGCCACTGTTCCCAGGCCTGTGCAGGCCTGAGCTGGGACACAGGGAGATGGAGAGCTTCTGACCCCGAAGGCTTCCCTGGCTTCTCTCTTCCAGCTGCCTTGCAATCGTTTTCCTTGGCAGGAGAAAGCCCTCAGCCACTACTTCATCTTCCATTCACAGACATACGTGCATCTTTGTTCTTTTCACAGAATGACAGTGTTCCCAGCTCAGAGGAGGAGGAAAGCGTTGAAGGCTGAAAAAAGTTGTTTCTCTGTAAAGCCTCTGGGACCTCCTGTAAGATGTCATTCACACCAGAAAATGGAGGACATTCTTCCAGCCCCTACGGCAGTCTCACGTATGCCTCACATGTGCCACTAGCCCTTCAGACTTTGCTGAGGGGCTCTGATAGCAAAGGACAGGCCGGAGATGTGGCCAAGATGCTTGGTATTCATCCCAGAAGAAGGGTATGGCTGCATGATTTGAGCCATGTCTATGCAGCCCTTGGGTCCTTCACCAGACATGAAGACACTCTAAACCTAGAGCTGAGCTCTATGGGTTCTAATTTGTACCTCAGTCAAGCTACACCTGCGTGCAAAATCAAGGGCTTGTAATGGTACTTATTCAGGTAGTGCTCTCTCTTCCTATGCCAGCCAGTGCTAGTAGCTTTTGCCATCCTTATGGTAACTCTATGAAAAAGCATTGCTATATCCCGTTTTTTTTTTTCAAATGAGGGAATCAAGGCAGAGAAAGGTGAAGTCATATTGATGGTTGGTGGCACAGCTAAGATCTGAATTGAGCACGGCTGGCATCTGAGTCTGCCATTCACTCTGCTGCTTCAATTGCTTACCAGATTAAGATGTTTAAATAACCTAACAGGGTCACTTAGTCCTTCTTACATGCCCGAGTGCGCTGGAAAGGACAGTGTGTATGAGAGTTGTGGGCAAGTGCCTGGACAAGTTTGAACCAGTTCTCGGCATAGGTAATTCAATTTGGTTCAAATTCTGACTTTCCCACAGACTTCTGTTTCTCAGTGTAGCTTCGTGTGCTTATTTGGAAAGGCAGATTAGCAAAAGGACTTATTGAAGTATCTGAGAGCAACCTGCTCCCCTTGGCTCCAGTTCATTGCCTGGGCTCTCATTAAATGGACAATTCATTAATTTCTTCTCTCCTTCATTAGTTCATCAAAGGATCTTATATCTTGCATGTGCCAGGCATCTTAGGGGTACAAGGAGGAGGAGTCGAGAAAATAAAAATAAAATGAAGCATAGTCTCTGTTTTCAAGTTGCGCATTTATGTGCACATATGTATATTTGCAGTTCTATGAGAACTTGAATATTTGTTAGCAGTCTCTGAAGTACTGTGTTTAGGCCACTAACTCTGTGGAGTCTAGAATGCCCATTTACACAAGAAGTTCGCTAGAGCCCACGCGTTCTTGCAGGCCTATAGGTCTCTAAGCCATTCCCACTGGATGGAATAGCAATGCTGCATTCTTGACCTAGGCAGCATGGTACCCAATTCAGGTGTGTTAGGTGGCAGATTCTTGGCTTCCCAGGGCTGCTGTACAAATGATAATAAACTGCTGTTTTTAAGATAACAATAATGTATTCTCCCATAGCTGTGGGGTCTGAAATCCAGATGTCAGAAGGATTGGTTCCTTCTGGAGTTTCTCAGTGATACTGTTTGAGCTTTTGGCAGTTCCCAGTCTCACTTGGCAGTCCTCGGCCTACAGGCTCATCATCCCATTGCTGTTTCATCTTCATACAACCTTTCCTTTTTTTGTCTGCCTCTGTGTCTTAAGTCTCCCCCGCCTTAATCTTATAAGCACACCAGTCATTAAGTTTTGTGTGCTTCCCCAAGTACTGTAAGACTTCCTTCTGAGAGTCTTTCTTACATTGGTGAGGACCTATTTCCACATAAGGCCACCTTCACAGGTTCTAGGCTTTAAGATTATGGACATATCTTTTATGGAAGAAGGGTGCTGCTCAACCTGCTGCTTAGACTCTGGAGACTTCTCAGCTCAATGCTCCTGACTGCTGCTTCCAATTTAGAAGTATCACTATCAAAAATAAAATCTTTTCATCTCTCCAGGGTAGTAGCTGTTTATTTATGTCCATGTGAATGAACATACACATAAGGATAAAGAATATTTTTTGCATTAAGTTGTTTGTTTTTTCTTTTCTTTTTTGTAGAGGACTGTAAATATGTACATTGTATCAGTCAGGGTTCCAGAATCTGACTCAAATAGTTCAATTAAAAAATAAAAATAAGCAGAAAACCCAAAACAAAATCAAAAAATAATGAGGAAACTAATGAAGGGCTACTTATGCAAGTATAGGCAGGCACAAAAAAAGAAAACAAAACAAAAAATCTGAGGCCTAGGGACTAGGAAGAGTGGCAAGCCATCAGCATGCAGGAAGGGTTGTTACTAGAACCCCAGTGAGAAATGGAATTTTGAAGAGCCACCTTGATATTCTTAGGACAGACACTGTCTGACATAGGGTGCAAAGTAGGGACGTGGGCTGTGAGGAAGTTACCTTGGTCCTCTCTCCACCCAACTTCCGATCTGCTGGTGATTTTTGTTGGTCAAACTCACCCAAAACCAGCTGGCAAGGTGTTACGGTCTGGATTGAGAATCTTCCTCCAAAACCTCATGTTTGGAAGGTAAATCAAACATGGGAGTTAGTCCATTGATTTCCTGTGCTGTGAAGAGGTAGGGCCTGGTTAGAACAGGAGGATCACTGGGGCATGACCCAGAAGGGTAGACTAGCTCCATCTTGCCTCTTCCTGTTACCATGCTGTGAACAGCTTTTCTCCATCTAGGCTTTTGCCATGCCTTTCCATCATTGCAGGCCACCCATGAACTGACTGGGGCCTTCTGAAACTGAACTAAAACAAGCCTTTCCTCCCTATGTGTTGGTGTTGGGTTTTATGCCGCAGCAATAAGAAAGTAACTAAAACATAGTGTCCCCAAATACTGAGTTCTGAGAGGTGGGCTCTAGAAGCACCCCGGGCCAAGAAGTACAGGGATGGGCCTGAGGGGAGGACTAACCAGCCCAGTCCACACAAGGACAAGGACAGCCTCTTGACACATGTGCTTTACATACAAAGTTATGGAATCTTGAAAGTGGACTAGCACCAGGAGATTATCTAACTTGTTCTTTTCCAGATGAGCAATTGGGCTCCAAAGCGGGTAAGTGTCTGCATGTGTGCCTGGGCACACTGGCCTGGGTAGGGCATGGTTGTCTGTCATTATCCAGAAGTCTGGGTGTGGGGCTAACTATTAAGCACTTTAAAATCTTGAAACTATGAACTTGAAGAGCCATTTTGTGTCTACAACGATTACTCAGTTATCTTCCCAGTATCCACTCTTTCCCCCTCCTTGCTCTTTCCAGTTCTTTTTTTTCCAGGAATTTAGCTGGTTCAGGAGAAGCTGATTTTGCTGTTGGCTCAGTGCAGGGAGCTGAGTCAAATAGAATATCCAGTCTCCAATAGTGACTACCTTGGGGTGACTTCAGCTGGGCAAATCTAAGTTAGCTTCGAAACTTTTGCTCTGAGTGCTGGAGCAAAGATACCCCTATAGTTCTTCTAGATGTGACTGAGGACAATCACGATCCTGGAGCTGCTTTTGGTCATTCTAAGAACAGTAGAGGGATAAGTGTTACAATAAAGTCCTGAAAAATTAGGACAGAGATAAAGAAAAAGTCCTGAAACTATTGAAGCCAGTGTACCCTTCATCTTTCTTAATCAAGAGCGTCAATAAATTCTTTTTAAAGTTTTAGCAACTGGTACCTGTGATACAGGCCTATACTCCCAACACGCTGGGAGGCTGAGGCAGGAGGATCACATCTTCGAGCCCGGCCTGGGTACCTTAGCAACTTAGTGAGACTGTATCTCAAAATCAAAAATAAGATATGGTGGGGATGTTACTCACTGGGAAGGCCCTGGGCTCAATCCCGAGCACCACAGAAAGAAAAACAAAAAAATCAAGTCTTAGCTTTTACATGTTGTGGAAAGACAGCAGGTAGGTTACTGCTTCTTGGGCGTACAGTCCTCTGAACATGAACAAATAGCTCTGATCCTCAGGTGATTTTACTCACATGAGTTGTGTGAAAAAGAATTAAAGTGCATTAGAAAAAGCTGTTCTCCTGTGCCTTATTTTCCTCTTCTACAGAACACGGGTGCTGGTATTGTGGCCATTGGACTTGCTGTTATAGTTTTTATATTGAGCTGCATGAAAAAGTGTGCCCCCAAAAGTAGGATCAGACAGCAGTAGAGGGAGAGATTTCATCCCTCAAATTCACTAGCAATTTTTCTTTGCCATGCTTACTATCTGCAAGGAGGCAGACTCACTCTCTTTTCTTCTTTCTCATAGAGATTGAGAGCGGTCTAAAGAAGAGATTGGGGGTGTTGAAGGGAGGGCTTGCAGTATGTCAGGGGGAGGAGAATCTTAAGTGAAAATGCCAGAGGCACATTAGGAGAGGTAGGAGTTTCTCCGGGACTGGTCTCTGTTCTGTAGCAAGATAAACTGAGGCTCAGAGTCAGGATCCTGGTCAACATCATCCAGACAATTCAACATTACAGAGGTTTGAACTGTGGAGTCCCAACTCCCCAAGCCGGCCTCACCCTCCAGATGACCTCTCTGCCTTCTCCTAAGTCCTGTGAATTGCTTCCTTTGGAACCAAACCAGATGTTCTGCAGAAAGCACTGTGTCAGCATTCTGGGTGGAAGGGCGGGGTCTCCTGAGATGCTGTTTGCTGGACTCATTGCGCTAGGCTGATTCTGGGCCCAGGTGTTTTCTAATGTGACAGGCGTGGGGAGCTCTGTAGGGCCCTCTGTGGAGGAGCACAAAAGCACACATGACATGGTCTCATCAAAGTCGAGGGAGCTAACATTGTACGCTGTGAGTAGCAGCAGCAAGGGAGAGCCTAAAACGTGGAGCAGTTAGCAGCAGCTGCCTTACGTAGCTACTTGGAGTCCAGTGAAGGCCTGGGCTAGGCCACAGGGCCTGAGCCCCTCTCCCCAGGCAGACTTCTCTTTGACTGCAGGGTTGAAAAGAACAGAATGTCAGAGCTCTAAGGAAGAGCCGGGAGCCTGGAGGGAGGTGGCACATGACAGAGGTTTAGAATGGTGGTGACAGCAAACATAAGAAGTGATTTGGGAGGCTGCGTTAGGAAACTTGCAAAGAGCTGGGATGGCTTCCTTCGAGACATCTTTTTCATAGTCCCTATTTCATGGGAGAGGAGGCTGACTAATTTCCAGAGAGGAAAAGCACTTGCCCTTTTTGCTTCCAGAATGAGTATATTAGTTACGTATCATAAGTGTATGAAACTGAGTCAAAATCCAGTGGTTTAAAACCATAAAAACATATTGCTTCCCAGTTTCTGCAGGTCAGGAAAGTGGGTGTATCTTGCCTGGGTTCTCTGCCTCTGAGTCTCCCACGATGCTGCGGTCAGGTGCTAGAAGAGGCTGCACCTCCTTTAAAGGTTTGCTTAGGGGAGATCTACTTCTAAACTCACGCAATACGCTCACTTGTTGTCAGGATTCTGTTCCTGGACCAAGATTTTGTACTCTTGATTGGCGGTTGGCCAGAGCCCTCCCTAAGGCCCTGCCGCGGATAACCCTCCGTATGGCAGCTCCCAGCATGGCAGCTGGCCTCTGTCAGCATGAATAAGTAAGAGAGCAGGAGAGGCAGGAAAGATGGAAGCCAAAGTCTTTTCCTAAACCAATCTGGGAAATGACATATCATCACTTTTATTGATTCTGTTCGTGGAAGCGAGCCTCTGTGTGGAGCCCACGCTCCTGAGTATCAGAGGCAGGAATCGTTAGTAGCTTTAGAAGCTTCTTTCCACACCAGGTATTTCCCACTAGTGTTTTCCCGCTCTGTAAACAATACAGCAGAAAGGGCAGAAAGCAGACTCCTGAGAGAGGGGGTTCATTCCATAGCTACTTTCTGCTTCTCATCCGGAGAAAGCACTTTCTTTTTTCTTATGGAAAGAAAAATAAGAGATAGTGGCAGAAAGGATACTTTAGACCTCAGAAAGAACCAATCACAGTACTATATAGTAAATACTTATTTTTCCTTAAGATAAAATTTTCTTACTGAATTACTGGTCAATTGCTTGGGATATAACTTAGAAACTGAAATATTGATTCATCAAAAAACTTACACAAGTCACTTACCCTCAAGGAACCTCAATCCACTTATCTAACCTCTAGTGTAACAGTGTCAACTTCATGGAATTGACCAAATGAAATGTAACACCTTTTAAAGCTAACTCTTTCGTGTAGGATGACAATACAAATGAGTCTGTTAGGTAATCAGATGTCTTAGTTACTTTTTCATTGCTGTGACTCAGTACTCAACCTCCACAAATTTAGGGGAAGAAAGGTTTATTTTAGCTCACAGTTTCAGAAAGGCACAGTCCACACAGGGGTGGCCAGCAGCAGTAGAAGTACATGTCAGGGGCAGAGATGGAGGCAGCTCCTCACGACATCACAAATGGAAAGTCAAGTCCCATCAAGTCCAATATTCTCTATTCTGAGAGGAAGGGAACCACATATATATTCTTCCAGGTCCCAGTCCAGCGATAAGCCCCTCCAGGATCCAGGTGTGGCAGGGGTGATAAGCCCCCAATAAACGCCTGTAATCTGATCTATATACCCATGATACATTCCTTCAGGCTAGGCCTCAATCTCCCAACAGCACATGGTTCCATAGATAATTCATAACAGATTTTTGGGGACACTCCAGATCCAAACTACAATATCAGATAAGGACCTTCTCTCTCATGTGCACCCTAAATTTTAAAATGAGAAAATACTGTGGCTAATGTGACATGGAAGTACACGAGTAAGTGATAGAATTATGGAAGAAGAGCAGTTACCTTTATTTTTCTGATTACATGATACATTAGTTTGTTAGGGCTGTCATGATAACACGATATAGATTTTGTGACTTTACAACAGAAATTTTCTCACAGTTCTGGAGGTTGGAAGTCTGAGATCAAAGGATTGGCAGGTCTTATTTCTTTTTTTTCTCTCTTTGGTTGCAGATAAGCTCCTCTTGCGATCTGTTCACGTGCTTGGTCCTCTGCATGTGCACACCTCTGGTGAACCCCTGTGTGTCCCAGTTTCCTCTTCATATGAGAACGCCAGTCAGATCGGATTAAAGCTCACCCCAATAGCCTCATTTTAACTTAATTACTTTTCTCAGGTTCTTTCTCCAAATATAGTTACCTTTTGAGTACTGGGGGTTAGGGCTTCAACTTAGAAATTTTAGTGGGACAGAATTCAGCCCATAATAGAAGGCATACCTAAAAACCATTGAGTGAACTAAAAATTCCAGGAGAATTCTTTAAGATTAGTAAGGTAACCCAGATACAAAATAAATATACAAAATATTAGAGCTTTGTTGCGTATCAGCTTAACTTATTGAAAAACACATCATAAAAAAGATGCTATTTACAATAACCACCCATCTGCCATCTGCAAGCGTGTTTCCACACAGGACAGACAGCAAGAGTGTCTTGTGTCTCATGGCCTCATTTGGGTATCTAAGCATAGAATGTGCACAGCTTGCAGTCGGAGGACCATTAAAAGATCTTATGAAAATATAGGCTGGGCCCAGTGGCTCAGGCCTATAATCCCCACATGCTGGGAAGCTAAAGTAGAACTATTACAAATTTGAGACCAGCCTGGGCAACTTATGGACACCCTGTCTCAAAATTAATTTTTTTTAAGTGAAAAGGATTAGAGATATAAATCAGTGTGAAGGCCCTGGATTCCGTTTGTAGAACCACATACACAAAAGATAATATTCCAGGTTTTTGGCCTGAAATTTCTAACCACAGGGACTCAGATGCTGAGCTCCTGGGTGAGGCATAAAGGCCCACCCCTGTCTGGGTTCTTTGTTTCTTAGCCAGTACGCCTGTCCTCAAATCCTCCTACTCCAGTCCCTTCTGCACCAACACTGGGATAGTTAACACAGGGACTATTAACATTCCCACAGAACTTTTTCTCCTGGCATGCACATCTCAGGCGCAGAAGACAGCAAGTTTATATCCCTCAAAGCCTCATTTGGGCAATTTCCCTAGAACAAAGAGACTCTATGTTAAAGGACTCTTGATTCTTCCATTTTCCCCCCATAGAAATTGCTTGCAGCTTGAAGAAATTAAAAAAAATAAATAATTGTAGAAGTAATGTGTAATAAATTTAAACAGTGTGGTGAAATCAAAAGTCTTCTTTGTTACCATTTGATTTCACTCTTCTCAGAGATGATCGCTGGCAACAGTGTAGCAAAAATGCTAAAAATAATAGTCATTTGTTTATGTGAGTTTGTATATATACATATATGTATGCATGTCTGTATGCACACTCACCCAATTTATTTTTAAATACAAATTTAATGGTGATTATAATATATGTATTGTTTTGATTTTGTATCACCTAATAATGTATATACATGTATATGAATGTTTATAAAGTTTGAACAATGCGTTCATACCTACTATTTAACTGTTACAGAGTATCTTAACCCATACGTGTAACTTGCTTTATTTGAATAATCACCCGAGGTATACTAAAATGGACAGGTCCACATTAGATTTTCCGATGGCCTGGTTTTATTATGTTAATTATCATATGATAAAAAGATTTTGTATCCTATGCTTTAAATACTCTTGAACCGTTCTTGTGGGGTGGCATAAGGATTTCTCTAAAATGGATAATGTCTAAGTCAGTTCATACTCCTGTAACAAGTCTTTCCTGAGACTTGGTAATTTATAAATAACAGAAGATTGTTTCTCACATTTATGGAAGTCAAGAAGTTCAAGACCAAAGCACCAGCAGGTTTGTTGTCTTTAGATGGCTTTATCTCTTATTTTTAAGATGGAGCCCCCAAAGCCATAAACCTGTAGAGGAGAGAAATGTTGTGTCTTCACAGTGGAAGAACAAAAATGGGCCTCTCTAGTTCTTTCGGCTTTTAAATAAGGTGCTAGTTATGTTCACAAAGATGGAGCCCTCCTGTTGTGGTTCTCCCGAAGGCCTCACTTCTTAATGAGCTAAAGTTAAGGACTAAGTTCCCGCGTGGACCTGGAGAGTCACAAGTATTCAAACTATAGCAGGATCTAGAGATGGAATTTCTGGATCCAAGAGTTTGTCCATTTGCATTTTTAATAAATTAGTTCTTCTTCCTCCTCTTCCTCCTGCTCCTTCTCATTAGTTTCAACTTCTATCAGAGTTGCAAAACTCTTAAAGCCTGAGTTTTTGCCTGGATTCCACAGGTCACACTGCATATTCCTCTCGTAGTATATGGGCGGCAGCCTGACTGATTGGCTAAACTGTTTATTTTGTTTCAGTGTTTTTCGATGACTCAGCATCTCAGGTTCCAAATCTAAAATCTAAATCCTGATGACAAGTCACCCTTACGATTAGGCTCTCTCTTTGCTGATTAGAGCTCAAAATCTCAGTACAGAGTTGACACCTTGGAAGGTGATTTACAGGCGCGCAGCTTGGCACATCTTAACACACGTCAGGGTGAGAATCTCCAGGTTATGTTTCACTCTCTGGCTCGCTCTGCTTCCTATGGCCGGAGTCACAAAGTGCCAAGTGCTTTTCAGTGGTTTTCAGTAGTTTTCTAGGCGCAGACCTCCCATTTCAGGTCCAAAAGTTTTTCCCATCTGCCCCTTGGACACTGGTGGCTACTTGCTTACTGCCTCAGCCCCACCAGCAGAATCTTTGGCACTCCTGTCTTCCTCAGACCTATGTCTGGAGCAAGCTTACGCTCAGCTCATATGACCGTTAGTCTGAGTTTGGACCCCTCCCCTGATTCCTCTCAAAGGCAAAATTTTGCTCCAAGAGCTACCTGTTTCACTAGTTCTCACCAGTGGCCCGGGGCAGAGACCAGTTCTGATCAGCTTTCTCAAATAACTTTACACTTAGGAGGGTAGCTGCATTTGCAATGAGAGTCACTCTAGGTTCCATAATGCAGTTAGCTTGGCGCTGAGAAGAAATGTGTAATGATAAATGCATTTAACACATGTTTATTATGCAATTCTATTATGGAAGTGAGTGTTGGGGATACAATGACCAGCAAGAAATACACAAGCCATTATAATGCCAGCACTTTGGGAGGCAGAGAAAGGAGGATGGTGAGTTCAAGCCTGGCCTGGGAAACTTAGTGACTTACTGAGATGCTATCTCAAAATCACAAATAAAAATGGGTTAGGGATATAGCTCAGTATAGAGGACTAAGGTGCTGTCCTGTGTACCACTGCTCCCCTCAGTCTAAAGGTGACTACCACTTTCATAAGGCTTATAATCAGAAAACATTTGAATATATTGAAATTGTAAACAAATATATTTGAATATATTCAAATCATAAATGTGAAAAGTGGTATAAAAAGGGTTCTAGTGCTTTTCCAGTATAAACAAGGGCCTGACCTAGGTGACGGGGGTAGAGGTAATAGTAGACATAGGAGAATGGCAAGGATGACACCCTTAAAATCACTTTATATTGAGAATTCTTTTTTCTTTTTTTTTCCCTTGACTTTTTTTTTTTTTTTTTGTCATAACCAGGGCTTCTAAATCTTGGTCCAGTGCCCTTTCTACTCCACCATGGCCACAGCTCTCAATTTTTAATCTGTACATAAGAGAAAGGTCTAGAAAGATGCATAAGTATCTTCTAAATGCAATTTTTTTAAAAAAAACAATTTTATTCTCTTTCTCTTTCTAATGGGAGATGTATGGGCTTCCCTGTCAGAAGTGTCCACCTCTATCCATTTGACACATGTTCATTGAAAAACTATTATATGCCAGGTGTTTTGGTTTAGACCTGGAGTGTCACTTAAAATCCTCATGTACTTGGATGTTGTAAAATATTGATGTGCTGTTGGGAGATGGGGTCTGGTCAGAAAAGGGGAAACAATGCTTTTGACCTAGAAGGAGCAGATTAGTGGGGCAGGACCTGGAAGAGTAGCTCTGACCTTACTCTTTCATTTGTCTTCCTGTCTGTTATTATGTGAATAGTTTTCCTCCTGCTACAGCTCTGCTATGTGCTTCTACCATTGCTAAAGACCCCATGTGAACTATGACAATTTGAAACTGTAAGATAAAATCTTCTCTCCTGTAAGTTGTGGCTGTTGGATATTCTGTCCCATTGATGAATAAGTAACTAAGACAGAAACTGATACCAGGAGTGAGGTTGTGGCTGTGACTCGTCTGACCATGTGGTTTAGAAGCTTTTGGATCTGGTTTGTGGGAGAAGTTTGGAAAGGTTTGAAAACACCAGCTAGGGAAGCCTTAGAATGGTCTAAGCCAGTCTTGATGGGAGATTCTGGTTAGAGCTCAGAAAACCAGAAGGCTGAAGGAAACGTGGATTGTAAAGTCCAAGTTCAAAAAATTTCAGATGGGAGGGAGGACTTTATTGGTAATTGGTCTAGAAACCACATGTGCTACACTCTGGCAAAAACTGTGTTGGCATTTTGCCCTTGACCAGAGACTGCCTGAAATTCAGATTAAGGTCAGTGGAGTATTTAATCTGGCAGAGGAAATTTTAAAACAATTTAACATCCAGATTGTTACATGGGTACTGTTTGGGGCTTTCAGCTAGCTCTACACTGAAAAGCAGAAGAAAAAGACAGAAGAACATGGTTGTTAAGGAGATTATCATTAAAAATAAGCCAAGTATTTGCAATCAGGACTATATGAAAGATGCCTTGAGGATGTGTCAGGAATCAACGAGATTCTATGCTTTACCAATTAAAGGGTGCAGAAGCAAAAGACTTTCCTCTGAGAAGAATATCCCAAGTCATCCCATGAAGCCAAGGAGAAAAGTGTTTGCTGGAGCCATCTAAGAACTCAGAACCCTAGGCAAGGATTGTCCAAAGGGGCCAGATTACTTCTCAAGCCAGTGGCAGTCCTTGGTGACATCCATGCCGTGCTGGCTTTATAGATATGCAGAGTGTAAAAGTTGGCTCATGGAGTCGTCCATGCAGATTTCAGAGGAAAGTCTTAGAGACGAGGCAGTGTGCCCCTGGGAGGGCAATGCATGAAGTTGTGAAAGAGAAGTGTAAGGTGCAAAGGAGATCCTGAAAATCTGGAGATGCTGGAAAAATGGATTGTCCACCTAGGAAGGCTACAGGCTATGAAAAGAGCCAGACCAAAGGAGACACTTTAGCTGGAAGCAATAGGGCAGGGACAGGGCAGGTGCATTCAAGCCCTTTGAGGCTCATATCTCACCACAGCTTGTATAGGATGCTAAACAGAGAGCTACACATAATGGGGGTGTCTCTGAGATGACAGGTACCGGGGGCTAGGGCCACTCTTGCAACATAAGCACTAGGATGTGGTGTAACGGCCTTTCATTTTACAGACATTCATGGAACATTGCCCGCCATCCTAAAGGGATGCAGGAACCTTTAAATAAAGTGTACAGGCCTGATGGTGTAGACTTTTAATTCTAGCACTCTAGAGTCTAAGGCTGGAGGATCACAAGTTCAGTCCCAGTCTAGGCAACTTAGCAGCTTAACAATACCTTGTTTCAAAAAACAAAAACAAAAATGGACTGGGAATGTAGCTCTGTGTGAAGGTCCTGGGTTCTCTGCCCACTACCAGAAAAAAAAAAAAAAAAGAGAGAGGAAAACAAAAATTGAAAGTGGTGTATGTGCAAAGTAGACATTCAACAACCCCTATTGCCCCAATCTGAAAAGCCTAGTGGTGGGGAATGTGGGTGAAACAGTGTCTTGATGGCTTTGTCTACAGGGAAATTGTGTCTCAGTGGGGCTCTGAGACCCTAGCTCCGCAGCTATATTATTGATATTATTGTCCCCAGAGAGATTGAGGACTTCTAGAAGGTCAAGCACAGTGAGCCAGAGAAGAAATGATTACAGTCATTCACTTCTGCGTGGGCTGATTAGAGAAACATTCTTAGAACTGTGTTGTAGACAATGGTAGGAATTTCAGAAAGAGGTGACAGACAGGTTTTAGTTATTTTCCAGTTGATACCGTGGAAAGCCCAGTAGGCCTAAAAGAAAATTCTCCTAGTCTTTGGGATTATTGAAGGCTTACCCATTTGTTCTTGGTCTGTTTAGCAGGGGCAAGTGCAGTTTGTGCTGTACACACAAAGACAGAGAAGATAGGCCTAGAGGGGTTCTCTGAGAGTCTCATTCCATTTTGAGTACGTGCCTTTTAGACGACAAAACTGAGGCATGGAAAATGGGCCTCCCTTAAGCCTGAATCACTTTAAAAATGGAATTTAATTAGTTAAAATGCAAGCTGAAAGCAATAAGAAAGGAACATCTTTTTCCAAGTCTTCACTCTTTGCCCATACCTGTCCCCACCTCACAGGGCGCTCCACCCACCCGACCTTGCAACACACCAAATTGGGCATTGAGCCAGCCTTTCTTAGATGAAATTGAACCTGCCAGGTCAGCCCACCCACCACTGTTCCCCTAGCCTGAGGCTCCAACCTCCCCTCTCCTGGGAGACACAAAGAGCTTCTGTGACTCAAGCAGGAGTCACAGAATCTTTTTTCTTTCTAGCAACGCTGGCGAGGCTGCGGGGTGCAACTCCTGGTGGTAAGGATTACCCAACTTGCTAGGTAGTGCGCGGTGTGGAGGTTCCCACTCCTCAGTAACTCCGGCAACCCTCTAGACCTACATGCTTATGTTATTCCACTGCACATCTTTTTAATCGAAGCTGTTTCAGGACCCTTATATAGTTCTGGCTAAGGTTTATGAAGTGTTTATGGTGCGCGAGTTCCATGTGACTTGTATGTGGATCTTACTCAAACTTTCAGGGTGACTCTTGAATGAGGTATACTTAGCCCAGTTTTACAGAGCCAGTGACAGAGCTTGGATAAGCTAGGTAACTTTTCAAGCTTTCGCTACTGTTAAGATGTTGTGTTAGGATTTACAAGAGGCTGGTGCCAAAGCCTTTGTCTCTTCTGTGATAGTTGAATCAGGTGGCCCTGCATCACCAAGGGAAGAGAGATCAGAAATGCCATCACTTGTTCCTTGTCTTCCACTCCCGAGTGTTTCTGTTGTCAGAAACCCCATTCACTGTGGACACTGGCATAGTTTTGGGGATAAAGGGCAGAAACAACGTGAGGCAGTGAGAACACGGTCCTGGTTTTGCCTCTGTCACCTGTGCCATCTTACACGTGTCATTTACTGCCTCTAGGCTTTCATCCTTTCCCTGCAAAAATTGCACAGCATCGTGGTTAAGCACATAGACATGGAACACGAGACCTACTTCAACCCCAGCTCTGTAGTTCACCAACTGCAGGAGCCGGGATGAGTTACTTGAACTCTCTGTGCCTCAGTTTTCACCCCTAAACTATAGATCATAGTAGTGTCTCCTTTGTGAGTTTGTGGTGAATGTGTAGAAAGTCCATATGTACAAAGTTCTTAGGAGCATACTTGGCGCAGCTAATTTGCAAGTGTTGCTCGAGATTGTTATTGTTCCTAGGTATAAAAGTTTCTGAAATTTCATTTTCAAATAAATACATAGAAAATAACATACAATTTAAAGCTGAGTGCCATCCCATTTATGTTGTCTTCTATATTTTTTGCTTCTATGTGAGAGAGAATTAGCAAGTAGAGATGTGAGTAGATCATGGTAATAACTTTATTCCCCTCTCCACGTATGTGTGATACATAAAGCTTCCTGATGAGTATATAAAATATCTTATATGTTTGCATTTTATGTTTTCATAGTGAATCAACTTTGAACCCATTCCTTACTCATTACAAGTTGTTTGGGTAGAAAATATACAAATAAATAGTGGTAGGCAATATTGTCCCTGCACCTACAACATCCGGAGGAGATGATCTTTTAGGCACATCAAGGAAACAGGATGGTCATTAGAGCAACAACAGCAAAATACAATGTAACACAACAACTGCCTCCTCTGTAATCCCTGGACCTAAAAGATTAAGTTAACCAAGGGGTAGGGGTGGGGATAGAGAGAGATAGAGGGAGGGAGGGAGAGAGGGACTATGGACTATGTGGGTATGACAGAGTTGGGAAAGGTAAGGGCAGGTAGTGGGCTTTGTTCTCTTGCTTAGCCCAGAGCCTGGCTTAGAGTGGAAGTGAGGGAAGTGTGGTGAGGAGCTACTCAGCTGTGAAAAGGCCAGCCCGGGCCAGCTCTATCCCTTAGAAACACATTTCTAATTTCAGATTTTCCAGTACCGGCAACTACATTGGAGCAAAGAAACATGTAAAAACTAATTTGAGTTATTTTATCTAACCTCCTATACCTAAAACATTATTTCAACACATGATCAACACAAAGATTACTAATGAGATATTTTGCAATCATTTTTTCTTTTACACCAGGTTTTTGAAAGCTGACATGTATGTCAGTTACAATAAGAACACAGCTCAGCTCAAACTCCTGGTCACGTCACGAGAGCTCACTAGCTCTGTGTGGCCAGTGGCTCCCACACTGGATAGCACTGGCCTAGACTCCAAGAAGCTCCGACTGCTAAGTCAGAGCATTCTTGCTCATTCAGAGCTCTTCCTTCTTGGACGTCTAGAGTCGAAGGAAGAAAAGAGGACAGTCCCTCCATGGGGAGCGACAGCTCCCTGCAGTCAGGACCTCCTCCGCCCACCCCAATTTGCATGGCAGCACTCTCAGCTTTGGTGGCCGTTATCTGGACACCTCTGGAGACACTTGGGCACGGTCCCTTCTGCTGGGACAATACTATCCAATGTGCACACCGACTCATGAGCCAGGCCTTCCCCCAGCACCAGAGCCGCAGAGCTGCTCTGTACCCCTCTCCTTGCCCTCTCCTCTGCTGTTAAGGCTCCTGATGTTATTAAAGACTTTCTACCCGGGGCAAAAGATGAAGTCAAGAAGGAAGCCATCTCGGTTGTGGTGGTGACAGTACAATATATGTTATTTGCTCTGAGCAGACGGCTTGTGCTCAGACGCCAGGTT
Source organism: Ctenodactylus gundi (assembly GCA_004027205.1). NCBI lineage: Eukaryota > Metazoa > Chordata > Mammalia > Rodentia > Ctenodactylidae > Ctenodactylus > Ctenodactylus gundi. The sequence goes on from PVKB01000202.1 coordinate 463,538, forward strand.
TACAGGACAAAGCCGCACGTTGTGAGGGTGCTCCGAGGCAGGGATCCAAGAAAGGGGCTGCTCTGTGTTCCGAGATGCTAGGATTTCACCCTGCGGAGCTGGTACCTTGGAATTCTTTGTGTTACAAGGAAGTAGCTTTCTTTAGCCACAGTAGACCTCATACACTTCCTTCGGAAAATGTCTCTTCATTTTTCCTTTTAGGACCAATTTGCCCCGCTGCGTCTCAAGCGTGGGCATTACCTTCTCTCTCTAGGGCCTCTGAATTCTGGTGAGTGATGAAAGAATGGGAAGATGCAGTTATCTCCATCAGAAGTGAGTGTTGGGCTCTTTTCTGCTCCTTATCCCGCAACTGCTGTGAGGCCTACTTGTCCAATTTGTCTGCTGTTTCCCAAGTTCTTCCCCATCTTTCCAGTGGATTCTGCTTCTCCGTTCTTTCTGTCTGGAATCTGTTTCTGTTGCTCTGAAAAATATGCAAGTGGATGTACTCTTTTGAGCAGTAAGTGAGGAAGAATATGGCTCAGATCCTGCAGCCCGGGAGGACACACAGGAAAAGAAAAGGGAGGGGCTAAGAGCGTAGCTCAGCAGAGAGCTCACCTAGCCAGTGCAGGGCCCTGGGTTCGATTCCTCAGCACCACATAAGCCAGTTGCAATAGCACATACCTGTAATCTCAGCATTTGGGGGACTGAGGCAGGAGGATTACTGTGAGTTTGAAGCTAGCCTGGGCCACATAGTGAGTTCTGGACCAGACTGGTTTCAAGGAAAAGAAAACAGAAAAAGAAAATGGGAAAAGTTAACTAGTTAAATGCTCTTTCAAGCCCCCACTGGGGGGCATGGGGCAGAGAAGCCTCACTGTGAGCCCGGTATTTTCTTGTTTTCTCTCATGTTCCTTGGAATTATGATTCTATGTGCTGAAGAGATATGGCAAATTCGGAAGCAGCGGGAGAGCCCTGGTGAGGCCAGCCTCTCTCCGTGCCTTAGGCTGCTGTGCTCAGCAACTGAGGGAAGGGTCAGAAGTGATGCTGCCAGGCTGCATTTCTTTAGTCTTTTTTCAGATTTTTATGACTTTTTGTTTTTGAACGAGAAGCGCCCACAGAGCTCATCTCTGCCTCAGACCTAGCTGGGAAGAGCAGTCAGCCTGCGTGCTGCACTGGGTGTCAGGTTGCCATGGCAATTTGGGGAGGACTGAAGGAGAGCATGTTCTTTGGGTTTCCAGATGTGTGCTCTATGTACCCTGGGCATTCATTCACTGTGGGGTGTCTGGGCCAGCAGCATCTGCGTCACCAGGAAACTGCTTAGGAACACAGAATCTCAGGCCCACCCTGGACAGAATCATATCAGCATCCGAATTGGAATCAGAATCCTTTCCAGCTGTTTCTGTGCACACTAGACTTCTAGTAGCATTACTGAGGCTGTGGCAGGTATTCCTCTTCGTTTCTGAAGCCGTGGTTCAGTAAATAAAGGTTCTGTGTGTCATCTTGGGAAAAAGTGGACCTCTTCCTCAGTGCTTCATTGTAGGGATGGAAAACTTTTTTTTTTTTTTTTTTTTTGGCCAGAGGCAAGTTGGGTATTTATGACATCATCTGTGGACCATACAAAATTATCAACTTAAGAAATGGTCTTTTATGTTACTATGAAGAAAAACTCCTAGACGTGTTGTTTCAAGTCCAGCCTGCCGTGGCCTTGGCTGGGCTGGAGTGGGCCAGGTGTTCTTTATTCCTAGTCCAAAGCACAATTGCGGATCATTTTAAGAGCCTAAATTTAAGCTCTTTATGTCTTTTCAGGAAAAATACCTGTATGTTACATCTGAGGACTTAACATTTAGTTATATTTTTGCTTGTTGCTAATGAAAAAATTAAGACTGATCCTAATTCATGAGTTTATGAATCTATTTCTGATCCTTTCTCACAAATATTTATACTAAGATTTATTTTTAAAACAAAATACTAAATTATGAGTTTGGTTCATAGATTTTATTTTTCCCTCAAGACAAAATGGCTGTTTGTGTGTCCTGATCTAATCCCCATGGGTGACTTGCCATTGGCTCCAGGGGTCTGCAGTCTGGCTGGAGAGATAAGATCACCCTCAAGTCCTGCATTTAATAGGAGAGGGAACATGCTCCAGGGAGGTGTAAGTATTTTTTGATCTCAGAGGTTCAGGTAGGCAGTGGCTCAGGAGAGGTTGAGAGGGGTCAGGTCACAATGGGAGTCAAGCCAGCTCTCTGCTGAGCACACAGGCCCTGTGGTAAAGTCCGTTTATGGTGTCATGGAAGTGGTATCCTGAGACTGAGAACTGGGCAGCAGGGTCATGAGTCAGGGTCAGACAGGCACAATGGTCCTTAAAGAGCTAGCTAGCTCTGACAGAGACAAAGAGAGAGAGAGAGAGAGAGAGAGAGAGAGAGAGAGAGAGAGAGAGAGAACTCCAAAGTTACTTAGGACCCATCCTGAATTTTTAGTATTTTAAGTTCTCACAAGTGTCCCATGAAGCAGATATAATCAATAGTTTACATATAAGGAAGACAGGCTACAGGAGGTTTAAAAATACTCTGGTAGAATGGGCATTCAGACATAGGTCTGGATTAGCCAGTGCCAACTGGGTTTGTCCTTCACCACGCCTGCTTCCCAGGATGTCTCCCTTCCTTCCGCTCAGGTGCAGGCTTGATTTTACTGATGGTGGAGCTGTATAAAGAGATAGGATGGTTCTAGGTATTTTCTGATCTCAGAGCTTCAGGTAGGCTATGGGCTCAGGAAAGGCTGAGAGATGTCAGGCCACAATGGGAGCCTGGAGCCAGCTCTCTGCTGAGCAAACAGGCCCTGTGGAAAAGTCTGAGGGAGGTGTGCAGAGGCAAGATGATAGGTAGATCAAGGTCACAGAGAAGGAGAATGGCTGGATGGAATCCAGACCTTCACTTTCAGTGCTGGACACAGTTTTCTGCACCACAGGGCGGTGGAGACAGTGATCCTCTATATGGCTCTGAATTACTGGGCTAAGATTACTGGGCTCTGTGGGAGGAACACTAATGTTTAAACTGATGAAACTTTGGGGAGAGAGAGAGAGAAAGAGAGAGAGAGAGAGAGAGAGAGAGAGAGAGAGAGAGAGAGAGAGAGAGAGAGAGACTTTGTTGAGGCATAATAGCTGGCTTCTTCACTCATCATTAACCTGGTGAGGCAGATGACCTGGAAATCAGGACCCAGGGCTCCTAGAGATCAGGAATTAAGATCACTGTCTATTTGGGCCTCACATTAGTGCTCAGACTGCAAAGCCATAGAGCAAGATGGCATTTTCAGGCTACCACTGTTCTTATGTCTCCAAGGGTGGAACCTTTGGGTGACCCCAACACCCAAGCCCCAGGCTATGCCTAACTTATACTAACTACCTCCAGATCACAGTGTCTCTTCTCCGCTGCCATTTCTGCCTTGTTTCCCCAGTTCGATTTTGAGTATTTCTCCAGAACTTCCTTCTTGTCTGAGGCTGGCTGCCCAGATACTTAGTCCCACACAGGGTCATCTGGAGGAGTCCTGGGGTGACAAGTCCTCAAAGCTCTTCCACCACATTTGGGTCTGGTGGGCTTCACAACTCCCATGGGACCTTGTAGCCCACAGAGCAGAAGTTCTGTATCTAAGTCAGCTCATAAGAAGGTCAAAGTGACCCAGAAGGGCTTGTGGCCAAGATCTTTAATTTTTTTTTTTTGGTTTAATTTTTCATTTTCCAAAAAGGCCAAGCAAGCAATGACTTCAGGACATGACGTTCCAGAGAAAACTGGGAGAGGAACAAAACCCGTCTTGGTTGGGGAGCTGAAGAAAAGTCATGCAGGCAGTGAAGTTTTCCAATCGCCCTAAGGGGTGTCACCATGCCTAAAAGACTCACAGGTGCTGTATCTGCAGGGCTGTGATGAGGGACAGAATGAATGTTCCTGGAGGGCAAGTACTAAATCAACACTAGTTTTGGAAAATTTCCATCATGTGGGTCTGGCAAATGTTCTTACTGCAAAACAGAGTTTTCCGGGTAGCTTCCATTCCTTTCTGACGTACCCAAGAGGGCAAAGGCTGAAGTCACTGAAAGAGAATCTGTCTGACGTGACTAGCTGTGGGCTATTTGTTGCATGCTGGTCCTCTGGGTTGAGTGTCTCAGCGTTTAGACAATTGTGGAAGTAGAATATTGTGGTGTCTTGGTTTGAAGGTGATACTGTCATGAAAATGACACACACACAAAAGTGCCTTTCAGGCCAAGGGTTTAGAAGTCCTAAACTTAGTTTTGAGCCTCTGTACTCGTTGCAGCTCTCTATTATTTGCTCCTGAAAAGATTTTGGTCTGTGGCAGCGTAGGACAAGACGGGCAGGATGCTGAGGTGATAAACTCCCATAGAGCTCCGAGAAAGAAGAGATTTTGCCTATCAAATCGTGTTGGTTCTCTTCTCTGCCCCTTGTTGCTCTGAGAACCTGGCCTTTGAGCTCTCTAGCTTGTACTGGAGTATGGCCACCAGCAGAAGATTGGAGGAAAAACAGAGCATTTGTTGCTGAAACTATGTAGCCGTGATTGGGATCCTCCTCAGCACAGCCCCCTTACAGGGGACTCACCCACCTGAACACACTTTTGCTTTTCCTTTGGACTCCCATAAAGTTTTTTATTTTTTCTTTTTTGCTGTTCAGATCTAAGGGTCTGAAGCCAACAGCGCCAGTTTTACATGTTTCTCCTCTGAAATTAGTCTCTTTGCCAAAGTCTCTTCACTTGAACCATCTTTTGGGATCTCTTTTTCTGAAAAACAGTCTTTAAGCAGGCTGATCTGCCGGTCATACCAAGTTTCTTGTCATAAGCATTATTATCTTCAGAATTATTATTATTTTTTTGAGAGAGAGTCACACACTATAGTCCAGATTGGTCATGAACTCACTGTGTAGCCAAAGCTAGCTATGGGATTATAGACATGTGCTACCATGCCATGCATATATATATATGTGCTCTTCAGCATTATTGCTGTTCTGGGTAGTTCCTTTTAAAAATTATATTTCTTAATTTAACTGGAAACCAAACCTAAGGACTTTCCTATATCTACAGTCCCATTAAATTAATTAATTAATTTGACGACAGGGTCTCCCTTAGTCACTAAGTTGCCCAGGATGGGCTGAATTTGAAATTCTCCTACCTCCGCTTCCTGGAACACTGGGATTATAGGTGTGCACCACTGTGCTTAGTTTGGTTGGTTACACTAGAGATGAAGGAAGATGGCAAGGTAGTGAGGTATACAGTACTGGTCACTGTGGTCTCATGTGGGCTACCAAGTTGTCATCCTTTCTGAAGGGTTAATCAGTGGTTTATTCAAGTCCTTTTTCTGGACAATCCTGTGTTCTCTCTCAAAATTTTCTTCACAAGGGGTTTGTTTCAGTGTTTTTTTTTTTTTTTTTTTTCTGAGAACCTAATCTGTGAGGGTAAAGTTAAAAGAATTTATAGCAAACAAGTGCAATGAAATCTTTTCTTAAATAAAATAATTAAAAGTTTACTTTTGGATTTTGTGTCTTGTAAGGGATTCCTTACTGGTATGAGAACAGGATAAAAGCTAGCTACTTCTGTTTGGACCTTTCACAGCTTCTCAAAGGGGAACTTCAGATCAGAATTGTTTATTAGCTTCCAGAAAGTTAAAGAGCTACACATTTTGATTAGTCACACTACAGGCTAAGATATGAAGGATTATTTGAGGCTAATCTGAGTTGGGTAGAGTAGGGAAACTTTTTTCTATATGGGCTATATGGATATTTATGATACCATTTGTGGGCTATACAGAATTAGCTGGCCCCATTTGGTAAAACATTTAATTACCTCACCCCCATTGTGACAGTTGCCTTGTCCAGACTGGATCATACAACGTATAAGCTGAACGTTCTGGCTGAAGCAAAGACAAAGGAATCCTTAGGAGGTGAAGCCAAGCCATGGAGCATGAAGTGCTCCAGAGGGCACATTATCTTAATTTTATAAAACAGGAAACTGAAATCGGTTGGGTCACAATACAGGCTTGATTCCGGGAAATGCAAGTTGAGTGCAAACGTGAGTTTGAAGTGTCCGTACGCTTGACGGAGAGATGATTTGCACACAGTCTTGAGAAGAATATAGCTCTGGAACGGTATGTGCGTCCTTCAAGGTTGTGAGACCAGAAACCTGAAAGACGTTATTCCAGGTGAAATGACTTGCATTTTTTTCTGTTGGTGAGATCCGAGAAACGTTCTTTCTGTTGCGTTACTAGAATTTGCCCTGTGGGAACGTGCGTCATTGACACAGCTTTCCCTTCATACATACCTGCATGGCGCTTAAACTCAATAGTCTCACTGAAAATATCAGGAAGGTTGCTGTTCTTAGCAGAAGACAGAGCCCGCTTTCCTCTGCTGGAAATGGTGTTGGCCCTCATGCTTTTATCATTCCTCTTAAAACTATCTTGGTTTCTTCCCCAGAATCCATGTGGTGACTGATTCTTGAATCTAAATATGAGTCAATTCCACCCTGCTACGACCTCTTGGGAAAAACTATGACCTGAGTAGCTAGGTGCTGAGGGCTGACGTAGACATTACAAACCTACTCACAACCCATGGTCCAGGTGCAATGGGGGCTTAAGAATTTCTTAAATGAGCAGAGCCAGCTCTATAGCCAAGGGCATTTCTCTGCCAACGATGAAGGCCAATGATAAGTTTCTTTTATGACTTCATAATCTCATGCTGTTTGGGTTGAACCTTCTGCACAATATAAATCAAAATAGCCTAAGTCTAGACTTAAGAATCTTGTCATTTCCATAAAAAATATACATACCCCCAAGTTGATCCCTACTCATTTCTTTAATGGCTTAGCTGGTCCTACCTATGTAGTTCATGAGTGAGGAGCCCTACAAAATTATCTTCCTGCAGTTTTTGAAGTTTTCTCTTTTTCCACTTTGGTTGTGCTCACTAGTTACTTTATATTTTGTCTTTTGTCTTTTTTGTTTGATTTTTATTGTTTAGAACTAAGGACCAAACCCAGGGCTTTGCACCTGCGAGGCAGGCTCTCTCCCACTGAGCTAAATCCCCAACCCCTCTCTTTTTCCACTTTGGAGAAGGAGACCATGTACTGGGACAAAAACTTAAATCCAGTGATGGTTCATATTTGTTCCTGACATCTACATAGCTCTGCATAGTCTGGTCATGGGCAGCTGGCAATGGTGGAAACATGGAAGGAGAGCTGCTCACTACATTGCAGACAGAAGCCAAGTGAAATCTTCCCAGGAAAAAGCTGGAGCAACTCCCTGTAACTTGGTTCAAGTTACCAGTTGGGTCCCATGCCAAGGATCAGTGCCTCTCTCCCTCTCCTTGTGGACCAAGTTGCTAAAAAGCAGCTGAACGCTCTACCCTGCACCCCCTACCCCCTAATAAGTTGATGAAGCACCCACCCCTACCCCCTAATAAGTTGACTAAGCACCCACCCCTTGCAGCCTGGCGCTATCCCCCAACTCAGTTCCAGTTATCCCACACTACAACCAAATACATGAGGCTTTGGGGGGGGGGGGGCACTCCAGATCCAAACCATAGCAGCCATTGTGAGGGAGAATGGGAAGGACAGATTCGGTCACGTTGAACAGCTTCATACAGTTCTTGCCCAAGCCTGTTTATTTCAGGAACCCAAATGTTTCCCAACTGAAAGATCAACAGAAACATTTCAATCTTCAAAATTTTATTGAGATGTTGGGGAGAAACAGCCAACATATATTCTTCCCTTTGTCACAACTGGTGTTTCACCTACACTGCATAGGCTCTTCTCTGGCTTTGATCTAATTTTAGGTCTCCTTGGCTGTCTCCCTTCTATCATCCTCTTGTTGCTGCCTGCTAGTGTTTGAAGTCCACCAGGGCAGAGCCTGCTGGCAGGTCAGAAGTGACAGCGGTAATTGCGATTGGCTGTAGGGGAAGAAAAGGTTAGCAGGGACGTATTAGAACACACAATGTAGTCATAGGAGATGGCCTCAGGTTGAGATTTCAGGGTTGGATGAGGTCTGCTCCACGAGGCCGGGCAGGGAAGCAGTGCGCCCACGAGTTCGCTGGTTCTCTCACGTGCCCCTCACTCACCATCGTCGCCCCGTTTCCTACTCTTCACGCTCTTCCGGTATTTTCTTTTGCTACCACCTTTCTTGACACCCTTGTGAGGAGATCGGTTCTTACTCCTCCTCATGCCATGACTCTTTAATTTGCGGCTGGTCGACATTGTAGTCTCTGCTGAGGTGATGAGCTTTACAAGGGTGTCTGGAGGCCAGGAGTCTGCATATTTAAGGCCTTAGCCATTATGACAACAGAGGGGCGTGGCTGAGCAGGTGTGGGGGTGGTGTGATGGTTTTTTTTTAATGATGTCACTAGCTTTTGCTACTGTTTGGTCAGATATGGGAGATATGGTGGTCCCTACAGCTCAAGGCTGCCTTTCAGTTTTGAAGTCCAGCACATGACACCAACCTTGGGCCATCAGCTGGTATGGACCCGAGGCCTTGGAAGAACCAGACCTCAGGGTTAATTAAGGGATGAGCAGGAGGTGGGCGGGAGCAGAAGCTCCACCTCCTCTCAGCCGGCTTCTGTTAGGGTCTAACGCTGCTGCTGATTGACAGAGCTTCTCCCCACTCGCCTCCTGTAGTTACCCACCCTACTGCCTGCATAACAAGCATTCTCATTCCCAACCCATCCTTGGGAGAGCGGTCTTCAACTAAAATGATCCCTGGTGTTAAACTGGTGTTAAAAGATTGGGGACCACCACTTTATAGGTTTAGTGAAAATTTCCAGATAGGTATTAGTGAGTTTGTAAACTATAGCCCTACCGTAGGCATTTGGGGTGTACAAGAGATCACTAAAATATGTGTCTCCTTCCTGTAGGACATTTAAAATCATTGTATGCATATATTCACACGTTTAAGCCTCTCCAAGCATCTGGAAGTAACAAATGTATTCCTGTAAGCACTTGACTCTGAAAGATCCAATTCAATATAATCAAAATGTACATTTTCCTTCTTTCATATAACTCAAGGTTCCTCAATATCGGTAATCTTGACATCATGGTCCAGGCAAGTTTTGGTGGGTTGCCTTGTGTATACTGCAGGCTGTTCAGCAGTATCTCTGGCCTCTACCACTTAGATGCCAGTAGGACCTCCACAGATGTGACAACTGAAAATCTTTCCAAATGTTGCTGTCTCACTCTTTGGGACCCTAGAGAATGTGCATGTGGGGATTACCCTGGTTGAAACTACTCTTCTGACAATTTTTGAAAAACCAGTCACAAATATTTATTACTCACATTGAAAATGACGCATGCTTAGGTGCTAGGGAAAGAGTGGTAGATTAAAAATAATTATGAATGGAACACAAAAGTATTAATGGAATTTTCACTCTAGTGAGTGGAAAGCCACGAACTAGGTATGTACACAAATATGTGAACAGTCTCTGAGGGGGTCGTTTTGGCTCTAGTGAGGGGAGGCAGAAGGGATTGCCCACTGTAGTGAGAGGTGGTGTTGGAGAGAGAGAAGCGGAGCCCAAGTCACCCTCAGTTGTCCTCCAAAGGACGATGACACGATGGGTCTCAAGGCTACAGAGTGAGTGATGGATTGAGTGTGGGAGCTGAGCAAATAAAGGGAGAGGTTATAGTCAACAGCAATGGTTCGGGAGAGACAAAGTTTGGTAACAGCTTAGACATGGGCCAGGGAGGGTGTTGATTGAGATGTAGAGAGGCAGACAGGGGACAAAGTCTTGGTGATGGATTGGATGTGGGAGGTGAGAACAGTTGGTGCCAAGGGTGGCTTTTGTTTCTGTGTAGTGCAGCTTATATGGATGCTTGTGCTAGTCACTGGAGTATAGAACAGGCATGGGGTCAGTTCTGAATGGGCGTTTGGTTTAAGACCTACTGTGTGGGGTCCAAAGTTAGACTTGTCACCTAACATTTTCTTCTTCTTCCTCTATAATTCGTGTTAAATTCTTTGAAACAAATGTTAACAAAACCTAACAACTATTTTTTTTATTCCTCCACTTCACTCCACTGTCAATATCTTCACTCAAGAACTGAAAATCTTATATGCAGAAAGCTTTTAGCAAAAGTTGAATAAAAGGTAGAATGTAGTTCGAGTGGCACTCCCTGTATTTCTGGAGTCTACAGGTAGAGGGGCCAGCCATGTTTTGAAACTCAGATTGCTTCAGGGTCCACTGTGTCTCGTCTCCTGTTCCCAGGCGTTGTGTCGTTGGAGTCCTGTTGGTAGCCTTTATTCACACAGAAGGAGGAGCTCTGTAGAGCGGCTCTTGTCCTTGTCCCATGGCTCAGGAGCTGTTCTGTGTACTCTGCTTGGATTGTTTCTTCTATGACAAAAGCCCATGGCAGTGAAGACTTCGCTGAAAGCAGGCCCTTAGCAACTGTGTTCATCACTGGATGGTCCTCGGGTTTAAACAGTTTTGCCATGGAATAGGATCTCAAAAAGTAGCAATATATTTGTTGAATAAATAAAAAGTCCTTTTATTTTTTAGCTATTCTATTTCTCGCCATTTTGTCCCACATCTCTGAGAAAGACTTCTCCTACTTACCATATTTTCTTTCAATACTCAAAGTCCATTGTTCTTGTAACTCTGACCTTCAAGTCTAGACAACAAACCTGAATTGAATGAAACCTTGTTTTGTGCCTAATTGCCATGTCATGTGTGTTAAACTGGCCTCAACAGGAGGCAGAGTGTCTTGATTCTGGTTCTGAGTGGAGTCCTCTGGACTTTGACCAAGCTTGTTTGGTAAAGAAGCGGGTTGGGCCAGGTGATCTCCGGGATGGTCTGGCTTTGGCGGGAGCCTCCTTGTAGTTAGGGAGCATCTCTCGCTTCAACTGAATTTCCTACCAGTGTGAGCATGGCCCACAGCAGGTGGTCCATAAATATTTGTTCAGTCTAGCTGCTCTGGTTCATTATAGGGACAGACAGTCCAACACCCTCAGGCTGACTTTTTATGAGTGGGAACATTTCTGGACAGAGAAGAGAGAAAAAAACATCGTTTCCATCCCACCCTTCTTGGTGCTCCATGCTGAACTCTGATCCCCAACCCTTCAGGTTAAAATGTGTGCAGAGGAGCTGGCCTCTTAAGTTTGAGAGATGTTTTCTGGATGGTCCTGGAGATTGAATACTATTTTTCTCCCCAATCTCTCCTACCCCCAAAGGCCTTCTCTGTCAAGGAGAAGCTGAGATCACAGGAAAGAAGGTGGCCATACTTGATGAGGAAACAAGCAAACCCAAAAAGCCCCCTTTGCGCAGGGTTCAGGAGCTGTCTCGGTCCCAGACACCCATGCTGAGAAACTTGAGCTGCAGAAAACCCCACGTGGGAAGGTGACTTGCAGGCCAGGCAAGGGTGGGGCTGGGGTATTTGGATTGGCTCCTGTATCGGACCTCCTGGGGTTGAGCGTTGAGCATTAAACCTTGGCCACAGCTGCCTGCTCTGTTTCTCTTTCCATTGCTGCCCCAGTGCCGTGTAAGCCAAAGGCAATTTAGATGGAGCACAATGAGCTCACTCCTGACCCTTAGCAGGCCCAGAGTGAGGCTTTCCCTCTAGATCCTTCTGTTAATCAGTCTGCTCACTGCCCCCTACCTTTTCTTCTACTAACAGTTATTTGTCAATGAAGAAACAAGTAAAAGTAGACCTAGGAGCTTTTTCAGCTTTCTGTCTCCTCTACACCTTTACTTTTGTTTGCTTTTTGGCTTATTTTTGAATTTAATTTTTATTTCTGATTGACGAAAGGAAATGGTTACTTTCTGGTAGATGTTAGCACATAGGGAGAAAGAGAATTCTTGTTTGGAAAAGAAGCTATCCCGCTCCAGGGCTGAGAGCTGTCCTGCTGTGCACAGGGGGATGGGTGTGAGGTGACTTTATTTCCTAGGACAGCCTTATCGCTTAGGAGGTTCAGGGAGGAGCTTGGAGGCCGGCTCTCCCACTGGCCCTTTTCTTAGGTTAGAGAAGACAGACTGAGGGTATAACTGTTTTGGAATTCAGATCTCTTGCTGGACTCTGTCTCACCTGTCCAATTCAGACTCTGTCCATTAATTTTCCTGGGGAGTCCAATAAATGTATTCATGGGACTGGATCTTCCCAGCAGGTTGGGATTTGGGGTTTATTAAGAGGGAGCATAGAAAGTTGCTGACAGCCTTACACATGCTGATGACTCAGTTCGAATCCCTCTTTGAAACCTAAGTCTCTCCAGATGTTGACCTCAGCTAGGGAGTGGAGACCTTCTACCCCATTCGTAAGTACGCCCTGTCTTTTGTATGGTTGCCCAGACTGCTGCTATTTTAACAGGCAGAGGGCATTGGGACGGACTGGAGCAGGTGAAAGTGCCTGAAAGAGGTGCCTCACCAAGGGTAGAGCTGAATTCAGAATACATCTGGTGGCTTCAATAGGGAATTGAGACAAAGGCCTGTGGATAGTTTTCTGAGAAAAAGGAAGGAGAACCTCTCTCAGCCGGTTCTGGGAGACAGACACAGTGTTACCCGGATTCTGCTGATGGTCTGGGTTCTGCCTGAGAGCTGTGGGTGTTCTTACCCATTGTTCTTTCATTCCATCTACTGTGCTCTTTCTATTAGTGATTATTCCCCCCCCCCCCCCCCCACACACACACACACAAGAGCAGAGAGACTGTATTTCTAAAATCCCGGAGACTCATCACGAGTGGTGACCTTGGTGATGGTGGGGTGTTCCTCAGGAGCCCTGGCCCTGATCCTTTAGGGAGACTGAGGCTTGTCTAAGGGGATACAGCTAGGCAGCAAAAAATCCAGGGATGAACCTGGGATTTCTGACCCCTGGGGCACTGAATGCCCACGGCTCTACTTGGCCTTTTCTGCTTGACTTAGAAATATATCTGACCTTGACTCTCCACTTTGCCTTTTCTCTCGCACATGTGTTGCCAGGATCGCAGCAGGGGGTGGGGGAGGACGAAACCCAACATTGAAGAGAGAGAGAGAACTGGGAAAAATGAAACATTCTTTTTAGAGACAGGTTGTGAATTTGGAGACCTTCGGGACAGATTAAAAGTTCTTTTGAGTTACTGAATTTTTAAATTTGCCTGTAGTTATTTTTGGACTTTTGGAAAAAGAATTGATTGCTTCCATCACTAGTTACAAGACTACATGGTGTGGTGTACACAAAATCCAGATTTTATGCACTAGAATTGTTCAGATAAAGTTTTCATATAAATCCCTCCCTCATTTTCACTAGCTATAATCCCCTCCTAGAACATAGTAAAGACAGTCTGGCTCCCATCCCAGAATGCACTTGGACTATTGCTCACTATCGCTAAAGACAAAAGTAGGGCTGCATCCTAGGATATTTGGAAGGGGTGGTATGAAAATATCATACAAATAAAGTCATCTGACCTCCTGGGGTCTTTAGAAACAAATGTGTTAATCCATATACCAACTGGACTAAGAAACTTTGAGTTAGAGGGTTGCTAGAGAACTATTTCATAGCAAATAGGCTTGGGAATGAAGAGTAACCTGGATAAAGTCACCGATTATAGGCAAACTCAGATCCCATGCCCAAATTTCCTAACCCCCAGTGTGGCCTTCTTGCCACTGTGCCATGATACACCACAGTTGAAATTCTTTTTTTCCCCTCCTCTTCATTTTTTTTTTTTTTTTGGTGTTTCTCATCTCCTTTCATATTTCAAGGGCCAGGTCCATCAGTTTGATGATACCTGATCCTTTGCAAGGAGGAATGTCTGCTCCTGCCAGGGGCAGCAGCCCTGAAGGGCAGGCTGAGGTGACCACACCTGAAAGCCATATGTTCATAATGGATGATTTCATAGCATTGTGACTTTCATGCTGGTGCCAGTGCTTGGGCAGAGGACATCCCCTTCATACAGATTCAGTCACTTATGGCTTACTGATGGGGATGTATTCTAAGAAATCCATCCTGAGGTGTGATGTAGTCATTGTGTGAATTATAGAAGCTAGGATGGCTTCAACATCACTAGGTAAGGAAATCTTGAGGGACTACTGCTGTGCATGGAGTTGGCCATTGAGTGAAACATCCTTAGGAGATACATGAGTACTTCTGAATTACTTTTAATATAAATTTGGCTGATATAACTGTATGACAGAGACAGAACACTGCGATCCAGTCTTCTCTCTTGGACTTGACCTGCTGAACCTCTGTTTCCTCGGTCTTATAGTGATCCACTGAGGGTGAAGCAAAGGAGACAAAGTGTAACTTTTCTGTGTGTCCTGACGCTACTGAAAGATGGAGCTGACTGGGAAGACTTGCTCGACAGTGCCCTTGCCTATTTCGGGTTCCTAATGTTCTTTTGGACAGAATTCTCATATTTAGAGAGCTCAAAAAGTGGGTTTAATTATATTTATACTAAGGAAAGGAAACAGTAACTCCCTGGCTGCTCTTTCTAGTTTGAAATTCTGCAATCCGAAGCGCAGAGGCTTAGTAACATTTAGCCCTTCCCACACCCTTGTGCTGGGAGAGCAGATATAATTTGTCTAGAGAAGTCTTCAAAACAAAGGCTTCATTTTTAGTAAGGACCAAAGACATACCCAGATGTTTTTGAATGTTTCTGTAATCAGATTTTATTGTCAGTGAATTCCTGATACTGTTGTTTTGTTTTCTGGGAGGAAATAGAGAAATCCCATGTACCTGTCTGGGGTCTGGTTGGGACTGCCACTATGCAGAAATATTTGTTTTCATCCTAGACCTTTGATAGTGGTGGTGATAGTGATGGTGATATTTTCATGAAAGCGAAGACAAAACTGGCTAAAATAGTCTCTGGTTAGGGTAGGAGTATCGCAGGAGATTCTTCAGGTAGGCACAAAGGCCACTTGAAAATTTCCAGATTTTCCATATGATTTTTTTTACCCTTTGAGAAGCAGCTTAACTGAATTTATTTGCCACTTCCAGCGCTGTCTGTTCCAGGCATAAAGTCATGTCTCTCAGAAACAGCTACATTCTTGATGGGATACAGTATAAGACGAACACGCCGGCTTTTTGTTAAAAATTAAGAATTTCTAGACAGTGACAGCAGCACAGAAACCTGGGGTCCCTCAGTACAGGGATCTGCGTGCACAGGTCCCCTACCCCACATCTGTCCCTCTTAAGATGTGTCGCAGAGGTATGTACTTGTACTTCATGTGCAACTCCATCTTCTCTTCTTTTTCTTCTCTGCCTTCATGGCCATTTCTAGGGTTAAAATCTTGAATCTTAATTTGCAGAATGACAGGAGAACTATGGAGTGCTCTACCTCTGAAGTGTCTTCTTTTTTTTAGGAATTGTGAGGACTTAGTTTTAAAGGAAGAGAGAGGATGACTTGTCTTCTTGGGAGCCCCCTGCCAACCTGACCCTGCTGGTTGGCACCATCCAACAGCCACTTTGATGCCTTGGGCTCTGCTCTGTCTCCCTTCTTGATGTCCACATTTCACTGACTCAAAATGGTAGTCTTTCCATCAGCCTTTGTCTGCGACATTGTGGAGGCTTTGTGAGTCGTTTTACTTACCAAGTGCTGCTCAATGAAACTTTTTAAGGAAAGGCTCCTCTCATCATTCATCTAGAAATAATAAAATCTGAAGTGCATACCTAAACTCACCAGTAGAAACAAGCTTTGGAAATGCTAGACTTGGATTTGAAAGACAAAGGGAATTGTATTACAGTTGATTGTACAACTTTTGGAGGAGGGTTCCTATAGACTATAGCGATGGGTAGACAATCATTTCAAGAATTCCTCACAGGTAGTTTTTTTCCCCCCAAATGTCTGTCTTCCCCCAAGTACCCAACCAAGCTTTCATATTGCCTTTTAGCCATTGTGACGAAGCATGACCATCCATCATGCTGCCCATGTCACAGCCACTAATAACTTTGGAGTCATGGACTTGGGGTGAGGGGCAGGGAGAGCTGGCAGAGGCTGTTCCAACTAGAACGCCACTGCTGGCCAGAATAGGGGAGTGTGAGAGGATGGTGAAAGTCCATAGGTGCTCAGCATGCCATCTGAAGATTTTTCCACAGAGACAAAAAACAAAGAAGTTAACTCAGAAAGGGGTCAAAACTACAAAGTACGGATGACGTTTTCTGATTGCAAAGGTGACTCTCATAACAGAAATTGGCTTGGCTGGTTCTCCAAAATGGTGTGCCTTTGTCAAAAACACAGTTGTCCATTAATTTTTCAAAGAAGTGTCCCTAATCCCTCCTACCCACAAGACCCCACCTGACTCTTTTCCCCTCTCCCCGAGTCCTATAAAGACCAGAATTCCAGGTTCACTGCTTGTCTTCTGTGCTGTGGAGCCTTCAAGCTTGTTAGCTCTGTAGAGATGACGTAAGTACTGGACCTATCCTGATGGAGAGTTTCTCAAACTCTCTGAAAGCTTGTATGAGTTGATATTTTGGGGAATCTGAGTTGGGAATGTCCCTATATGAAAAACACATGAATTTCTGGAATGTGTATATTATGCTTTCTCATTTATCTCCTTAGTCAGCCATATAAGTCAATGCTTGAAGAGATTGCTTGAATCTGTGCTTTTCTACAGTGTCTTTTTTCACAAGGCCTGCAGAAAAATAAAGCCCCCTCTGACAAGGCCACCATAGTCATCATTGACTTTTCCTTCCACCCTAAGGTCCCCAAATAAAATGCCTCGCCTTTCGCTAACAATAATGGTGTTTCTGAGTGTAATTATTTCTCTCAGAAGTGATCTGTGGTCCCTGGAGTACCCCAGATTTTTTCATGTAATAAGAGAATGGGGTGTGGTAGTGAGTCAGGAGGAAACACATCATTTTTTCCTTTTTTCCTGTTTAGGAGATTTTCTGATTAAGTTTATGGTTGGGCTTTAGTCTGGGATAGGTTGAAATGCTTTCTGGATATGAAAAGTGCTTACTTGGTTTGATAAATCCTAAAAACTAGGTCAGATTGAGGCTGGGCTGGGGGTGTTGGTCTCGGTATACAACATCTAGGTTTGCACGGGCTCACACTTCTAGCCTCGATTTGGTGGCAATAATGAAGAGGCACATTTCTGTAGAACCAAGCCAAGGACATTCCAGCTTATATCCCAGGAACTATAAACACAGGAAGGGTAAAAACACAAGAGACCTTGAGTGGCATTTGGGTATTTGGGCCCATTTCTAATATACCCTCAAGATACTCAAGTATTACAGCAAACAGGAGCCAAATAATTGTTATGGATATTTTGAACACCTTATGTAATTGAACATGAATCTCATGTCGAAGGTTCTAGGTCATTTCCTGTTCCCAGTTCATTACAACTGAACTGCAGAAGTTCTGATAAACATAGCTTTCTTTTCCCTGGAATCATAAATTTAGTCTTTAATGGCTAAATGCTGGTAAGGCCAAAATCAATCTGTAAGCGTGAGGCTTCAGAACGTAGTTATCATCCTTTTCCTCGTAGGGCAGGAAAAATGTGGCAACTGGAAAAGAGACAGGAACTGCCTTTTGATTGCTCAGCCAGCTCTATGGGCCCTGGGCTGGGCCGTATTTACCAATCTCAGTGAGCTTCTTTGGTCTCTTTGATAAACAATTTTGCTCTTTTGTGGTCACATTTGATCTTGGTATGGGATTAGGAGACAGCAGTTCAGTGCTTGAAGGTCTTTCAACAGAGTCCCTGGGTTCAAGGTCACAGTGTCTAGAAGGTAGTACTTTGTAGTAATATGACAGTAATTTAAGTATAGTCACTGGTAGCATGAAAAAGTAATATAAAAATATTATTAGATGTTAGTACATCTGTAATAGAGGCATAATATAGGTGTATCATCAGAAGTCATACAAGTATCACAAGTGTCTTGCAGTACTATGTTATAGTAATATGTAATAAGTATATATCTGTGGTAGTGGGTTGTAATGTGTTGTTTATCACCATATGTGCATATGTCCCATAGTTACATGTTGTCATATAAACTAAGTCCATCTTGTGCTTATAGGGTGTGATAGTATCAGACATGGTTGTATCTTGAAGTAGCAAGTTGTGGCAATATGTCACAGATCTATTGTGTAGTAGCGGGCTGTGATGACATCACTCCTACGCTGGCAGAGGTTGGGAGTAGGCAAAGACAAAGGGGGCCAATAACCTCCCTGCTTCATTTTGGTGTCATGCATCCATTACCACACTCACTGTATCTGTTAACTGCATAGAACTTGTTTTACTCTTGTATGTATATTGTACGTTGTACATATCCCTTAGGGTTTTAGATTCTAGGAGAAAACTAGAGAAAACCAGAATAAGAGTAACAGTGCGAGGAGAGCTATCAGGTGCCCAAAGCTTTAAATTTACAAGAAAGGTTTTACTGAAGGTAATAACTATGGAAAGAACTTTGGGATATAGAAATTCGAATGGGACCTCTATGACGTTCAATTATTTATTGATGAAAGACAAGTTAAGCACACCAAACCAAAAGCCGGTGTGTTGGACATACCTGGTTTCTATGGGCTGCAATGGGTGAAGAAGGATTGTACTGAGCTGCATACAAAATATATAATATGGTTAATGTATGTAAGTTACAGAATTTCCTTTTTAAATGTTTTTATTATAACACAACATAAGTTGTACCTACCATAGGTGAGAGGATAGGGTGCCTCAAAAGGGCAAGGGCCAAATAGCCCATATTTCTGATTTAGCAGGTAGAAGCAACTGTGGTTAAGCGAACAAACGATAGCCCACAGGCCAAATACACCCAATGGACATATGTCCGTTCAGCCTATAGGCTATCGTTTGTCAAGCTCTGTGTTAGAGCTGTGTTAATCATGATCTCATTTATCTCAGTTATACCATCAAGGTAACCATTATTGCAATTTTATAATTGAAATAGTCTGAATCTACTTGCTTATGGTCATACAGCTTAGTAAGTGTTGAAGTTAGGACCCAAGTCAGATGGTTAATGTATTTTCCAGTTAGAGTAGATATTTTACTCCTGTAAGTTGTGTCCACCTGGTGGCCCAGCAGCCAAACATAGCCCACGCATATATTTTCTTTAGCATACCGTGCAGGCCAGCATAGGTGAGTAAGAAATATTTGAGCTACTTGCACCACTGGAAAGTCAGGTGTTCTCACATAACATTTATGTTGTTCAATTCTTGATTGGTTTTAAGAATTTGTAATGTTTATCAATCCTGAGTTCTATCTGCCTAGAGCTTAAAGGTACCTCCGAGACAGGCATACACTCTGATTTGCCATTGTTTTCCACAAATCCTTGCTTGTGTCACTTATACCAACTGCCTGGACCCCAAAGACCTTTGACTTTGTCCCAAACCTTCCTGGCTAGCACTGTTGACAGCTGGTTCTACCTCACTCTTGACTACATTTATCAAAGTCCAGAGGCCAGTTTGGAGTCAGGCAAAGAAAGGAAGATTAACACACTTAGAATCGTGTGCAGTACAACTCTCCTTCCTTTGAATCCTGCTTTAAATCTCTGGCATCATACATTTTCAGGTCCACTTCATTCATAGTCTCAGAATCCTTCCTTATTCCTGAAGCAAAGTTTGAAATCCATGAAGGAAATTCAAAGAGTTAAGACCAAGAAAAGACCTAGTATCTATCTATTTATATGGCTTGGGCTCTAGATCAGGAGTAGGACACTGGCAACAAATCTTAATCCTTCTGCTCCTAGCTCTTGGTATAATATTTTAGCAGGTTCAATGCCACGATCTCTAACACTTGATCTCTTTCTGAACAGCCTGAGCAGCAAGAGAATTGCGTAGGGCAAAGGAATAACTTTCACCGGCCCGAGCCCCGGGAGACTGTCTCCAGTACTGTGGACCTGTCTGACCTTTGTCTGTGACGCTGGTGCTCGGTAATAATGTTGATGGCAGTGGCGATGACACTGTTGTGATAAGATGGCTCACTGAGTTATTGGGTTGTATGTGTTGTGTATGCATTTCCCCTCCCATTCCCCGGTGGAAAGCCACATTTTTTTTGTGTGTGTGTGTCTTCTCTTTTTGAGTGGGAGACAAAGCCGAAGCCCTTCGGACGGAACTCCCTTCCTGTGACTTTGATGTCCAATAACCTGAGCTCAACAGAACATTATGTTTTGATGTGACTTAATTTTATCCGACTTTGCAATAGAGCCTGAGATGACGATGCAGGTACAGACTTCATAATGGGAAATAGAGTATAGGAAAAGGGGGGGCAAGACATGTGGGACTGTAGGGGTCTGGGGGAGAGAATGAAGAATGTTTTACTGAGCTGATTACCACTGTGGACAAATGGGGCTCAGTGCCACTGGATACACTTTGAGGAACTTTGTGGGATGCACCTCAGAATTGTCCCTTTGGAGGACCTTGGTGTATGGGACACTTTGATATTTGTTTCTTATGAATTTGTTCTTTGTTCTTTAGGCCCTCAGCCAAACCAGACAAAAAAATGCATCCTCGTAACATTGCATGTGTGCACAACTGCTTAATATCTATTATTTGAATTTAAATATTAACATCTTACATTTAGTGTACAAATAAATATTTATATATTTATTCAATGTTGTTATTGTTTTTATGTTTTCTTACACAAATGTCCAAGTGGAATCATAGGATTAAAGAGGAAATTTTTTAAAATTGCTCTTCGAGAGGTTTTATTGACCTGCGTCTGGTCAGCTGTGTGAAGGAGCCTTAATGGCGAACCTTGGTGATGATGTGGGAGTGCCAACTAAGAGATCATATATCTTACTGTTTGAGATCATATATCTTACTGTTTGAAGTCTTTGAGCACAGTGGTAGTGGGCTAGGACACTGCTGTATTCTGAATAGAAAATAAGGAATGACATTCACTCTAGATCCCCTGTCTTCTCTAAATCCTAAAGATGCTTCTTTCTAGTGTCAGCTGAAAAAGGCACATGACTGCAAATGTGCACATGTATTCATCACACACACACACACACACACACACACACACACACACACACACAGAGAGAGAGAGAGAGAGAGAGAGAGAGAGAGAGAGAGAGCCATAAACTGAAGTTTTGCTTTCCATTGCTTCAAAAAACTCACAGTCAATCAAAATATAAAAACAGCCAAGTCCAGAAATAGACAATTGACAATCTTGAAATTGTGTGCTTTTCTGTGCAGCGTGATGAAATCTTGCTTTTTCTCTCCCAGTTACCTGATAACAAGTTCACCCTTTGTCCAGCACATTGTACATGCCACCAGCTCCTTGTTTGTGCCTGACCACCTTGTCAGATCTGTTGTTTTCATATCATAGTGCTTGTGTTCAAGGAATCCTTATTTTTTCTTACTAATGCCCCGAAAGCGCAGGAATAGCAATGTTGGCAATTCAAACATGCCAAAGAGAAGCCACAAAATGCTTCCTTTAAAAGAAGTGGAGGAAGATTGTCAATGTATCCATGGAGTTCTATTCTATTTGTGGTGTTAGGCATCCACTGGCATGTAAGGAAGGATGCTGTAACAGATGCCTTTAAAAGAATCTCAAATTTGGGGATACTCAATTGAGTTTTCAAAGGTTCTAAATTTACCATCACATCTTACATCCTTGTTTTTTGTGTATGTTTATAATAAACAAGTTAACAGGTTTCCCATTTTCAAACTTCCATGACTGTATGGGAAAGGATAACCAGATAAATGTGAGGCTCTTGGAATTCCAACTTGTACTGCCAAGTTCTTCGAAGAAATTTTAATGAAGAAAAAGCTTAGCTTATTTATTGATCAATAGAATTGGAAAACCATTGATTTTTGTTTGTCTCTTTGTTTCTCATTAATTAAACTAATAATCAGAGAAAGAGATGAATAAGTAGATCAAGAAAAAAATAGTCTATTGTGTATAAATACCACAATTTGTGTATCCATTGGCCTGTTGATGGGTATTTTGGTGTCTTCCATGTTTTAGCTATTGTTAGTTGTGCTGCTATGAACATGGGTATACATGTATCTATGTTATGTGTTGTTTTTAATTCTTTTGGGAATATTCCCAGGAGAGGTATCACTGGATCAAAGGGGATATTCATTTCCAGTCTTTTGAGAGACTTCTATACTGCTTTTCATAGTGGTATACTGTACATCTCTAAAGACAGATAGGTTGGACGTTTTTGTAGGCAAATGGAGGCAACTTGAGACCATCATGCTTAGTGAAGTGAGTCAGAAGCAGAAGGGGAAATATTGCATGGTTTCTCTCATATGAGAAACCCAGATCACAATTATCTCACGGAACTTACTGTGGAAAATAATGGGAACTGGGATGTGGGCCAAAAGAAGAGAAGGGAAGGTCTTGTAACTTTACCATAATATGTATGTGCACCAAATGCTCAAGATCAATGTAAACTTTAAATTTTGCACTTACACGTATCAATAAAATGGGAAAAAAATAGTCTAACCCAAAATTTCTGCAGGCTGTGCACAGTGAATACAGCCTCAGTTCCTGATTTGAGCTCAGGAGAAAGGTGAAGTCATACACATCTATATTTTCCAGGATTTCATCTGTCCTCATTTTTGACTTTCTTTTTCTGCCCAGAGCACATTCATATCTGCATTAACGATAACAACAACAAAAATGGGTCTGATGTTACTGGAAATATAAAGAATAGTCTTTAAGAACTTTCAGCCCCAGGTAAACTTGGACTTCTCCAGTTCCTCTGAGGTTTCCCACTAGGTCTGGTAAAAGTTCTTTTTATCTTCACGGAAGAGTTAGGTCAACGGCTGATTTCCAAACTGGCCGGACCTCCGTATCTTGTACAGGTTATTCCTCCAAAACACCAGGGGGCACTGTTGTGCTATTCAGTCCTGGTGCCCATACCTTCCAAGGGGAGTATGGAAATACCTGCCCAAACCATTGTGACAACCGTTCTTCAGACATACCAGTAACAGACCGCGGAATGTCTAGGATTGGGATGATCCTTCGGTGGCCATCGGAATATGGAAAAGGAAAAATGGTTTCATGGTTCTCGCATTCTGTTGCCTCCTCCAACACCCCCCTTTTAGCCACAACTGCTCACTGTGCTTTGGGTCATAATAAAGTAAGTGGAAAATGAAGCATCCCCGGTTCCCCTAGTGATTGCAAGGTTGGTGCAATATACATGTGCACAAAACACTGTAGCCATTGTGTGTTGCCTATATATGTATTTATATATTAATGAAAGTGGAGAAAAAAATGAAGAAATACAAAAAGAAGAAAGCCCCCTGGAGGGAAACATTACAGACAAAAACTGATGTGAAACAGTTTAGCTTCAGTCTATGTTTCTAAATCCCCAGAGACTTTTGTTCACTGATATTTTCTGAGGGTCTGAACTGGTGACCAGAATAACAGATGCTCAGTAAATACTGAGTGAAAGAATGACTTCACTCCCAGTGCTAGTCTGGCCACGATCTGATTACTTGGCCCCTCTGCCATTCTGTTTTTTCATCTGTTATTGGATACTAGTTGGCAGGAAGGGGGGGCTTGGTAGCTCATCCCAGGGGTCCTCTCTACTTGGGGTGATCTGCAGTTGCCATATCAAAGTCCTAGTTGGCTGTGTCTTAAGACGGCATTTCATTACTGATTCCCAGAACAAACTAATTCTTATACAAAAGAGAAATGAACAGTCCTACTCCTGAATATGAGCATCAGGGTATGGCCAAGTCGAATCAAGATAATGGCTCAAGCCTGTCATTCTAGCACTCTGGAAGGCAGAGGGAGGATGATTACAAGTTTGAGCCCAACCCAGGCAATTTAGAGAGACCCTGTTTCAAAATTAAAAAAAAAAAGTGAGCTCAGTATGAAGGCCCTGGAATCAACCCCCAGTACCACACACCAAAAAAGAATCAAAAGAAAAGATCTCTGTTTCAGTTTTGGCTTTGTCTTCTGTTAATTTCAAGTCACCCTTGGAATTCACTGCAGGCCATGTTGTTCTAACGTTTCTGTAGGTGAATAACTTAATCCCATCTCTGGAAGCCAGTCCTTAGTTTGGCTTGTGTAATGCTCCTTCCTGTTCGCTGTCTGTTCCCCTTTGTGCATCCTGCTCCTACCTGCACCACTCAGCTACGTATTTTTTGCACCCTAAGAATCTTACAGCTTGACTTTTTTTTTTTGTTGGCCTGGCAGTGGCCATTCTTTTAGTAATAGCAAGTGATTCCATTTGGAGATTTTTCAAAGACCTATTGAATCAGGCCAATGATTCTCAGAAGGGGAACAGAAGGGGAGGGCCCTCTTTTCTCCCAGAAGTATCACCAGCTGTCTTCTGGTATCTCTTTAGCAAGGGTCTGGATCTTACCTCCATGCCTGCCTCCTTCATTCCCAACAAAGCTGCAGCCCTGTGCCTGAGCACCTGAGCTCTGGGAGTGTACCCGTCACTCAATCACTGTGTATACCACCCAGCAGGCCCCAGGAAAAGTCTGGGTGACACGGAAGATGTACTTGCTGCAGAAAGGGGCCTGTCTTTCTGGTGACAGCTTTAGATGGTCCTGAGATGCCACTCTGGCTGGGAGCTCCTTCTGCAAGAGACATGTAACTTATTTCATTCCTTAGGTAAATCTGTAGTTGACACTTGGGTGTCAGAGAGCAGGAGTGGTGGTGTTGCTCTGCAGGAAGAACTGTCCATAGCCCCTGGCGTTTGAGTCTCATTGAGTCTCCATCCTGTGTCACCTTGAATTCTTCAGCTGTACATCATGTGATTGGAAACACGTTATCTAAACCCCTGCTTCATATCTTCCTCACACCCAGCCTAGGACAATGTAGTGTCTCTACATATAAAAGATTCTCCAGGTTAGTCCCAACAGGATGGTCCCATCTTTGCTTGGGAACTGTGATCCTAGTGGCTTTGTCCCACACTGTCAAAATTCACAGGTCTTCTCCCAAAGAGCCTGGGCCTTAGTGAGTGAAGCTGCCTGCTTTATCCTATAACTTAGTGCTTAAAAAAAAAAAAAAAGCCAATGCCTGCAACTCTCATAGAGGTACAAATATAAACGGTCCTCTCTTTCCTCAGCTCTGGTGGTTGAAGGAGGGGGGAAATAGAAGAGGAAAATGAAGTGTGGGGGGAGAGGGGGAAGCAGGTTGTAAATCAGAGCGTTCTCCACGCGGGGTGGCTGTCCCCTTGGTAGGAATAGGCTTGGAGCAGGAGAGAGGGACGAGGGAGGCTACCGAGCCTCTCCTGGGACTAGACAGCTTTTTGCTCTCAGTCCCAAATTCCACTCACTCATCAGGGACCAGAGTTAGAGAGGAGGACCCGCACCTGTTCTCTACGGGAGAACCGTGGGTGAGGAACTGTCAGGAGAGAGCTCCGAGAGGGAACAGACACGAAGGCCTGATGCGGAAGCTGAGGAAGAGCGGGAGAGAGGGAAGATGCGAGGAGGTGAAGGCCTGGAAGGCCTGTGGGGCCTGACGGAGACACAGCAGGAGCCAGAACCACATGGAGAGGCTTTTGTTTCCTGGGCCAGGTGGTGGGTGAAAAACTCATCCACCCGAGGCCCCCCAGGCCTGGGTGTGCTGGGAAGGAGACCTGAGGAGAGAGGTGAGGACTTTGCTAGCGCCTGAGCTGCCTCTGGGGTGCAAGAGTGACGCAGGCTCCTGCGGTGGTGGGAGAGGTGCAATGGGCATTTCTTTTTCACCTGCTGGAGCTCGGTGAATCAGCCCGGCTTGAACTGAGAGTAAGGCCTGTTGCCTGCCTCGTCCTTCCCTCCCTGACGGTTCTGCATCCTTTGGGATTCTCAGAATTCACTCCTGTGGATTCCAGGAAATGGCTGGTGCAGCTTGGTGACAAAATCCTCTTCAATCCCTTTGTGTATCTTTCTGCTGCCCTGGCCCTTTCTGGGTGTCTCATTACAGGGGAGAGATGACCCGGCCATGCTGGACCCCTGGGTCATTTCTTGCAGCTCTAGGCCTGCACCCTCACGGGCTGCCCGTCCCACGCCACAGCCAGAAGGCACTCCTGGAGCTCAGGGCACCTGGCTTCCTCACGCGGAGACTTCCCCCAGCCAGCCATAGGGCTACGCGGGCTCTCCTTCCCTCCCCACCCCTTCTGTTCCCCGCTCCTCTCTTCTCCTTCCCTCCCTCCTCCTCTTTCCCTTCACCTCTCTTTCCCTCCTTTCACCTCCTTTCTTTTACTTCTCTTCCCTTCCCGTCCTCTCCCTTCCCTTGCTCATTTCTCCTTCTTTTTCTTTCTCTCACTCCCCAGTAACTCTTTAGAAATGTAAATACATAAATGCATGAGTGATATTCTTGCCAGAAGGCTGTCCATAAAGAACCCCCAGCCTGATTTGGCTGTAGTTTGTTGCTTCCAGACTTACCTAAAAGACTGAGAAGTGATTTCTAGGCCTGAGCAGAGCTGTGCTGTCCTAAAATGCCACAGAGCAACACCCTGAGCGTTGGAGATAGGTGTCAGAAGCTTGTAGGGTCAGGAATTCCTATAGTGTTTCCTAGAGCTTTTACTTTGTGAATGGGAACTCCAAGCTACAGCTGAGGAGTTTTCCAGATGTGCGTGTCAGTCTGTGCAAAGCTTTGCTGAGGACCAGGGCTTCACGAGATGCCCTGGGATAAAACACTTCCCTGTGGTTCTCCTCTCTGAGGACTGCTCAGAGATGAGAAGAATCTAGTTTGCACCCATAGGTCAGACCCCATTTTCGTTAGCAAATGGGACGAATGTCAGGATGCGCATGTTTTCTGGGCCTTTCTTGACCATAGTGAAGAAGCAGCAGTGTCTCTGGCCATCAGACTTTAGGACACTGAGAGTTGGTGGCAGGGAAGTGGGGTGGGGGTGGGGGGCTCGAGGCCTGGGAGAGGACAGTGCATGGGCGGGTTGTTTAAGACCCTGGGGGTGGGGGGCGGGGGTGCTGAAGACTAGGCATTTCCAAATACCTCTTTCTTTGTCCTATGAAAGCAAGACTAGAAGTAGATACTGGGTAACTGCACGCAGGGTCACTGCCTCCTAGGAGAAATTTGTGGAGCTCTGCAAGGCCTGACTGGATACCAGAGATCTTGCTAGAAATTTCGAAGCAGGCATTGCTCCCTGCGTGATTTGGGTTGAGCTTCAGACTCAAAAGCAGGTGGCTTTCAGTACAGCCTAGCTAGCTAACACTGGCTAGAGCAGCACCTGTGAGCATTCTGGGGGAGGTGATGGTGGACAGGATGCTATCCTGAGGTCCCAGAGGGCCCCAGAGAAGGGTGGCGGGCTGAGGTGTTAAAAAATTGATCAAGTATCTTTGTCCACAGAGCTAAAATTCCACTCAAAGGGAAGAGGCCAGAAGGATACAGAGAGGTGGAAAGCAGGGAACACTGACAATTAGTGAAATCTTTGGTGGGCTGTTTAGGGGTTCTGCTATGCATAGATTAAGGTTTTGAGAGCTGAGGGCTAAAAATAAGCCAGGTGGGTGGTGGTGAACACCTGCATTTCCAGCAGTCTGGGAGGCTGAGGCAGAAGTATCTCAAGTTCACAGGTTTGAACCCAGCCTGGGCAAATTTACAACTCAGTGGAAAAAAACAAAACAAAACAAAACAAAACAAAACAAACAAAAAGCAAAAGAAACGCTGGGGCTGTAACCAGACAAGCTCATAGAGAAACCTGGACTTGCTTTTCCTTCAATGAAATCAAGAAACTCTTGCAGGAAGAAGCTTGCTGAAATATCCTCTTTACACATAAAAACAAATGCACACAATTGCACGTTCCAGAGCCTGTCCTCTGGGCTGTGAGGGGACAGATGGTCACCCATTCCTGCTAGGGGCCCTTTATTCTCTAAGAGCGGTGACGGTGACAGAGGTGGATCTGAGGGGCAGCCTAAGTGGGGCTGCCTGGCGTGGATAGGCTTTGCTGAGAGCCTGCAGCCACCTTATTGTCCGGAAAGTTGTCATTCAAACAGATCCTCCCCCTCCCCCATGGAGTGAGTTAGAGCTGGGGATGGTGGGAGGAGCCCTCCAGATAATTTCCATCCTGTCTAGCGTGGGAAGGGCACCACCTATGGTCTTCCGGGAGACACATACAGAAGCCACGTTTCCATGTTGACTGAAAAACCCGTTGAAATCCCCAAGGA
Organism: Ctenodactylus gundi; assembly: GCA_004027205.1. Taxonomy (NCBI): domain Eukaryota; kingdom Metazoa; phylum Chordata; class Mammalia; order Rodentia; family Ctenodactylidae; genus Ctenodactylus; species Ctenodactylus gundi. Next base: position 491,463 of record PVKB01000202.1, read on the forward strand.
GGCTCTTGGGAGGTCTGTGCGTTCTTCCCCCTCCTTCCTGTCGGCTGCAGAGTTCTTTGGGTCTCCCTCCCATTGGGCACATCCCATCCCACCCTTCTGAGGCTGCAGCCTTATCTGCCAAATCCAGTTAAAGAGCAAATTGTCCTAATCAGTCTGGCTGGACTGGCTGGCTCCAGAGAGGTGTGTGGATGGTGCCAGAAACAGAGCTGCTCACGTGGCTGACCTCCTTCCCTTCTTGGGGGCCTCTGTCATCATGGCCATCTCTCCTCCAGAAAACGCCTATTCTTGCTTGGACTCGCTCTCCTTTCTAATCAGTCCCCAGCAACCCTATTCCCCAGAGAGATAAAGAGTGACTCTGTTGGGCTTCCGTGAAAATCACAGTGGCAATAGCCTCCGTCAAGGTCGAGCTGTCAGACTACGCTGCTGGGGAAGAGAGAGAAGGACTGCACCGAAACGTTCTGGGTCTGCTGCGAAGCCGGCATGCCGCTGGACCTCCCGGCGGTGTTGCAGGATAACTGCCCCTTCAGGTTACTGCTGACTCAGTGTTGAAGGCTCTGACGGTTCTCTAGCTACTGCCTTGTTGCTATTACAATGAATCATCAAGTGAAGTGAAGGAAGAGGGTCTCCTCACATTGCAGAGGGTTGGACACAGGCTCTGGGGATGTGTTAGCATTCTCATTGTTGGCCGGAGCAGGGACCCTACGCACCATCCTACTGAACTGGCAGGAACCAGGTCTCACAAGCACAAAAGCTTGTCTGCGAGCGAGGTCGACTGACCGGCCCCCAGAAGTGTCTCCTGTGCTCAGCCTGCGTGGCTCGGAGCAGCCATTACCAGAGTTTGTAATCCTGGGGAAAATAGTTTTTATTCAGGACTGGCTTTGAAAATTGGTCAAGTCTGCTTTGAGTGAAGAGAAGAAAAAAGATGGGCCACAGGAGAGGAGTCATGAGCTCATGGTGAGCAGTCCTAGGGTACAAGGGGTGTGGGCTGCGAGAAGGTTACGACGGGTTGTTGGAGGAGGTGTGGAACTTGTCTGGCCACCTCGACTCTGCTCCCTACTGCAGCTTTTCTCTCTGGGCCTGGGTTTTATATCTCCTTGACTCAGAACTGGGAGGCTGGGAGAGGAAGACCATTAGAAGCTGCCAGATTGATGGGGAGGCAGAGGACTACGATTGTAGCGAGGAAGAGAATTTTAGAAGGCAGTTGTTTGTGGGGGAAGCAAGGGCGCGTTGGCAATGTGCCTTACTTTCAAAATCAGACAAGCGTCTCATGCAGAGACCCGGTGTAGAGGGGCTGGTGTCATGGCTGATGTGGGCAAGTGGCAGGAGCCCCAGCTCTTCAGCTTTTCATCACCTCTCTCAGTGGCTCCTAAACCACCTTCGAGGAGCCCAAGGTCTAATGGGGTTATGTTTAGAAACTTCCCAGGAAGTCTAATTGATTCCATAATTATTGGTTAGTGTGGAGCCTGTGCCCCACTAAGACCATTCAGCAGGCTCCAGCACTTCCTCAGGAGGCAGCCAAGAGCAAGTGGCTGAGGGACCTGTCCACCTTCCAAGCCTGGACCAGTGCTCCACAGCCCAGCGAGAGCTCCTATTTCTAGAAAGCCTCCAGTGGAAGTTTCTATGCAGAGCAAGTGCCATCTGGGGCTGGGGTCTACATTCATCTTAGGGGGGACTAGGGCAGGGGAAAGCAGTTGCAAAGAGGCAGTGGCTTAGGTGACAAGAGCAGTTATGTTTTTGGATCACCTTTTCTTCTGAGTTTTCCTATGCTGGCTTCCAGAGCCTGAACTTCAAATGTGTATTTGTGGCTGGCTCTGTAGAATGTCAGGCCCTCTGACATTACCTGGGATGCCCACCCACTTCCCCATTCTATCCACAGAGCAAGCTTGACAAGCACTGCAACCTATTTGCTCATTCCAGCAACTCATGATGCCCAAGTACGTATCCAGGGGCTTGAGAAGGCCTGCGCGAAGATCTGGCTTTTCCTAGCTCAGCCCAGCCTTGTGTTTGTCGGAGAGGCGTTTGTTTCCCGTCTCTAGAAGTAGGCTCTGCACCAGGTTCTTCCCTCTATGACTGTTTACTCATAGCACTCTCCTCTGTGGGGGTTCTTGTTTGATGTTTATTGGGTCTTCAAGAACTTGGGACTTGATTTTAACTAAGAACAGTGTGGTGTGTGCAAAGAGGGAATATGTCTTTTTGGAATGAAAATATGGGTGCTGGGAAGGCAGCCTTTCCACCAGACCTGTCCTTGGACCAACTATTTCCCTTCTGTCCCTGCCACCAGGAAGGCCCCTCCTGACCTCTACTCTTCCCACCCCAGACCTAACACTTTCCCTCATTCTCTGGCTCATTCTGCTTCTGGAGTCTTCTTGGTACTCACCACCTGCCACCATCAATTCTTGGATGTGCTCCCTTTGGACACCTGTTTCTACTTTATCAGATCCTGCTTGCCTGGTTTTCCTCGTGGATGAGTTAAGGAGAGTGAGTACAGCCTGTGGAGGGGCTCCAGTGCCATATGGTGATGGAAGACTGGCTGGTCTGTGAGGGACACAAAGGGTGTGGATAGACAGTACAGAGCCCTGCCCACAGGCATCCACTTTCCCCTGTGGGATTAGCTCAGTAGATGCTGTTGCCAGCTTCTGCTCTGTCCTGGGAGCTTCAGCTGGGTCCCAGTTATTAAATTTTGGGAATTTGGCAAGATGGTTACTCCAACACCGTTCTTTGTAAAATCATAGTTGAATTGCATTCTTAGGCTTGTTATTGATGGTATTTGGCAAAAGTTCACATAAGCGTCCTATGAGAATCAGTTTGCTGTATGAAACTTACAGTAAAGAGTATTCTGTCTTTTATTGGTTATTTGTAAGTTGTTCACTGTATATTGTGTATCAGAAAAATTAATTTTTAACTTCCTTCCTTCCTTCCTTCTTTTTCTCCTCCGTGGTATTAGAGATTGGATCCAGGATCTTCACACTAAGCTATATAACCAGTTATTATTATTATTTTTTTTTATTTTGAGACAGGGTCTCACTAAGTCACTAAGTTGCCCAGGCTGGGTTCTAACTTGTGCTCCTCCTGTCTCAGCCTCACGGGGTGCTGGGACTGTGCATACCTGCTCTTCCCTAGCAAACTTCCTTTTACGTATATCTTCCTTTTTCTTTCTGAAGAGCCCGTTATTATCCATTTGCTAGTGTTCCACTAGTCAACACCTCGTACCCGGTCCATTCTGAGTTTAGATGCCTTATTTTCAGGGACCCAGGTGCTGTGTGATTAAGAGAAAGAGGGTCTAGCACAGTCCCAGCAGGTTGGAAAATTCACCCCAGGGTTTGTGAGGTGAATCTCAGAACTAGAAATGAACTTAGAGAATGAAAATGGGAAGTTCACCAACTTACCGCCACAGGCTTGGCTAGTGGCCACACGAGGTCTGGTCCAGTTCTGCGGCATCTGCCACCCCAGCCAGCCAGCCTCCTCACACCCCCAGCCCCCTGTACACCCCGCCCTCATTCCTGGTTCTCACGAGCCCTGCAGATGTCCTCAGCCTCCCTTCAAGCCTTTCCCTAAAAAGGAGGTGGGAGGAATGGGGGCACAGAGCAGGCAGAGTCCCCTTGAGCTCGCTTTGTGGGGCACATCTGCCACAGCTGGGCTCTTGGCCGGCCAGACGCCCTTCCGACATGCTTGGACAGGTGCATCCGAATGAATCAGTGCGCAGCAGGAAAGGGCTGGTTCCACGTCCAGTGAAACCAGATCTGATCTGAAGGGATAGAGAGAAGCCGTGTCAGAGAGCACAAGGGGGGCAGGTCCCGGGCCAGACCGGGTGCCAGTCCTTGAGGGAGCTTCCCCGTGGGGCCATATGCGCCTTTCTCAGGGGCCCTTCAGCCTTGTCTCCCTCAACAGGAACCTGTGCTGTTGACTCCAATGTGCTTTGTACAAGGAAGAGCATGCAGATATCTAACTCTGGGCAGGTTCCTCATAAAGCACCAGGGCCGCCATGGCAGACCAGAAGGGACTGGAGGGCAAGGTGATGCGCTGGGGCACACGTGGGTCGAGTTCACCGGCCTGGGCGGGCTCTCCTGGCTGGAGGAAGTCAAAGCCCACATTCTTCTGTCAGTAGAGCTGGGCGTTTGAAGTTGTTCTCACGGAGGTCTATTTTCAAGCCAACCTTCTCTTTGTTCTTTGGCTGTTTCACATGGTGCAGAGAATCATCAGGCTGCTTTTACAGGAGTTCCCCTCCTGGGTCGGGCTGGGTCTTTCATATAAGCCATTAAGTCCAAGGGCAAGCCTATCTGCTGAATCCTTTGGTAACTTGGCCCACTAGCTTACTACACAGAAGTGAGGAGGCAGAGGACACATGCTGTTGCCTAGCTCAAACTTCCTCAGCTATGACCCATCACATTCTCTGAGTCTAGCAGGGCCCTGAGCCCAGGGGACATTCCTGCTGTTCGTGAGAGATTTCTTGGTCAGATTCAGAAGAAACAGTAGAACTTGGAGACCACCTCTTATGTTGGAGAGGGAGAGGGTACAGTTGAGTCTGGCTCTGCAGACGAGTTGCTCAAGACATCTCCGAGAAGGTGGCTGAGCTTTGGACTTAGAATCCGGAGCTTGAAGAGGAAGCGTGAGTGGCTCTAGAGTCCAGGCTGAGAGCACCAATTCCAGGCTCAAGCCAAGTCACTGTTTGTCCTTGTACTGACGCGTGGGATCCAGGTCACTACTCTCCAGCCAGGAGCCACAGGAAACAAACCTGTCCTGTTGCCCACTGTTACCCACAGAGAGAGGCCAAACGCCAGCAGGTGAATGGTGGCCTCGATGAAGGCTTACCTCACCCAGCTGGTAGCAGGGCTGACTCAGAGGACAGGGTCTCGAATCACTGCTACTTCCCATGATCCCCTTGGCAGTCTTTCCTCTCAGCACAGAGCAGGTCAAGCACGGCCATGCTTACATAATGGAACCTAGTTATACCTGATGCGAAAGCAATGGCAAACTCCAAAAATAAATGCTATGGGCAGATCATGATATGAAATACAGCAGAGGAGGATAGAAAAAAGTATTCTGATGGACGCATGTGTCGTCAATGCTAATGAACAGACGAGATGGGGTTGAGGCAACTTGAGTCCTGTTCTTCCTTTACCCATCATCCCAACTGTGGTAGCTCCCTCCCAATTATTTCTCTAAAAAATAGTAACATCCCATCAGTTGAGAATATTCTTTATGTTTTTCAAGCATTTTTCCACTGAGAGTACAGGATGGGGCTGGGTAGGAACTGTAATTACTGTTTTACATGCCAGAAAGCCGAGACTTTTTTTTTTTTTTTTTTAAAGATTCCAACTTGCAAAAGGTAAAGCTGATTCTGGAACAGAGTGCTTAGATTTCAGGTCCAGAACAATCCTCCTGGGTAGCAGGTGTCTTCTTAGCACTCTTCTGTCTTGTGATTCCTTAATTCTCACTGCTTAGGTTAACATCTAGTAGATCTGACCAGACAGGCCAGGATAATAGGTGACATGGATGGTCAGACGCGAGACACTTTTGACTGGGTAGTATGGTCGCCTTTAGCATAAAAATTTAGCAAGTAAAATTATGAATTAATTTGAATTTCAGAGAAACAGCGAACACATTTTTAGTATGAGCATGTCTCAAATATTGTACAAGACATAACTTATACTTAAAATCTGCAATTCAAATTGAATGGGTGTCTTGTATTTTGTCTGGCAATTTTATATTAATGGCCCTTAAATGTGCCACATGACCATTATTTTTATCATTACTAAGGTCATCTCTATATTAGATTAGAATTTGCTAGCCAAGAAGTATGTCTTAGAAATTAAAGTTGAAAGCTGATTTTCAGGGTGGATTTGAAGTGAATTCTATCTAACAAGGGATTACTTGGGGCTGGTTGAACCCTAGTATTTTTCCACTTGAAGGAACCACTCTATTTCTATTGGGTTTCCAATGCCATTGGGTTTTATATTACAGTTCTTGGATGCTCTGGTCTTTTTGGTTTGAGAGCTGTGTTTTGTTTTCTAGATGTTTTTGCCTTTGTGTTTAAGTTTGTTTAATTCCATTGACCCATCTTCATGTTCATCAACTTTTTCTTTGTCGGTATTGAGTCAAGGGATAAGTCACAGCAAGAACCAGCTGCCACAAGTGAACTGAGGTTGTACCCGGGAGAGACAAGTCTCAAGAAATATCTTCCTGTATTGAAGGATGTGACATCCTTAGAGAGAAGACGGGGAGAGTCTAATCTCCAGATTGGGCTTAGAAAAAAACTTGCGGGGAAGGAAGCAAGGCATAAAGTGGATCAGGTTCCTTTGAGTCCACACATTTCCTTTACCATGGTTCAGAAACAAAGGCAGGGGTTTTGATGCTGTTATTCCTGAGGAGCTAAAGCAAAACCCACCAGGAAGCTAGGCAGAGCCCGGAGCCTGGTAAAAGATAATAGAAATCAAGAATGTTAGTGGTTAGCCACTTTTTCATTGCTGAGACATAATACCTGACACCCACAACTTAAGGGAGGAAAGGTTTATTTCAGCTTACAGTTTCAAGAAGTCTCAGTCCATTCATGGGCAGCTGGCAACAACAGGAAGGGTCCGGTGGAGAACAGCTGCTCAGGGCATCACAAGAAGTGGAATCAGGCTGGGGAGAAGCCGAGGCAGGAATATAGCCTTCTGGCCACACCCTGCACAACCTCTCTCCCTATCAGGCCCCACCTTCCAACAGCATTTGAAATCCACTCATAATCCATAATATCCATACGTATGAGGCTTTTGGGGAATATTCTAGATCCAAAACACAATAGTTAGTGAGCATGAAGATTGGAACTATGCCACCTTTAGGATGGAGGGAACGGCTGGATCTGTGGTTTGAGCCCTCTAAGCCTAAGGCTCTGTAGTGATTACTGGTTCAGTGACCCTCACAAAAAGGATATATCTGGATAGGTACTAGAGGCAACTGTCCATATTCTGAAGATCACGAACACTTGGTCTTTACTGAATGCTCATTGGAAATAAATCCCTCGGGCAGTAACCCAGGTGCCAATAATGTTAAATGGGACTCAGATAGTGCTTTTATAGAGCTTTTGGTCAAGAATTACTTGGGATGTTTCTCCTGGGTCTAGATCTTTGCTATAATGCCTTGTTTCATCCTGTCATTCGGTTTTTAACTTAAATGTCTTCCATCGTGACAGGCCCTTCCTAAGAAGCTAGTACTGTTAGGTCATCTCGTACCACCCAGGCTTGCTTATTGACTGCTTTTTGGCTGTCTTCCTTTTTCTCACTCTGTAGCTCAGGCTAGCCTTAGACTCCCGGGCAATGCCATCACACCCAGCTTTATGTGGTGCTGGGGAAACAAACTCAAGACCTTGGGCTTGCTGTGCAAGCACTTTAGCCGCTCTACCATTTCTCCAGCCCCTATCTTCCTTTTGAATGTAGCATTAGCAAAGATTTTGAGCAGGCCTCTTCTCTTGTTCCCTAGCCAGGTAAATAATAAGTATTCAGTAATATTTATTGACTCTATTAAATACATAGATGAAGAAAAGAAATATTCACTGGCCATGGTTTTGCTGCAAGAGAACAAACTAACATTCAACCTAAAGAGAACTCCAGAATTTAAAAAAGTATTCTACTTTGTTTTATCCATTCTTTTGTTTCTATTTAAGTCTTAGAAATGTCATGTAAAAAAAGAAGGCAGAAGATAGTCTCATGCTGTGAGATCTTAGAGCACTATATCTCTGTAATTAATTATTTTCACAGTGCCTAACACAGCAGACTTTCAGGGATGCTTTTCTTTTCTTTTTTTTTTTTTTTCTTTATTAAAAAAATTTTTTTGAGACAGGGTCTTACTCTGTACCTCTGGCTAGTCCTGAACTCACTATGTAACCCAGGTTGGCCTCAAACTCAGACAATCCTCTTGCCTCAGTCTCCCGAATGCTGGGTTTACAGGCAGCTTATGTGGTTCTGGAGAATTGAACTCAGGGCCTTGAGCTTGCTAGGCAAGCACTTCAATTGCTGAGCTATTCCTCCAGCCCAGGGATGTTTTTCTGACAGATTGATTACGAGGGTTTAAGCCTAGGAAGGCTCTGACCCAGTGGGGCATTCCTTTTTGAGCAGCAATCCTACCCCTCACACCAGTTCTATGGGAGAGAAGAGTGTTAAGTTCCTGGAAACTCTAAAGAACAAAGAACAAGAATTCATAAAATGGTACACACAGAGGAATGCATGTATGTGATTCAAAGAGCTGTATTTTTCTATTTAGATTAATTTGCAGCCATGCTTTGTGAAGTGTGTCTCTTAAAGGAGGTCTGTGTGACTTTGATACTCAAATAGTAAACTCTGGCACAATGGTGTCAGTTCTGGGAAGTGTCTCAGAGTGCCTGGCTGGGCTGCTCAGGGAACAGAGTCCTTAAGAGTGTTTAGGTCAAAGGTTTTGTGGCTCCAGGTGTTAGGGTCGTAACAGAATTTGACCCCAGATCCTTCTAAGATAAACAAACCTGATTTTTATCCAAAAAGAAACAGTGAGAAATTGTGGTAAGTGTAGTGGGACAGTGTCTGAGAGAGAAAGAGGGAGAAGAAAGAGAGAGAGGTAATTGATTCATGTATTTCTTTAATCAGTTATTTAGTTTATTTAGTGTACTGTGTTCATTAATCTCTTAAAAAGGGTCAGATCTATCGAACCTGGCCCTGGGCCTTGTAGGGACTGTCAAAATGAGTCACATAAGGCTCTGGCCCTGCAGTGTGGTGCTTTAACAGGGAATGCAGATGCTGAAGCTGGCTGAAGGGAAGTTGAGGGGTTAGACTGAGACACACGGGTTTTGAGACGCCAGCAGGAAGCTGAGCTGGAAGCACCTAGAAGCCATTTTACCAGCTATGAGCAAGATGTCTCCTATGGGCCCTAGACTCAACAAATTTAACTCCCTAGCTAAGTTTTCCTTCTAGACATATTTCCCCCCATTTTATTGATATGTATAAGCACAAAATTTAAGGTTGACAATGAAGTTGAGCATTTAGTGCACCTATGTGTCTTGTCAAGGTGACAAGGACTTTCCCACTCTCCTTTTGTCCCTCCCCCTACCCACCACTCCATCCCTCCCAGCCCTATCCCCCTCTTTCACTTTGTTTTTCATTTCAAGTTCCATAAGAATTGTGATCTGGGACTCTCATATCAGAGAGACCATTCGATGTTTCACCTACTGCTTCTGACTCACTTCACTAAGCGTGTTGTTCTCAAGGAGGCCTTCTAGACATTTTAAAGGGCATCTGAAGCAAATTTTCTCCTCTCTCCCCTCGTTCCTACTGGACTGCTTCCATTCTCTGTGAATGGCACTACCATTTGCCTGAGCCCAGAGCCCAGATGCTTCCAGACTCTTCCCTCCTTCTCCTCCTCTATTTACCTCACCCAGTCCTGAGTCTTACAGATTTCAACCTAAAATGACTCTCAGATCTTCACCTTCCTGATTCTGCATCTTAAATCGCAGCCCAGACGGCTGCCCCGTCTCGTCGATCTGTCCCAGGCAGCCGAGGTCTTGCTCGTCCACTTGCCCTCTTCTAGCTCTTTCTCTGTTCTCTCTTGTTTCACAGCGGCCACAGTGGCCTTTCACAATGACAATCTCATCACACTGTGGCCTGGTCAACACACTCTCCTGGCTTCCCTTTGCTTTCAGCAAGCTGACCAAGTTTCCAACAGAAAGCTCCCAGGGCAACTCAGGTCCAGCCTCCAGGCCCAGCTTCTTGCCTGCCTCTTTTCTCTTGTGCTTCATTTAAGCTACACAGGCCTTCTGCTGCCATTTGCACTTGGCCTGTTTCCTTCCTCTGTAGAACTTTTGCGCGTCTTGTCTATGATTGCCAGAATAATGGCCCCCAAAGATGTTCGTATCTTAATCCCCAGATCCGGAGGACAAAGGGGGAGTAAGGTTGCGGAAGGAATTCATGTTGCTAATCAGAGGAGAGGAGAACCTTCACGCCGACAGGTCATCCTGGGTGAGCTTGGAGGGCCCCAGCGTCATCACAGAAGCGGATGGGACAGGAAGGTAGGAGGAAGGTGGGAGGGGAGCTGAGGGTGGTTTGATGAGCGCTCGACTCACTCCCACATTGCTGGCTTTGAAGGTCAGGCCACAGGCGGCAGGATGCAGGCAGCTTCCAGAGGCTGGGTAGACAAGGACACCGAGGTCCCGAGGGCTTTCAGAAAAGAGTGTGTCTCTGCCGGCACGTTGATTTGAGCTTTGCGAGATTGTTTCACACTTCTAACGCATGGAACTGTAAGATACGTGTGTAATGCTTTAAGCCACCGAGTTTGTGGTGATTTCCTACAGGAACAATACAGAACTGATTCACATGCTGTCCCCATCCCTGGACTGCTCAGATTTCCGTTTGTCGTCATGTCAATCCCTGTGATCTTAGCTCAACTACCGTTTCCTCAAGGAGGCCTCGGGGCCTCCTGATCATCGTGTGTGACCTCCTTTAAAATAGACACGCATAGATTTATTTTCCTCTCCTTTTTGGTAGTTTATTACCAGTCCAATTTTTTAATGATATACAGTATAATGTGGTAGCTCAAACACAGATGGTCCCTGCATTCTAATAGCCTGGGTTTGAGTTCATGCCCCTCCCACCTATTGTCTGTGTGAGGTCACTAAGCCTGTTAACATGTTGCAGCTGCGTTACTAATATGACAGGAATAGTAGTAGCACCTAGCCCACAGGACTTCTATGAAAATTAAATGAGCTAGTAAGCACTTAAAATATTTTGTACTTTGAGTATACTATGGTACCTTGGGACACACTGTTAATTGGTTCTGGGAGATGCAATGAGTCCCCAGAATTACAAGTAACAAGGAGATTTGGCTGGACCGTGTAGCATGTTATGAGGCAACTGATACCAGTAAGTTCTAGCTTGCATTTGGAACACCAACCAACATAGGAAAAAATTTGAGTCAAAATGCATGGAGTACTGTATCGTCTCCTATTGATCTCTCCTTCCAAGATTATATCCTCTTTGGGGACAGAGACCGGTTAATTCCACTTGTCATTCAGTAGGTACATGGGATTTGGCATACTCAATTAGCCCATACTCAATCTATGTACACAGAATTGATGAAGAAGTAAATGAAAGAATGCGTTCAGAATTGGAGCTTAGAAGGGAGGAGGTCTGCAAATACATGTAAGAAATGAGTCTTCACAAATGAGTTACTCTAAAGTAACTGAAGGCAAAATTTCCTAGCCTGAGAACAGCGGACATCTTCGGCTGGATAATTCTTCGTGAACGCTGCCTTGTACACCGTAGGATGGGCAGTGGCGTCCTCAGCCTTCATCCACTAGAAGCCATCCATGCGCACACTGCAGTTGGGGTGACTAAAAATTGTTCATAGTCATTGCCATATGTCCCACGGAGGACGAAATCACCCGTGATTAACAGCTGTGGCCCTGAGGGTGCAGCCATCACACCATGCAGCACATGTGAACAAGTAGCACCATGCGCTCCTTCACTGTATTGTCCTGGCAGGACTCCGGAGGTCCCTCCTGCTGGAACCCCTGTATTTTATCTGCAACAGCAGCTGCTCCAGGCCTCTGTGATTAAGAGTGTGATTTAGGGTAAGAAGGAGAAGGGGAGGACTAACTTTCTTAAAGCCACAACATAATCATTTTCTGAAAGCAGGAAGGGTTTACCTCAAATCAGAGAGTTCTTGAATTTTTCAGAAGGCAGATTTTCATGCTAATCTAAATGCTGGGAAGATTTGAATAAATGGGGCAAAGTTTCCAATAAACAGTTGACCTTCCCCTTTGGCTTCTTTATGTTCATTGTCATCTTGAAAATAAAAGCAATCCATTATTCTCTTCTATACCGCGGACTTCTTCAGGTGATGTTCATTTGCAGAAAAAGGTTACTGGGGTAAAATCTGGGAGGAAAACATAAAATTTCCTTATGAAGTGCCGAAGTGGGTGGTTGAGGATTCTTCTCAAGAGCTGTAGAAACAGCTTGGAATGCCATGGCTATGGATGGGATGTTTGGAGGTGGGCACAAAGAGGGGGATAAGGATCAGCTGAGACGCTGAGCACCACAGAGCCAGAGCCACCCTTTGAAGAACTTTTCATTCCTCCCTACACCACTCCTCATGCTGACTCTTTCAGGCCTACTAAAAAAGCAGCCTGAAAGCAGAAAGTTTGAGTAGGAAGGAAGATAATCCTGACCTCTACAAAAGGGGTCCGTCCCAAAGAGGGAATGAACCAAGAATAAAGTTAAAGGTGCTCAAGAGAAGCCAGGGAAAACCAGTTTTTGTGCTCTCTGCAGCAAATGGAAGTGTAGAGGAGAGAACCTGTAGCTAGCTCTAGGCAGCTTAGGAGAAAGGGAGTCTAGAAACAGAGGTGAGTTAACATTGCCAGCCCATGCTCCCAAGAGAGGCCAAGTGGCAGGTCACTTTCCTCCGGGACTATTCTGATGGACAGCGTTCCTTACTATGTCAAGAAATCCAATGGAAATCTAGAGTACAGGAACTAATTTCAGCCTTGATTACTTACTTGTACTTTACGTGTATTTTTATGTGACAGACCTCTGTTAGGGTCTGTTAATGAAGTTTCATTGCCCTTGACCTTTGGTATGTACAAGCCAAAAGGACCTGCATCTAGAAGGTTAAGTAGAAGAGCTGGGTCCAGAGAGATGAGGATCCCATCAGGAGCAGATGGGACCTCAGAAGGTAAAACTAGGGACACAGGCAGTTCTGAAGGCCGTGAAGTGAGCAGAGAGGATGGAATGTGGCTGGGCTGATCAACCTAAGCGAAACAGAGCTTGGAAATGCAACAGGTCTGTAAGTAAGAGAGTACAGTATGAATCAGGGAAATCGGCTTTGTGGAGATGGAAGGGGGAGCTGGGGAAATGAGGAAACCAGGGCAGGAATGGGACAGGAAAATAAAAATGATGAAGATGAGGTATGCTAGCACACTCATTAAAAAAAAAAAACACGATTTGGGAAAAAAAGGAAACCCAGCAGGCCCCTTCAGGCGGGAATGAAACCATCTGGGAAGTGATCTGCTCAAGGCCAGATAGCAAAGTCCCTGAAAGAGATGGGTGTCATCGGAAGTCAATTGTCTACTACCCCTTCACCAACCGCACTCTCTGGCTTCTTTGGTATTTGATAGACCTAGTGCTCTTTGAGTCAATTATAGTAAATAACTTTTAGTAATTTTAGTTTTTAATTTGTTAATAATAGTCACCAAGGAATTGTAGAATTTTTTTTTTTGCAAAGAATAATGCACAACACTGTTTCCTTATGTAGATAATGTTTCCTTTTTAGGAAAGGAACTATTTGTTGAAAACATGAACTGGTTATGAATTACTTGTATAGATTTCTGTAGCACATTCTTTTGTTAAGATCTTGCATTTAGACATATTGGGCTTATGGCAAAGAGACTCAGACCAACGTGTGTGAAACATTTGAAGTCTGTCATCTTGTGGGTCAATATTAGAAAGGATACTGACACACTCTTCTCTCCGATTCTTAGAAAAGTCAACAAGAATGATGTTCCCCGGGTCAAGCCTCATCCTCTGAATTGCACTTTAAGAGAGACACATCCAGACACTTAAAAGCTGTTAAGCAAGACATACAGAGATTGAAGTGTTTTTAGGTGTGTGGGACAAAAACTTGGGTAGAGGGGCCACTCCCTCTTCCTCAAAGCCTATTTTTATTTGTACTTATTTACTTATTTAGTGATATTAGAGACACATGTCATCGAAGTTTATAGGAGATACTGAGGCATATTCTTTGCATTTCAAAATGATTTTTATTAGGTGATGAAGTGTGTCAAGAGAGCAGTTACCAGGTGTTGTGTATTACAGAATACGTAAGGAGTGTGGAAATAGTTCAAGAAGGCTTTACTCCCCTCTCCACATCGGTCGCTTTTCTCACAGTGACTTATTTCTCCTACAGACCTGTTTGTGGGGCTCTTCGTCATGCGTTTTGCCAAGGAGGTAGGAAAGCATCTAGAGTCGCACTGCTTCCTTCCCCTCCCTTCTGGCTGCTTTTGAACTCCCCCGTTTGTTCTGACATCGGGTTGTTCCTAGACAATCAGAATTTGCTTCAAAATACTCTCAAAGAATTAAGGAGGCTGGATATGATTTGGCCCTTTGCCACTTTGCCTCTCCAGTGGTCCCGTTACAAGATTTCATTCAGTAGCCAAAAAAACTGAAAGTGAAAAATTAAACCCTCCTCCCTAGATCTGTATTTTAAAATACTCCTTATAGTATAATCATAAGTTTTAACATGATTTGAGTGAGTCATAAAAGTGAGATCTTGATCTTTTATTGCCATAATTTTCAGTGTCTGGATAGCTTTATCATTCCCAAACTAATGTTTTCTTGTACTCTAGTTCATTTCCTCCCATACATTTTGTGTTGATATATCAGAATGCCTAAGACTGGGTATACTGTAAAGAACATACTTTTTTTTTTTTTTTTGGTTTACAGTCCTGGAGGCTGGGAAGTACACCATCAAGGCACTGGCATCTAGAGCAGGCCTTATTGCTGACATAACATGGCAGAAGGCATCACACGGCAAAAGAGGAAAAGGAGAAAAACGGAGGGAGGTGGGGGAGAAAGTAGGTTCCCAAGAACGAACCCACCCCTTTGTCTCCATGGTGGTGGTGTTGGTTCATTTATGAGGGTGGGGCCCTCCTGACCTAAATATCACTTCGAAGTTCTATCTCTCAAAATGCCCACAGTAGTGGTTAACTTTCAACATTAGTTTTGGAGTAAACAAATATTTCCAATGCTGCCTCTCTCCATTTGTAATTCTCTCCATTCTTTGTTCCTCCTTTCCTTTCCTGTCTTGCTTTCCTTTCTCACCTTCACTTTTTCCTTAATATTTAAGTACATTCTTACTTTTTTGCACTAAAATGCCACTAAAAATAAGTCTTCCAGTAATTTATGAATACATTACCACAGCAGGGAGGACACCTCTCAGCAATACAGATCTTCCTGTCCATCACCCCTTTTAAAAAGATTCAACCATAGTTATTATGGTTTGGAATAAGTTCTCTACACCTGGTTACTCAACATAAGGTCAGAAATGCCAGCATCAAAACTTTTTTTCCTGATGAAATGCAGAGTATCATTCCCATACTAAGCTCACGAATTTAAAATCTGCATTCTAAGATGGTCTTCGTGAGATCCCTATGCGAACTAAAATGTGGAAAGTGCTACTACTGTAAGCCAATGGCTCCCAAGCTCTTTGGATCATTCATTTCCAATTTTATGAAAGATTTTCAGTACAAAACATTGACATTTGTTCAATCTCACTAATTCTTTCCTTAGCTATCTGTAGATTGCTAAACCCATCAAAGGCACTTTTCATTTCTGTTACAGTGCTTTTGATTTCTAACATTCTTTTGATTCTTCCTTAAAGTCTCCACATCTCTGCTTACATCCCTTCATGTTGTGTACTTTTTTTTAAAACACAGTTTAAATTTCTGGTCCAATAAGTCAAAAAAATCACTGTTGTATCTGAGTCTGGTCCTGAAGATTTTTTTTTTGTCTTTTCAGATTCTGTCTTTTTGCCTGATAGAATGCCTTATAATGCTTTTGAAACTCTGATGAGATGTATTTGATAAAAGAAACTGAAGTAGTCAGGTCTTTTTGTGTGAGAACTTACATTTGTTTGGACAGATGTTAGGTTATGTAATGGTTTGGACCTGGAGTGTCCCCCAAAGCCTCATTTGCCTATGATGCTGTGTGCTGGTGGGAGGTGAGGCCTGGTTGGAGGAGGTGGACACCTGGGACTTGACCTGAAAGCGTATGTGCTAGCATGCTGTGAGGGGCTCTGTCTCTGTTTCTGACCCTGTCATGTGGCCCTGCCACTGAGAATCTAGATCTAGAAGAACAGAGGCTCTCAACTCTGACTGCATATTAGAAATATCTGGGATAAGTTTAAAGCATAAAAATGCTCTCCCAGTGAGCCCAATTTAATAGGTATAGGGTGAGACCTGAGCATTTTGTAGTTGCTGTTTTCATTTTTGATCTTGCTTTTAACTCCCAGGAATTCCTCATGATTCCCATCCCCAGTGTTCACATCCTGTAGAGTCCCCTTCCCTTGAGGGTGGAACTCAATTTGCTTCTAGTTAATAGAATGTAACAGGTAGATTAAGGTTATAACTAGTTGACTTTGAGTTAATAAAAGCCATTTATAGCCACCCACCTGTGAATAGATTATGACCTCGGAAACTGTGAGCTAGAATACATATTTCCTCCCTAAAGTTGTGGTTGTTGGGTATGCCGTCCCACCAATGAGAAAGTAGCTAGGACAGGTTATTTGTTACTCTGGTTGTATTGTCAGAAACTGAAATTTCCTCCAGTGTTCTTGTTTTTGTCCCCTCTGTAGTTTTTAGGTTCTTTTAGAAAGTAATCAATAGAGTCTGATGCTTACACTTCATTTAGATGAAATCTCATTTTTGTACAAGAGCCATATTACTGTAATGGTAAAAATATAGGGGAAGGGAAATACCTTATTATCCACTGCTTAGGCCTTGATTTTTGTGTAAGTCAGAATTGAATACTTTCCTTTGGTTGGTTAGATTTTGGTGAGCTTTCTATTGGCCAGGCCCTAGTAAACTAATTTCTCTAGAGAACAGACTTTATTAAGGGGAGGGCAGAATGGATACTTCCTTCCAGTCCCTCCCAGAGGAGAGTTTTTATATGATTTTTCTAGCAATAACCTGGTGACTTGAGATAAATCTCAGGAGAGTGGGGACTCTTTCTAAGACTGGATGCTCAGGGGTTTTAACTCTCAAACAAGTTTGTACTGACCTATAAGTGATTCACCAATTGAAATTTAAAGCATTCCTACTGATACTGGTCTTGGCTGTGGACATCTGTCCCCTGTAAGTGTAATTCTTCATATTAACCTGTCTTTCCAGAGTCAAGTAGGTAGTTTGTCAAGTGCCTTCGGTTTTCTGAGGATTTTACGTTATTTACATTCAGTTCTGCTTTTTTCCTTGTGAGGACAAAAGTAGTGACTTCCAAGATTTTTACATATCATACTACAAACTAGAAGTCCAAAGCATCCTTCCTCTCTTGTTTTTAAACATAGAAATGGCAGGTTTTCTTATCACATCTCAGTAGATTGTCTTGTACATGCCTCTAGGGTGAACACTTTACACCTCGTAGGTCATGGTTCCGGTCCAGATATTCTCCATTTGACTCATCCTTGGGAATTCCTGGGAGTTAAAAGCAAGAGCAAAAGTGAAAATAACAACCAAAAATGCCCAGGCCTCACCCTATGCCTACTGAATTGGGATCACTGGGAGAGCGATTTTATATTTTAAATTTATTCCAGATACTTTGAATATGCAGTCAGAATTGAGAGCCTCTGTTCTTCTAGATATAGATTCTCAACTATTCTTTTCTTGATGACAAAAGAGATACAGAATTTCAACATTGGGCTGCATACAATTGCCCAAGAAACTTGAGGCAGAATAGATGTGGCTGCTGCCCTTGCTCCTAATTTGTGTTTCTTGTGAATTCAGCTCCTACAGTGACAACTCGAGGAGACTGTACAAGAGGCAGACTTTCAGACTGCCCCCATGATTCCTGTCTCCAGTGTTGATATCCTGTAGGGTCCCCTTCCCTTGAGGATGGAACTCAACTTGCTCCTAGCCAATGGAATGCAACAGGTAGGTTAAGGTCATAACTAGTTGATTTTGACTTAATCAAAGGCAGATTACCATAGATGGGCATGGCATAATGAGGTGAAAAGTGGATTCAAGTCTATTGACACTTCCAATTGAGCCTCCAGATGAGAACACGGAACCTCCAGAAATGCCTTACCTGTACCTTACTGAGACGCTAAGTAGAAGACCTGCTACATCCGACCCAGACTCCTGGTCCACAGAAACTGTGAAATACTAAATATGAACTACTTCATACACATTAGTTTGCAGTACTAAGTTACATAGCAATAGAAAATCACTACAGAGAGTTTGGCACAACGAAAAACCAACTTTGGACTTAGATACACGTGGGGCCAATTCCAAGCTCTGTATTGTGATTTGAATTTGCAATGTCCCCCAAAAGCCTCATGTATTTGGGTGTTCCGGATTGTCTGTGGAACCGTGTGCTATTGGAAGATTGGGGCCTGGTGTGGGTTGCGCATGTGTGGATTGGATTACAGGCACGTGGATGATTAGAACCATACCTGGAAGGGGCAGAATACTGAGGCGGAACCCCGAAGGGGCGTATCACTGGGACAGGACCTGTGTGGCGTTCATATATGCTGCCACATTCCTCTGAAACTTGACATGACAAGATGAGACTTGGCTTCCTGTTTGCAATGTCGTGAGTTGCTGCCTTTACCTCTGCCTCTGCCAGGTACTTCTACTGTTGCTGGCTGCCCGAGTTGACTGTGACTCTCTGAAACTCTGAGTTGAAATGAATCTTTTCCTCCCCTAATTTTTGGACACTGGGTGTAGATCCACTGTGATGAAAAAGTAAGTAAGATACTCTGCTACTAGCTGTGCCACCTTTGATAGATTATTTGGGACCACTGAGCTTTGTTTTCTCCTATGGAGAACAGAAAACTATTAATCTTGCCTTTCTTGAATGGAAGGGAGATTCCAAGTAATATTGGCATGTATAGGAAAGGTTGCTATCATTATCTTCAATGCTGGAAATTCTTAAGCTGGAAGCCATTACTTTTATGGTCATTAAGATGACCGTAGTCACTAGTGGGTGAAATGAGTTTGCCCAATCCTGTTTCCATAGGTGCTCTTCACCTTGAAGTCCCCACATTGTCCACCTTCTTCCAAAGGAAAGGAATAGCTCTTTCTCATCCCTCTTAGAAGTGGGATGAACCCCTGTCGAGCAAACTCTTCTGAGAAGGAGTTTTGATGCCTAGTTTTCAGCAGGTCTTATTGGGATGGGAGCTTGAGATGGTAGAATGGGTAGAGGGTGAACTTTCCGAGGTACAAGTTGAAATCTCTTGCTTAGAGGGGCAACTGTCCCATTTATGTTTGCTTTCTAATGGAGAGGTTTTTTAAAAAATTACTTTTCAGATTTCCAGCCAACTGAAATTGGGATTAAATTAAAATAATAATAAAAAAGTGATTTATAGCACACAAGCCACCTTTCATAAACATTTCATTTAATCCTCACCAGAATGCTGTGAAATAAGCATTACTTCCTTAACTGTCAGTGAAGGAATGAAATCTCAGAGAGTTTAAGTTACTTACCTAAAGCTTCAAAGTCAAGGAGGGGCAGAAATGAGAACTGACATCAGGTCTACATCACCAATGCGCTGTCCTTCTTCCTGAACCAGAAAGCCTGGCTTTCTGATTTTACAAACGAATTTCCTTCCTTTCCTCTTGGAGATAAGCAGGCAGCTTGGTTCTACACCTCTGAGGGCTTATGAGGGGCTTAGCGCTCCTCTGGCATCTTTCAAATCAGAGAGCTAATTAAAACTCTTACCAGCCCATAAAACCAGCCACCTGGTCACCATGTTGCCCAGATCACAGCTTACTGAAGACTAGGGGCACATGTGAACACCTGCATGAAGATTTACCATTCCTTGATTATTCAAACTTATTATGGATTGGTCATAGTCTTGGCTTTCCTTAGTGTGTGTGTGTGTGTGTGTGTGTGTGTGTGTGTGTGCGTGTGCGTGTGCGTGTGTGTGTGTGTTTACTTGTTCCTCTTAAAAGGAAGGTTGATTTTTTTTTTAAAAAAAGAAGCAAACACAAAAACAGAGTAAGAAAACTTCCTCATTCACTACTAACAAACTTAAGGGCTCAGATTGAGAACACCAGAAAGCCCACGGACAAGCTAATGAATACTAACCTAAAATAAGGCACCCTGTTTAGTGCTCTCTCTTTGTAAAGACATTGTACACATGATCCCAGTCTTTTATTATCTGTTTTACTTCCGTGTCTTTTCCCTTGTTTGCTAGAACTTTGAAGATTTTGCTCCCTGCTGTTTTAATGACAGGCTTCACGATCATTTTGCTCTGCTGCCTATAATGAGCACAAAAGGCGCGTTTTCTGCGTCTGCTCTGAATTCAAATGGCCAACGTGATATTACAACTGGGGTGGACGCTAGCACGGTCTCTGGGAGTACGACGGGTCCAGTAAGTTGGAATGTTTGAGTGTTTCTGCCAGCTTTCACTGAAATCGCTTGGAAGAGCTGAGTGGGCCTCCTTCCCAACGCATGGGATTGAAACGACTTAGTGGTGTTGAAGTCTTTACCCTCTGCCCTTATATTCATCAGTCCTCTTCCTCCTGGTGCCTTCTACAGGAGGACTTGGAGCGAGAGCTAAAACTTTGCCCTGGGCCTCTCTTCTCTCCTCAATGACATCATTGCAAAGCTTTCAGCTTTCTTCCGGCAATTTTGCTTCTTGTACTTTTCTCTTGCAACATTAACCACTTTTTCTGATTATCCCCAACAGAGGAACTCACAATTTTGGTCAGCGAATCTCAAGGTTTTGTGAATAAGGACAGTGTAGATCATAAAAAACTCCATGTACTGTAGGTTAAATGCCTACCTGCAGCGGATCTGGGGTATCAGAAACAATCAGTGTATCTGGGATGGTTGCAAAGAAAACTCCCACTTGGTAAAATGTAATTTCTTTATGATTTAAAAATACCTTACAGACCTTTAGGCTTTTAAAAACTATTTTGAGTAGAATTGTTATTGGAATATGTATCACAAAACTTAATATTATAGTATTCTGAACTTTGGAAAGGCTTAAAAGAAAAATATTGTGTGATTTTGAATGGAGGGTAAATGGATACATTCATGGTTAACATTATTGTGGTATTTATTGTATCTTATTGGTAAGAAGCAGGGACAAGAACAGAGTACAAAGGAAAGTGCTGGCGGTGTAATTCAGGTTCCGTGGCTGAGCCGTGTTGGGTGGGTCCTTAGAATACCTCAGGCTACCAGATTCCTTGTGTGGAGGACGAGAGTCAGCATCACACCCTCCCCACCCCCAAACTGATAACCCTGAAATATGGGCTTTCCTTTCGGAATAGTAGAGCACAGCTCAGCAGTGAATGCCACGGTGTCTAGGCCTTCCCGTTTTCCTCTATCCCATCTTAGAGGCAGCAGCGCTGCACGTAGTATCTGGCCTGGCCAAGGGAGGAAGGTCAGTTCTGTCCTTAAAGCCCTTTCCCACTCACCTGTACCTGGTTGTTTTCATTCCTAGGTCCTGGGCCCCTTCTTCTCCAGCCTCAGAATGGGCCCCCTCACATCAGCACTGGGTTGGCTGTGGGCTGCTGGAGCAGCTGCTGTCAAGGCGGTTCTGCTCATGCCCTAAGCTGACACATGACAACTTCTATTAGTCTGAGGTCTTCCATGGGAAGCCAGTGGGCCCAACGAGCCATCTCCCTTCTGTTTTCCCATCTGCTGGCTCCCAGGGAGGTGGCGGCAGAGCTTAGGTTAAAGAGCACATCTGAAGTGAGGCTGTGGGGAGACCCGGAGTGCTAGCACTCTTCCCTGCTCTGTCACATGCTGCCTGGCAGGAGTAGAACCTGTCCCTCAGGAGACGGTGGGGTGACTCAATCTAGCCCGGCCCATGCTGAGGGTGTCCAGTCTGCCTCTCAGCCTCCTTTCCAGAAGGAGCATCCATGTGGAAATCACACTTATGGCTTGAGTTAAACATGGCCAGGTGTTTCACTGAAGCAGTGCCAGAGGCTTCTTGGTGTGTTCCTTGCACTTGTTTGAGTGTTGTGAATTTTGATATTTACTCTTATTCGTGTGTGTGTGTGTGTGTGTGTGTGTGTGTCTTGCAGGTCTCTTCTGCAATCTTCCAGGGTGTTGCTGTATATTGAACAGGAGGAGCAATCACACATGACTGGGGGAAGCTGGGGCAGGCTGGGTAAGGGTAGGACCCAGAGGCCCAAGAGGGGCCAGGCCATGTGTTCTGCTGGTTAGTGCAATGGGCTGGCAAGGTGGGAGTCTGCTGTTCTGGGATCCCCTCTCTCAGCCAGGGGTCCTACAGATTCCCAGACGCTACAGCTTGAAGGGAGGGGCATTAGATGTTACGCTGTTCGACTCTCTCATTTTCTGAAGCTGAAAATGAGGCCCAGAGAGAGACCATGGCTTGTGAAGGGTACATCTGGTTAGCAGTAGAAGCGGAACCACCACAGTCTAGACTGTGCGTGTGCAGGTCCATATCTGATTGCCCACTCCTGTGTCATCAGTGCTGTCAAGGTTCTTGGCAAGTGTCAACTGATTCAGTGGCTAAGCCAGCCCAGGTCATGCTTACGTGATGCTTCCTTCTCCATCAAGAAGGACCTGAGGCCTCATATGTTTAGAGTGACTATATGCTCCCACTTTTCTGTGTGCCTTGATCCTAACTTTTTCAGAAATATAGCAGTTTATGCAATAAACCATATGGTCTTATTGCTTAGAATCTTCTCATGTTTACAGAATGCCTCTTTTTGAAATGCAAATATCCTGGGCCAATTAGTTGTGCCTGAGACTGTCAGCTCACAGCATGCCAAAGTGTTCTGATGAGTCCTTACATGCCAACAGTGGGAGACCTAGTGGACATACGTATGAAGGTCCACGAGGCTTGGATTCAGCTTGACAAAAAGTTCCAAAAGTCATTCCCTGGAATTCATGTTTCTTCTCTGCAGGATAAATATAACTTCTTAGGCTTGTGACAGCTCAAAACTGGTTCCACAATGGGCATCCCGCTCCTTGCGGTGTCTGCCTCTTTTCTTACTAGCTTTTGCAGTGAAGGGATTAGGGGGCACATCTGGACAGCACCATGGTGGTTGTGCAGGCCAGATGCCCTATTAGCAAGATAGGGACTTTATGGCCAAGACTGCAAATATTTCCACCCGCTTTTTCTAGTTTCCTCGTCATAGCATCTGAGCACTGGTTTTCAAAGAACATTGAAGAACACATAGTGCCTGGATTATGATGTCCATGACTGGGGGACTTCTGACTCTTTGTACCAATATTACCCTAACTAGGGAGCAAAATTTGGGGACTTTAGAAAATAAATGCATGAATCGTGGGGGAATATTAGTTGCTTCCCAATACAAGAGTATGCTCTAATGGTTTTACTATAGAAAAAGGAGAGATTGGTTCCACATCTCTTATGCCCTCAGACTGACTTGATGCCTGCTCTTAGAAGAAGGTGTTCTTCCTAGAGTTTGCTCTTAAGGATGTCTCGCATGTAAGCCATGGCGTTGTCTTTCTCAGAGAGACAAGCTACCTTCCTGAACTTATTAAGAGGTATGGAGTATCAGGAGTCCTTGCCATGAGGCTATAAAGAGGCAGACTGCCTGGGTCCAAATCTTAGCTCAACTACTCTAGTTTTGTGACTTTTTCTGTATTAAAAAAATAGCTTTTATTCTTTCTTTCTTGTTTATAAACAACTATCTTCATAGGGTATTTTAAGAATTAAAGGTGATCATTCTTAGTGCCATCAGATTACAATGCCTGTGGTTGTGGATTTTTTCTGTAATTGCAATGAACACACTGGGCATTAGGTATTTGTGATCTTTTGACAAGATGAGAAGGCCCATGGCTTGACAGGTGAAGCATAAACCTGCTCTGTGTACCTGAGAAGTCAGAGTCTAAGTGTAGCAAGAGAACAAGGAGTTCTGTCATTACTCCAGGGCTGCGGCTCTTATCAATGAGTCACTAACTACTAGTGGAAATTAGGAGGTCCTCTGAAGAAAGGGGAGCCTCAGACAAACTTGGCCCTAGTGGGTAGGTCTTGGGCTCTTTTGCAATGGGAAGAGATGGATGGATGTCATCAAGGAATATGAAATTCTTATTATTCTGATGTGTTTATGGCAGTGAGTAAATTTCACAGGCCATTTATGAGCTTTGTATCCCATTCTCATAGCTGTTCCTTTTCAGTCAGGCTGTGCATGGTTCAGAAAGAAGTTAGCATGAGCTGAGGTGCCATCTTCTCCAAGCCCTGGTCATCTCCAAAAGAGAGACCAGGAGAGAAGCAGAAAAGGAGTCTGAAGGCTTTCCCTCTCCCTTTAGTCTTGCGAACCTCAAGTGTCCTGACTGCATTCTTTCCGAGGACATGGTCAAGGAATAGAAGGACTAGGGTTAGGATTGTCCCACTCTCTGGATAATATCTTGAGTTCCAGAAACTTCTGGGGCCCAAAGGTTCTCACCTCTGATCTTTCCCAGATGATGTCCGCAGTGTTGCTGGCATCTATTTCTTCTAATGAAAAACCATGAGTGTACAAGCAGTGTCAGAAAGATCACTGACTGAGAGATAGCCAGGTGGCCACTGCCAGAGCCCTGCCTGCACCTGGGAACTTGCAGAACTGGGGCTTTCCGTGTCCCGCCCCTCCAACACACCAGAGACAGCCAGGTAACCTCTGCCAGAGCCCTGCCTGCACCCGGGAGCTTGGCAAGACTAAGCCTTTCAATGCCCCATCCCTCTTGCGCACCAGTAACAGCAAGGTAACAAAACAGAAAGAGTATAATTTAAGAATCTCAGGAAAAGAAACAGAGCCCATCAACAACACTGGAGCCTCAATTCACTGTAACAGAACCATGGGAAAACGTGGTAATAAATGTCCTACTGAAAGACCTGTCACCCCAGAAAATGATACCAGGGATCTTGAAACAGCAGATCCCAAAGATGAAAAAGGCAAAAATGACGATAATTTCTGGGCCCAGAGATACTTAGAATCGAAACAGAAAAGGAAATGAAACAAGAAATGCAAGAGCTACGCCAGGACATAGCTATGCTAGCAGCAAATATTGACAAGAAATTACAGGAAAACAATGAAGATATAAACCAGAAGATAGTGAACAAAAATGCAAGAAATTAGAGAAGAATACAGCAGAGATGTAAAAATACTGAAAGCAGATGTTCAGGATGTAAAAAACACACAGGAAAAAAATAACCAGTTTTAACATTTTGAGAATAGGATATCAGACCTAGAAGACGAAACAGTCGAGCTAGAACATACAGGCCATTAAGAACACAAAACAAAAAAGGAAGAAAGAGAATGGTCACAACAGCTGATGGATGACTCAAAGAGAAACAACCTCCGGATTATGGTAGTGCAGGAGAAAACAGAGGACAAAATAAAAGGCTTAAAAGCCATGTTCCATGAAATTATGGAAGAAAAATCCCCAAATCTAAGGAAAGAAATGAACATTGAACTACTGCAGGCATATAGAACACCAAACAACTTTGATCAGAAGAGATTCTCATTACGACACATCATAATTAAAGTACTAGAAACCCAACACAAAGGGAGAATACTGAAAGTGGTAAGAGAAAAGCAGAAGGTGACCTACAATGGTAAGCCCATCAGGATAACTGCAGCTTCTCAACCCAGACTCTAAAAGCCAGGAGATCGTGGAGCAATATCATTCAAACACTAAGAGAACACAAATGCCAGCCCAGACTGCTATATACAGTAAAATTATCTTTTAAATTAGAGGGAGAAATTAAAACTTTCCGTGATATAGAAAGCTTAAAGAAACTTGTAGTCACTAAGCCAGCACTGCAGAGAATACTTAAATGAAACTTAGAAAGCAAAAGGGAGGCCAGCAACATCAGGGACCCCAGAAAGAAAGAGGCAACAGATAAAGGAGAATGAACTGAGGAGAAAGTAAGTCTAGTAAATAATGCTGAAAAACTATAACAATGGCAGGACATACCAAATATACCTCAATAATTACTTTGAACATGAATGGCCTTAACTCACCTACTAAAATACATAGACTGGTTGACTGGATCAAAAAACCAGAAACCTACTATTTGTTGCTTACAAGAGGCACACTTCACCCACAAGGAAACTTATAGACTGAAAACAAAAGTATGGAATTCAATATTTCATGCAAAAGAGCCCAGGAAACAACCAGGCATAGCTATATTAGTCTTAGACTCATCAGATTTCTAAACAAAAGAGATTAGGAGAGACAAAGATGGTCACTATATACTGGTTAAGGGAAAAATAGAACAGGATGAGTTCACAACTGTCGATATACATGCTCCCAACTCTGGAGCACCCAATTATGTGAACCAAAAATTTTTAGATCTGAAAAGACATACAGGCCCCAGTACAATTATAGCAGGGGACTTTAATACTCCACTATCACAGATAGATAGATCAACCAGACAGAAAATCCATCCACAAAGATATTCAACAGTTAAATGACACTATAGAAAGCTTGGACCTAACAGATGTTTACAGAGTTTTCCACACAACATCTACAGAATACATGTTCTTCTCAGCAGTACAGGGAACATTTTCTAAAACAGACCATATCCTAGGTCGTAAGTCACACTTAAATAAACACAAAGGAATAGAAATGATTCCTTGTAAGCTTTCAGATCATAGTGGAATAAAACTGGAACTTAACTTAAAAGAAACAGAAGACAATGCACAAAAACATGAAGAATGACCAATTTTCTACTGACCAAACAATGAATCACAGAAGATACCAGAGAAGAAATCAAAAACCTTATAGAGTTAAATGATGATGGAAGTACATCATATCAGAATCTAGGGACACAATGAAAGCAGTACTTAGAGGGAAATCTTAGCTACATATTCACACATCAAAAGAACAGAACAATCACAAAAAACGTGTTAATGATGCACCTTAAGGACCTAGAGAAATAAGAACAATCTAAGCCAAAAAGCAGTAAAAGAAAAGAAATTATAAAAATCAGATCTGCAATTGATGAAATTGAAATAAAAGATAATAAAAAAGATTAATGAGTCAAAGAGCTCATTCTCTGAAACAATAAACAAGATTGAAAAACCTCTAGTTAAATTCACCAAAAGAAGGAAAGAAAAAGCACAGATTGATGCACTTAGAAATGAAAAGGGCGAAATTACAACAGACTGCCGAAATTTGAAATATTATGAGAAATTATTTTGAACACGTACATTCTAACAAGTTAGAGAATTGGGAAGAAATGGATGACTTCCTAGACACATACAAAATACCAAAATTGAATGAAGAAGACATAAAAATCTTGAACAACCCCATCACACACACAGAAATTGAAGCACTAATAAAAGCTCTACCTACAAGTAAAAACCCAGAACCAGGTGAATGCAGAGCAGAGCGTTTTCAATATTTTAGGGAAGACCAAACTGATTTTTCTTGAACTGTTTCATGAAGGTGAAAGAGAAGGAATACTACCAAACTCATTTCTGGAGGCTAGCATCACCTTGGTCCCCAAACAAAGACTTAACCTGGAAGGAAAATTGTAGAGCAGTATTTTTAATGAATATAGATGCAAAAATTCTTAGTAAGATTCTGGCAAATAGAATTCATCAAGTAATCAGGAAGATCATACACCGTGGTCAAGTGGGCTTCATTCCTGGAATGCAAGGCTGGTTCAACATATGTAAATCAACCAATGTAATATACCAAATCAACAAAAGCAAAAACAAAAACTACATGATCATTTCAATTGATGCAGAAAAAGCCTTTGATAAAATTCAACACCCTTTCATGATAAAAACTGAGGAAAATAAGTGTAGAAGGATCTTATCTCAAACTTATAGAAGCCATATATGCCAAGCCTACTGCAAATAATATAGCAAATGGAGAAAAAAATGAAAGTGTTTTCTCTCAAATTAGGAGCACAAGGCTCTTCATTCCCATCATTCTTATTCAACACAGTTCTTGAAACACTTGCCATAGCAATCGGACAAGAAAGTGAAACAATGGGAATCTGCTCCAGAAACTAGGAAGTTAAACTATCCTTACTTGCAAATGATATGATTATTTACACAGAAGACCCCAAAAATCTCCACTATGTAACTGTTGGAAATAATAAACAAATTCAGCCAAACCACAGGCTACAAAATCAATACTAAAAAAACAATAGCTTTCCTCTACACTAACAACAAACTCACTGAGAAAGAGCTCAGAAGAATAATCCCCATTTTTAATAGCCCATTAAAAATTAAATGCCCAGAAGTATACCTAATGAAGGAAGTGAAGGACCTCTATAAAGAAAACTATATTATACTGAAGAACAAAGTTGTAGACAATATCAGAAAATGGAAAGACACCCCCTTGTCCTTGGATAGAATCAATATAGTCAAAATGACTGTTCTGCCAAAACTGATATGCAGATTCAATGCAATTCCTATTAAAATACCAACATTTTTTTCACAGAACTTGAAAAAATAATCCTTAAATTCATATGGAACAAAAGGAGACTTAGAATAGCCAAAGCAATCTGAAGTGACAGGACTAAGGCAGGAGGCATTACGATTTCAGACATCAAGTTATGCTATAAAGTAATAGTTGTAAGAACTATATGGTACTGGCACAAAAACAGACAGGTAGACCAGTGGAACAGAATTGATGCAGAGACAAACTCAAATACCCTCAGGTACCTAATCTTCAATAATGAATCCAAAAACATACAGTGAAAAAAGGATAGCCACCTCAAAATATGGTGCTGGGAAAATTGGACATCCACATGCAGAAGAATGACTATAGATACAAACCTGTCACCATACATCAAAATCAAATCAAAACGGATCAAAGACCAGGATATTAAAACAGAAACACTGAACCTTCTGGAAGACAAATTAGGCCAATATATAAAAGATAGGGCAAAGACTTTCTTAATAAGACACCAAAGGCAAAAGAAATAATCCACATTATTAACAAATGGGATATGTCAAATTAAAAAGTTTCTGCATGGCAAAGGAAATTATCAATAGTGTAAAAAGAGAACCGACAGACTGGGAAAAATATTCACCACCAATACCTCAGATAGGAGGTATGTATAGAGGGAACTGAAGAAAAGTAAGTCCCTCAAAATCGAAGACCTTACTGAAAAATGAACAAATAAATGAATAGGGAATTCTCAGATAAAGAAGTTCATATGAACAATTAATGTATAAAAAGATGTTCAACATCCTTAGCCATTAGAGAAATGCAAATCAGAACATCCCTAAGATACCATCTAACTCCAGAGAGATTGGCGTATATCAAGAACACAAACATCAATCAGTGCCAGTGAGCCTGTGGGGGACAACAAACCCTCCTGCCCTGCTGGTGGGAATGTAAACTGGTACAGCCACTATGGAAAGCAGTATAAAAGACTCTGAAAAGACTTGAAATAAATATCCCCTTCGATTCAGTGGTACCTCTTCTGGGAATTTTTCCAAAAGAGTTAAAAACAACATATAGCAGAGGTACATGTATACCCATGTTCATAGCAGCCTGACTAACAGAAAGTAAAGTGTGGAAGACACCAAAGTACCCATTAACAGACCAATGGATACATAAATCGTGGTATTTATACACTATGGAATACTACTCTTCTATAAAGACACATAGGTTGGAGGCTTTTGCAGGTACATGGAGGCAACTTGAGGCCATCTTGCTCAGTGAAGTGAGTCAGAAGCAGGAAGTGAAATGTGGAATGGTTTCTCTGATGTGAGAAACCCAGACTACAGTTATTTATTTCATAGAGCTTAACTGGGGAACAATGGGAACTGGAGAGAAGAGGAAGGGAGCGGGAAGGTTGAAACAAGAGAAGGGAAGGATTTGCAACTTTGTCACAATACGCCTGTGCACAAAGTACTCCAGATCAATGTAAACTTTATGTATTATACTTATACGGATCAATAAAATGGGGAAAGAAAAACAAGAAGGATCACCGGCCATAGGTTGGGGTAACAGAATCATCTCTGTTGGCCTTTGTTGCTCCAACCTTTATAACATTCTGACAAAGTTTTTTTTTAATTGACTCAATAAAGGTCTGCTTTACTCCAAACTAATGTAAGATACCATGAAGCCAAGTTTAAGAGTGGTTCTTTCTTAATATAAAACAGACCTGGACTTGGTCTTGACTCTGACACATACTAGCTATATGGGCACTAATCCCAAGTGTCCTCCCCTAGACAGTGAGGGTAATGACCTTCGCAAAGGTCTGCTCGTAACAGACAATAGGATCGTATGCCAGCTGCTGAGCAGTGCTAAATTCACTTTCACAATGCCTCCTCCTTTCTTAATTTCATGTTTTTTTTCTGTTCCCTTAATATCTTTCTTAATTAACATTCCTTGGTCAAAGATGGGCCATTAGACAAGTCAATTAGAAAGTGGGCAATGTGGAAAAGGGCAGCCAAGCACCACCACCTCATGTCTGAATTAGGCACCTTAATCTGGCTTGTTGACGGGAAGTCATCTGTTAACCAGGTGCCTCAGGGCGCCAGGCATTCCGTGTTCAAGTTGCATAAAGGTTATTTAGAGAGATAAGTCCACAAAAGCTGTTTGCTAGTGTTCGTGAGCCCAGGCATGGATGTGAAGGGCAAGGATTTGGTGGAGCGCATGGGAGGTTAGACTCCAGAAAGCAGAGAGTAAAGTATTGTAGGAACATGACTGGTGTCCTCCCCAGAAGGGCTGGCCCAACAGCGTACATACAGGTAAGGGCTGGGAAGGTTTTCTATTAGGATGCAGGAATGGCTGACTTTCAGTGGGTTTATAGCTACATAGTCAACCATTTAGTCTCCAAAGCCACTGGGTTGTGCCTCTTTTTAACATGGAAATCACCTTCATGCATTTATTTTGCAGACAGAATGTAAATCCCAGAGATACGAAAAGCCTTGGCCTGGTTTAGAAACTGAGCAGCTAGAATGCATATGTTCAGACTTCCAGCTCAGTAGGATTTGAGAGGCAGCCTCAAGATTGCCCCTCTTGACTCCTGCTAAATGACACTCATACCCCTGTGTGAGTCTATCACTTTAAGGGTGGTCTGGGCTTGTCAACTTACTTCTAAGTGAACAGAATACCGCTTTGGGATGTCATTTCCAAGATTAATTTGCAGAAAAGACTAAGGCAAATTCTCAATCCCTCTCCCTCTAAGTATTTAATAAAGATGTATTGATCAACACAGACCTTGTTCCTTCATAAACTGGGATTCTAGCATAGAAGGAAAAGGGATGCCGGACCAGATCCCATCTTTGCGGTGAAGATAATCAGAAGGAGGCGTTCATTGAGAAACGACCTTTGTACCAGGCATTCTATAAACAACATCCACTCGCACACAGATGACCTCCGTTTCCTTACTGCCACTTTATCTATGCGTCATACTCAATTTTGCTACCTCCACTCATTGCTCCAGAGCCGGGGCGATCAAAGCTGCCCAATTTCTTCTCTGTATGGATGAGAGGAAAAGGCAAGGGCTAGGCTCACCAGCTGGGAGGGCTGATGGTGACTCTTTGGGCTTTGTCCTCCTCTGAATGACAAAGAACCAGCATCTGTAGGCTGCCCCAGAGGGCACTGGAAGCATCTGACCTTTTCATCCCTGGCAGTCTGTGGTCTTAGGGAAGAATGACATAATAGCCCTCTGTTCTTAGTGGACTCTGCTGAGCTAAGCTGGGCTAATGGGAGAATAGTAAAAGGCCTGGGGTAAGCAAGAGTTCTGTGAAGGTCATCTTGCCCATTTTTCTGCCCCTGGGAGGGCAGCTAACTAGCAATTTAGTAGGTCAGAACTGCAATAAGAAGGTGAAGCTGACCCTGCTTTCACTTACGAGGTGCAGGAAAATTCTACAGGCCTCAGTTAGCAATCTGGTATCTCCTGTTCCTTAGGGCAATTCTTGCTGCTTCTGTTTCCATCCAAGATTTCCCAGTTTTCCCTTATTCTATCTGAGGTTTAACTGATTCTCAAAACTATGACTTAATACCTGTTGAAAAGCTGACTTTGGCCTCTGCTGCACTCACACTTCTTTGGATTTCTCTTCATTTTGAAGATTTTTGCTAAGAACAGAGTTTACTTTGTTAAAGGTTAGGTAAAGCAGGAAAGGTATATGCCTATGATCCCAGCACTTTGGGAGGCTGAGGCAGGAGGGTTGCCAGTCTGAGACAAGCTTGGGCAGCTTAGTAACTTAGTGAAAACTTGTCTCAATATGTAAATAAGGATGGGCCACCTAGCTCCGTGTAAAGACCCTGGGTTCAGTCCTCAGTACTATGGAAAGAAACCTAAGCCAGGAACTGTAGGAGCATTGTTTTGTGAGCAACTTTTAGCTTTTGGCATCATTCTGTGCCACCCCTGGGTCAGCCCAGAGGGACTACATAAACTCTGAGAACATGGACAATCTGGGGAAGATCAAGCTAGTCAAGGCAGATTTGGACTGCTGTCTTTCTGTCACATATTTTTTTCCAAAATTTGTTTCACAGGCCTGAATCACTTTACAGGATATGACTGCTTGATTTTCTGAAGAGGAAAAAAATAAATCTCAACCCCTTCTCAAAATATAAGAGATCATAAAGCTTTTTAACTCATTTAAATAGGCTGTTACAAGGTTCTTGAACTTCAAAAAACTCTTACTGAATAACATTTTGATGAGTTAAGTGTTAATGAATCAGAAACATATGGATAAAATTTCCCTGATCATACACAAGGGTTTCAGAATCCAAGAAAGTCACCTCCTCCCCCTTGGGCTCCTGGCCAGAGCTTTGGAAACTCACCTCCCCTCTGTGGCCCAAGGATGGAACTGCTCACCCTTCGGCCACCCAGCACGCTGTGGGTTTCTCCTGGAATTCTTCCTCATCTCCTGTGGTTTAGTGGCCAAGTGGCTGGGGTGGGCCGTGAGCAGAAAGGTCAAGTAGTGAGAGAGATGAATGAGAAAAGGAAGGGAGGCACGGGCGAAAGGCAGCCCAAGGCTCGGAAGCCGGGCCATGTGCTGGGTGTAGGGGAGACCCACGTTCAGGCTGTGTGCTGGCTTCAGGTTGGGGCTCTTCGGAAAGCAGTTCAAGATGGTGTCTTTCTTTCCAAGGAACATAAAATTCTCTTGATTCACGCTTACTCTTTCATGTTTTTCAGGCTGCCAGGACTTTCTGGAGACCGTTCTACAGTCTTTTCAAGGATTGGGCTAGGAGATGATGAAGTCTCCAACTTCATGCCTCCTTATGCCATCTGCCACTGGGGCCTCACTGCAGGCTGAAATAATGAGGCCTTTTGACATTGAAATTTTAGCTTTCAAAACTGTGAGCGACAGAAACGAGAAACCTCTTTTCTTCATAGGTATCCGGCTTCAGGAATTTCATTACCGATATGGAAAGTGGGCTATTACAGAGTGCAAGAGTTGATTTACAAAGTAACTGAGAATGTTGTAAAAAAAAAAAAAAAGAAATGGTAGAAAGAGAAGAGAGTCAGTAAAGGATATGCCCTGCTTGGCAGATTTTCTGTGTGGCCACATCAGCTCAGTCCTGATGAGGGTTACTCATCCTGTGAGCAAATCAGGATGTTAATTCAGCAACTCTCCTCTATTCTGATCTACTGCTGGAGCACAGACTTCCAGCTACTTCCTACTTGTTCCTTGATATGGGTATGTGCGTGCGTGCGTGTGTGTGTGTGTGTGTGTGTGTGTGTGTGTGTGTGTGTGTGTGTGTTGCTCCTAAGGTCAGAGAAGCACTGAGGTATGCAGGTGACTGAAGAAGGATGGTATTGCAGTGCGGGTGGCCTTTGGAGACCGGTAAGTTGGTATGGGTTAGGCATAGCCATTGCCTCTTATGAAGGCCTCGATGTCCTTTCTGTCCCTGGCCTCTGATGCTGCTTTACTTCTGGCTCAAAATTTGCATCTGAGAGGAAAGAATGGAGGACACCAAAGGAGATGTCCCCAAATGAACTTGTTTGTGGAGATCATCAGATTGTATAAATTTGTGTTTGCATTGCCCGAGCTCCTACCTTCCCTAGCTTGCTGAAGTAATTATCTGATATGATGATCTGAAACCTTGCTGTAGAGGTTTCCTATTTGTCCTCCTATCCTTCCTGGAGGCACTGGCTAGTTTCAGAGCCAGGATGTTGCTCTGAAATGCCTGGGCTGAGGAGACAGGAAAGAATCACGTGCAAACAACTTGTGACCCTCCTCCCTTTAATGATGTAAGCACTGTTAGGCCAAGGGTTGTAATTAGATGTTCTTCATGTTCAGAGAAGACAGGAAAGGGCAATGAAGGAGCAGCCAGGCTAAAAAGGTGGGAGACTGAAAGGCTATGTCCTTTAAGAGGATCCTGTCTGGATTTGGTGACTTCCTGAGCTTTCTTGTCCTATAGAGACAGAACTTCTCTATCATACAATATTGATGTCCGGATTTATTCTTTATTTCTCAATGTCAGATCATGTTCCTTAACCTTGTGAAAAATTTTAAGCTTGTCCATATCACTGCACTGGTAGACACACTGACAGAGGACTTCAGGATGGTTTCCATTAGATGAGGGTGAGGGGCAGCCTTTGGCTGGGGGCCACTGAGACAGAGTAGAAAAAGAAGACGGAAGGTGATACTCAGAGACGGGTGGGAGAAAAAAGCATCATGCCTCACTCATCTCCTCTGTCCTTTCTGAGTGATTCATGCCATCATCACTTCCCACTTCTTGTCCCTGGGCTCGCGGCCATCCCAAAGCCTTTCCTGCTCCACTTGGCTGACAGCAGATGCAGAATGACAGATGTCTCCTTCAGGAACTGCGACCTCAACACACCCACCCCAGGGTGGCCACTCCCTCTCAGACTCTGGAAAGAGCAGCACTTCACAGGGCTCCTCTAAGACTACCAGACTGGAGGCCCTGCAACCCTTCCTGATCTGCTCTGGTTGGCTCTCGACACCTAGACCTTGAGTATGCAGGTCTCTCTTGGTGGCGGAGCTGCTGACACACGTCCTTGTAGATTTTCTTTCATGACCGCATATTCTTTCTTCCTCTTTCTGTGATGGTTTGCTCAGGGGGTGATTCATCTTCTCAGGCGGTCTCTCCCCCAATTCCTTACACCCTACCCCTTAAACTTGATGGCTCATGGCTCAGTCACCTTGCTTCTGATGGCGACAGTCCCTTTTTCCATTTGAGAACCAAGTGAGGCCATGCATATGAAAGCACCTTATGAACTATAGTCTCCAGAGCCGTGAGAAACTAGAGTCTGTTTTCACAGGAAAGAAACTTAAGGTCTCAAATGGCTCATGAATCCTATAGTGGATGCAGAAAGAGGCCCGGTCTGGTCAGCTTCCTCATACTTGATATTTTGAGAATGACTGGGGAGCTGGTGAAGGGTTGGGTTTCAGGATCTCCTATGGGACACTTCTCTGGGTCCCACAGGATCTGAGAATTCTAGGTTTGAAATTATTTCTGGGAGGAAGAAGACCTGTTCATAACCCCCACCTGGCCAGAGCTTCTGACTCCAGACTCATCCACCCATGTCTCCCAGAATGCCCCTCTCCACAGACATTTAATTCCTTGATTTTTACTCTTGTAAATCTATTTATTGCTTTCCAAAGAAATGGTTTAGGGCTGATAGCCAAGAAATACTTAGCAGGTGACACCCCTCTTTGAGGATGAAGGGGGAAGTTGCCAGGCAAGTGCGAGCAGCACAGTGAGCAGTATATTGTGTCTGAGCTCTTTACCCCTCTGGACACAGGAGCCCCTCTGATGACAAGCACGAGCTGTCCTGAACACACTTGTCCTTTAGTGTATCTGAAGGATCACAGGGTCGCTGGGAGATGCTCTGTACCTCTCAGATTGTCTCTTTCCCTTCCCAGTCATAGCTGGTTTTCAGAGTTTTTGTGATCTAGTTCTTCCTGGTGGCTGTGTGGTCCCATGTCTGTCCAGCCCTAGGTGCGAGCGCAGTATTCCTGTCCACAAACATGCCTGAGGGAGGTAGGTCCCGAGATGCGTTCAAGGAAGCCCTTGGGGGAGGCATCAGGGATGACAACAACAAGAAAGACAAAATAGAAGGGCCAGAACTGCAATTTCTCTCTGGATCCTGCAGGAACTGGCAGTGTGACCTTCTAGAGGGCTCTCCCTCCACGGGCATTACTTTACTGGGAGATGCCAGAGACTGTAGTCTAACACTCCTCGGCTGCCCCGAACAGCACATCCTTAAGTGGGTCAATTGGCCTAATTCAAAGATTCTCTATAATCAGAGGTTTCTGCTGCTGTGACAAGCCTGAAGTGAGGAGTGTTGGCTCAACATGCTTGATATTCCCTTCCAGGAGTCCCAGAGGGGTCTGGGGGGAATTTGCAGATTTCCTCTGAGCAGATCAGGAGGAGTAGGTTTCAGTGACCAACTGACAGCTGGCTTCCTCCCTGTCTCTGTGTTGGTTCCTCAGCCAAGGACTGAGTGGCCGCTGGTGGTCTGAGGGGCTCAAGCCTCAGCAAGTGCTTTGGGATCAGACCAGTCTCCCAATCCACTTCAAAAGGTGGAAGTCTCGTTAGGGTGTTGAGGAGCACTAAGGAATGTCCGTAATCCTCAATCTCCCAGTTTCTGAGAACCTTAGTGTTCCTCACTGCTGTGCACAGTAATGACTCATTGTTTCTTATTAGATGCATTCGCAAACAACTCATTAACTTACTGAGTCCTGATGGCTTCCTGTCTTTGAGTCTTGAAAGAAGTTTTGCATTATAAGTCATTCCAGCTGAGGCCTTAGTCAGCTTAACTTTTCAGGTCACTACGTAAGCAGCTGACTACTAGGTCCCAAGGAAGAACCCAGAGGCAAGAGGGTCTGGGAGTCAGATTGACAAGAGGGGACACAAATCTCTTTGTGGTGTCTCAGAGATGTGCCACCCAGACCCCTCCAGGAGAGGACTTGCTGCCCCAACTGTGGGTGTGGCCAGAAAACCATCCCCCGCTCTCAATTCCTGGCCGCAGCTGCAGAGAACCACCTCGCCCAAGGTCACATCTTTCTCAGGACAGGCCACCTCCTGTGCCCTGTAAGATAGGGTACACAAGCTTGGACACTTCTGCCAGAAGCCAGGCATCTGGACAGTGGTGTTCACCTCAGAGCTCCCGTCTGTGTGGGAGAGCCTTGCTTGGCTACGTCATTCTGGGCTTCTCCCTCTGCACTCGGCTTCTGCCTCTTTCCCCGCATGAGTATTGATCCCCGTTTCCATCCCAGCATCTGCTTCTAGAGCAACCACCCAGGACTCCGTACTCCCAATTTCTCCCAAGAGGTGGGTCAGAGTCATGCTTCAGCTGTTTTGGTGCCCCCCTGCCCCAAAGTAAAAAAAAGAAAAGAAAAGAAAAGAAAAAAACCCTGATCTTCAGTGCCTTAAGATACACCAGTGGCAGCCAGAGTGAGATTGGTTGGTAAGAAGTTGTTATAGATAACCATCTATATGTACCCAGCTGTCCAGAAAAACAAAAAAGCAACTATCAAGCTCATTGCCACCTCAGGGTCTTTGCGTTTTCTCTTTTCTCTATCAGGAGTATGTGGGCAAAGTCACCTTCTTGGACACGTCTTCCTTGATCTCTAATCAAAGGACTTTTCTACTCAGCAGTCACTAACTCTATAACACAATGGTAATTATGGATATTTAATTTTGCTGTGCTTGTGTCCCCATAAGAACATGAATCCTGTGAAACGGAGGACTTTCTCATTTCTCTCTGTCCCAAGGACAGGATGTCTTAAGGTAAGTAAGTACTCAATAGAGTACTTACTGAACAAATACAATGAGCAATTATTTATTGATGGAAATACCAGGATTTAGTATTTAATATTATGTTTCTAAAATATTAGTTTATGCCTTTTCATTGTAGTGAAGGTACGTGGTGCTGGTTTTCACTTAGAGCCACAGCAGACACACTTTTTCTTCAAAGAATCATTAGCAAATATTTTTGGCCATGCAGGTCGTAAGGTCTCTGTTGTGATCATTTAGCTCTGTCGCTGTGACCAAAAGGCAGTCATTGACAATACAATAAAACTCTGTTGGAAAAAGCAGGTGACAGGCCAGATTTGGCTGACACATTGTCATTTGCTGTAACATAAAATTTCCTATATAATACATTTATTGAAGTAAAGAAGGAAGTCTATTCAAATAAAAATATTAACTAATTAGCTTTATAGAAACCATATGCAAATTCCTGGAGTCGAAGAAAACCCTGTTCTAATTTTTCTTGCAACATCTGTGGCTATAGCTGTGGGGGTGAAGGGGAGTGGAAAGGAGAAATCCCCCCTAGTTTCATGTTGCCAGACAGGGTGGGAGTCTCATCCTGAGTTATTCCCTGGAGACTGGCAAGGCTGGCGGCTGCTTTTTCTTCCCCTGTTGTTACTTTGTGCTATACCCTTCCCACCCCAGCTCTGCTGCTGCTACAGCTGGAGACTGTCATCTGTCATTAGTGCTCTGGCTTAGACCAGCATTCCTTCTATGGGTTTAATTACCCAGGCTGGTTGCAGCCACATTTATATCCCTCATAAATATGCTCTGAGCTTAGACGTATAGGTGGAAGGGCACAGAAAGGTGAAGGTGGTGGAAGGTGACTAACGGTCCTAAGCCTTTGGGAGCAAGAATGGCTCAAATCTCCCGAGCACTCAGAGAAGACCAGGAGTGCTCCAAAGCACTGTAGAGGTGCTGGCAGAATCAACCAGCCCTCGACTGCAATCTGATCTTGCAGTCAGCTTGTAGTAATGTCGCCAGCATTTTACAGATGAGAACCCAGTTGCCCAAAGTTATTCAGTTAGCAAAAGGTAGAATCAGGATTGGAACCTGGGATGGCAGCACCAGAGCTCACGCTGCTGACACATTCAGCTGTGACACTAAGCTGCCATGTCCTGGTGTGTGGAGGGGAGGTATTGGTGGCATTGGTGGTTGGAAACAGCTCTGGTGTCTCCCCATAGTCACACTCTTCTTTCTCTATAGCTTTAGAAAATGATTTCTTATTATTTACTTTAAAATAAACATATGTAATTTGGCAATGGAATATGCAATATTGTGTAAGCACCACCTGCCATTTCAGTGTTGTTAAGGTCACTCCAGGAGAACATCCCCCTCCCCAACTTGTCAAGTATCTTACCCTCATCCCTCCTTTCTCGTCTGGTGGCAACACTAATTTACTTGCTGTCTTAGTTACTTTTTTGTTGCTGTGACTCAATACCTGACACCCACAAATTTAGGAAAGGTTTATTTTAGCTAACAGTTACATATGGTCACAGTCCATTCAGGGGCGGCCGGCAGCAATCAGAGTACAGGACAGAGGCAGAGGTGAAGGCAGCTTCTCAGGACATCACAAACAGGAAGGCAAGCTGAGACCAGTTGAGAGTAGTCCCAGTCCTCCAGGGAGGCAGGTGCAGCTTATGTATCCTTTCAGGTCTCCGCCCAGTAATTAGTCCCTCCTGCATCCAGGTGTGGCCACTACAGACCGTTAATCCTAACTTACATGCCTTTAGTCTTAACTGTAATCCACCCTTCCAGTCTAGACCCCAATCCACCAACATCACATGGTTCCATAGACAGTCCATAACATCAAAATACATGAGACTTTTGGGGTACACTCCAGATCCTAACCACAACACTTGCTTTCTCTGTGATCTTGGCTATTCTGGATATTTCATATCAAAGGCATCATATGCTATGTGATGTTCTGTGGCTTTTTAGATTTAATATGTTTTTAGGGTTCACCCAAGTTTTATCATGGGTCAGTATTTTATTCATGTTTTTAGCACTAGGAATTGAACTCAGGCCTTACACTGAATTACTTTAATATACATTTCTATTTTTATTTTTTTAAATTTTGAGACAGGATCTACTTAAGTTGCTCAGGCTGGCCTTGAACTTGGCTGCCTACCTCAGCTTTCTGAGGTGGAGTTACAGGCATGTGCCGTTGTGCCTAACTAGTGCTTTGTTTCTTGTATGACTCATTTTCTACATGGCTGCTCAATTCTTGGTCATGCTGATTATGCCTGACCATGCTGGGCCTGCGTGTCTCCAGGGTGGAAGGTTCACCCCTCCCACTGGGCTATGATCTCACTGGATTTTCAGTTTTAAAAAGTTTCTGCAATGCAGTGCTGTGATGTGGGATGTGAGGATGACGTGTGTACACAAAAATTACAGCAAAAGCCACATTGCCATTAATTGCTTTCAGAATAATCTCCCTCACTCCAAATACGCTTGTCCCATGGTTCTTGCCGCTCTCCGAGGCGGTTCGGGAGTTCTCTTCCGTGAGGGTCTTTCGGAGGTGTGACTGAAATGTGGTGAATGCCACTGTTGAGGGCCATCCAAAGAAAAGGCAGACTCCTAAGAATGCCATACCGCATCCTTGTCCGCCCTATTGGCCACGTCTTCCACCGTGAGATTTCTCTCACTCTTTGCCAGGAAACAAACAAAGATAAATGTCTTGAATTGACTTAGGACGTCGAGGCAGCCAAATGGAGCAACTAGAGGCCCTTAGACAAGAGGACTGCAAGAACTACTCTAGAAAGGGACAAGGACAGTAGGGTAAATGTGTCGGAAGCTGGGGGTATTTTGCGGCGGGTTAGCAGCAATGCGTCTTTACTGTAATACCATCCACTGGATGTCTTGATCTCTGTCTCTTCTTCTATCCTGCAAGTTCCTTTAGGTACCTTGGTGACCCACAGCGCAGTCCAATGGCTATTGAGCAAATTGTACTTGGTCTTTCTGCTCTCTCTCTCTCTCTCTCTCTCTCTTTCTTGACCGTCTCTGACCTGTTGGTTTTGTTCCACCCCAGGACTCTAGAACACTCAGGAGAGAGTATCTGAAAACACATCTGGTCAAATCATCTCTCTTTCTTAGAGAAAGAAGCGTTGCCTTTCTTCTGTAAGGCCATGCAGCTGTGGGGGCATAGCCGGAGCGCAGGAGCGTTCTCTCTGTATCCACTCTACCCTTCTCCCTCCATCTTAACAGGAGAGGACCCTCCTGTGAGAGCAGGGGGCGGGGCCCCTTTCCCGCCCCTGCAGCTGAGCGGACTCTCACTGAGACCAGCCGTCCATCAGCCTGACCTCTTTCAGCTTCCTCTGTGTAATGGCTCCCTGGAGCCTCCATGGGAAGCTCTGGGAACCAGCTGCCTGTCATCCACCTTATTAAACTGGTTTCCAGATGTCTCCACCTCAGATTGAGGAAGCAGAAGGGAGGAAGAAAGGTTGGGAGTTTGTTCCTTAAATGGAGTTAGCTGGGTCTGCAGTAAATAATGCTTCATATCGACGGAACAGGTGGTCACAGACGAGGGTATGCTCCAGAAGATTTCCTCAGAGCAGTCATGTGTGAGGAGGAGAGGCTGAAGGCACGGACAGACCAGAGCACCTGGGGACAAGAGTGGACGGGTAATGGACAACTGGAGATAAAGTCTGTGAGGGGCGGGGAGGAGTCGAGAGGAGAGGGCAGGAGAGGGGAAGGAAAAGGAGAGCAAGCCGAAAAGAGTTAGTGACCTAGGGTGGAGATAGATATTTTGTCTAAAATTTTCTATTGTGCAAACTTGCCAGGGTCTGTGTCATCCAGAACAGGTAGCAAAGCGCATAGCCAGACTGAGGGCTTCCGGTTTGCTAAGCCCTGGGAGCTGTATAGACGGAAGCTTATTTACTCTTTGCAACAATCTCAGAAGGGAGCTTCCTGTTTCACAAACAGGGAAAGTAAGGCTCAGGCATTTAGGGAGCGCGGTCAAGGTCACACTGTGGAACTGGAAAAGTATGGTGCCCACAATTGTAACCTTAACCACTGTCCTCTAATTCGTGGTAAAATTCGGGTACAGACCACAACTAGCCAGGTGGGTAGGCTTTTTTCCTCTCGCTCATGGTGGTTTGGACTGTTGTGGGTACCTCTTTTGCCTCAGTCATGGTTAGGGAGTGTTTTTACTTATATGAGGAACACGGATGGATCAGCTTCCTGGGCTGCCATTACCACTAAACTAGTAGTTCCAATGAAAAGCAATAGAAATTTATTCTCTCACAATTCTGGAGGCCAAAAGTCTGAAATCAGAATGTTGAGAGGGCCACGATCTTGCTTGTTTCTGGTGGCTTCTGACAATCCTTGGCCTGAAACTGCAGTATAAACTCTGGTTTGACATTCACGTGGACTTCTTCCTTCTACCTCCTTCCTGTCTATTTATTCAAATCTCTCTCTATTTCGTTTTATATAAGCATCAATCACTGTATTTAGGGCCTATTCTAATCCAGAATGACTATTTTATATTGATTGTGTCTTCAAATATCCTATCCCCCAATACGGTTATACTCACAATGCTTAAGATTTGAGCATTTTCCTGGGAAGGATACAATACAACCCACTATAATGGGAATATATGAAAGTATGGGTGATTAAAAAACAGTAAGAACAAAAGCAAACTGCAAGGGACAAGTGAGTGGCACATGAGTGCTGAGGTACTCATCTCAAGAAATAGAATGTTAACCTAAGATTTATAAATCTTTGACTCTTCTCTCTTCACCCTGTATAGATCTCTGTTCCCTCTACCTCTCAGACACCATTGCCAAGGTTTTAGAATACCACCAGGCTTTTAGAGTTGAAATGCCTCTAGATTACCAAAGGGACACCATTTGTTTTACCAAGAGACCAAACTGATTTCTTTTCTTTTCTTTTCTTTTCTTTTCTTTTCTTTTCTTTCTTTCTTTCTTTCTTTCTTTCTTTCTTTCTTTCTTTCTTTCTTTCTTTCTTTCTTTCTTTGAGACAGGATCTCCCTTTGTAGCCCAAGCTGATCCTGAACTCACTGTGGAGCCCAAGCTGGCCTTGGACTCACAGAAATCCTCCTGTCCCAGCCTCCCAAGTGCTGGAATTACTTGTGTATGCTACCATGCCCAGTTTATGTGGTGCTGGGGAATTCAGCTCCAGTACTTTAATGCTTGACTTAGAACTTGCTAGACAAGTGTTTTAACTGATGAACCATTCTTCCAGCCCCCACACTGAATCTTGACCATTATCTGGGCTTCATTTCTTAGATCAGAGCTGTCTGCTAGCAGGTTTGAGGACTGTAGTAAAATGGCTGTGACCATTGAAAGGGTTATGTCAGTTTGGTGGAATTAGAAACCACACCATCATTAGGATTAGGATTTGGGAACCACCCCTAGACTGGGAATTGAGAGCCAGCCTGGATTTGAGTGTGAGGGATTTGTGGGACAGCCAATGAGGGAAGAGCACCCACCCAGATGTGGGAGGCCCAACTCGAACTCCAACAGTGTAAAAGGAAGGAAGAAGGAAGATTGTTACAGCTTCTTCCTCTGGGAAAGCTCACGCCCTCGCAATTGTCTGCAGACGCCTCCGACTTGCTACACATCGCAAATCTGCGTCACAGATTTGTTCCAGTTTTGACTTGGGTCTGTCTGCCTGTCACTGATCTTCAGTCAATGATCTTCAGGCTCCAGTCTTCGCTGTTGTTCTTTGAACAACTGAGATTCGCAGCAGACTCCCACCTCACTGGCTGTCCTGCAGTCCCAGATGGGAGATTTAC
The DNA here is from genome assembly GCA_004027205.1 of Ctenodactylus gundi. Lineage (NCBI taxonomy): Eukaryota > Metazoa > Chordata > Mammalia > Rodentia > Ctenodactylidae > Ctenodactylus > Ctenodactylus gundi. The sequence goes on from PVKB01000202.1 coordinate 534,570, forward strand.
TTCGCTGCCGGGCAGACATCTTAGACTATCTCTATCATCGGATTTGTAAACCTTTTTAATAGACCCTTTTTTGAAACATTGAATGGTCTCTCTGATATGAGAAACCCACGTCACAACTATCTCATGGAACCTAAAATGAAAAGTGAACTGGGTGGGGGAGGGGGGGTAGGGTGGGGAGGGAGGGAGGGGTGAATAGGGGGAGGGACAAAAGGAGAGTGAAAAAGTCCTTATCACCTTGACAAGATACGTATGTGCACAAAATGCTCCACTTCATTGTAAATCTTAAATTTTGCGCTTATACACATCAATAAAATGGGGAAAAATAAATCTGTAAATTCTGCCTTTTGAAAAACCCAAACTAATACAATGGCTTTCAATCAAATAGAAGATGCCACAGACTTATCATGGGGCCAAAAGTTAGAGGAGCGCTGAGTATTTGGGCTGGTAATGTATTAGCCTCCGAAGACTCTTTCACAATCCAAGATGAATCTTCAGTGTTAGGATTCATTCACAGCAAGAGATATAACTACGTTGACAATAACTTCTTGGTCAGAGAGGATCTGCTGGCTCATGTTGCTAAATATTTTCAGGAGTTATTTTCAGGCATAGCTGGATCCAGCAGCCATCAAAATGCTCTTTCTCAGTCTTCTTTCTTTATGGCAACAGAATACTCTCAAGGATTTCAAAGGAAAAGAGTACATAATACATTTCAGGAAATGAATCCTTAAATTCACTAGCCAAGTCTCATGTCCACCACTGGAACAATTTCGTGGCCACAAAAAGGAATTTCCTTATTATCCAGGCCAGAGTTATTTGCCACGGTGAACAAGTAGGGTAGCACTAGCTGCTATAAACAAGAAACACTGCCAATCTCAGAAACTGAGAACAATTGTTTACCTGTCAGTTGTATAAAGTTGAATCAAAAGAACATTCCCAAGCACATGGATTGGTGAAAGCTCTGCCGTCTTCCATATCTGGTCTGGCTTCCAAGGTCAGCAAGAGTACTGCAGCTCAGCCAACAGATAGGGAAGAGAAATTAGGCCACCACATAGGTCCTTCTCTTACAGAACAAGTCCACATCTCATTTTCTGGAACTCAATCACCTGAACAAACTGTCATGGCTTTGGGGAATGTAGCCCAGCCGTGAACCCAGCAGGAGAGGAAAGAAGTTTGTTAAATGACTCCTCATTTGTGGCACAAATCATGAGGCTGGGTGGCATTATCAGAGGATGAGGGAGGGGTGTTGTATCAAAGGAAGGATCCTGGAAGATTTGACCAGTGTTGTCTGAACTAATTCTGGAGATATTTTGGGCACGACTGACTGAGCTGCTTATCTTAGCTGTGTTTGGATCTGGGAGAGAAAATATTATCTATTGCCAATTGTCCCAAAGCTTGATGGGTAATAATAGTCTTTAAAAACATTTTCTTCTATTTCATGATTTTGTGGGTCAAAGATGTGGGCATGTCTCGGCCTTATGATTCTCTGGCTGCATGTATTGGTAACGAGGTTCACCCAGTGGTACTCAGTCGGCAGATGGACATGTTCACTCACATGTCTGATGCCTTGGTGGTGATGGTGAGAAGGCTGGAATCAGTTGGGCTCCTCTTCTTCTTCCTGGTCTCAGTCCTTAGATGTAATCTCTGCGGCAGTGGAGGTAGACTCCTTATATGGTGGCCCAAGGCTTTAGGAGGCAGTGTTGTGAGAGTTTTGGAAAGAAGATGCCTGACTTCTGTAGACCTGGCCTTCAGAGCTCCAAAGGGTCAATTCTGTTGCATTCTGTTGCTCAACAAGTCTCTAGAGCTGCCCAGGTTCTAGAGGAGGAGAACCGATTTCCCTATTGGTTTTGATCCGATTGATAAACCAGAGATCCTTTTCAGCCGTCAGATCTTTTCATGGTGAATTTGAGGGCCTTTTTTTTTCTGTAGGGTGTAGGTATAGCTATCTGTCTCGAGGGCTCTATCTATTTTCAGAGGTTCTGGTCATTAAACTCCTGGTGGTGTAGTTTCTGTCTTAACTGGGACTTTAGGGGTAGGTTTTGAGGCCTTGGAGAAGGACACAGGTGCCCTGACTTAGTGATACCGTACAGAATAACAAGGGCATTCCAATGGGGTGTAACAAGAATGTTGAAACCTATTCCTGGAAGTTGTATCTAGATATAGGCACCAGCACATAGGATAGCTGATTGTTACATGTGGGCTCTTCTTCTAAAAGTTTGGCATGGTTTAATTAGCAATTCTATGTGATAAGCACAATAATTGTGCCTAATTTAATAAGAAGAAACTGTAGTACAAGAAGTTAAATAAATTGCCAGCTCCACCCTGCTGAAAGATGAAGAACAGTAGTCAGACTCAAGTGGCCTCAGTCCAGAGGCCACGGGACCCAAGTAACCTGCTAAAACTAGACATTGCCTCTGAGCACCTGTGAGCCTTAGGGCTTACTGTCACCAAGAGAAGATCCACAGTCTATCATCAGCATTACTAGGTTTACTTACTTCCTGTTGAAGACAAAATCTTGCCTTTATGAGCTTGTAGGTTTCTATGTGAAGGGAGTCATACGGGTACCTCTTTAAGTCGGCATGATTGGAGTGTCTATCTATCTTCCAAGGTATCCTAGAACTCACATGTAAATTAAGCAAAATAAGTCTCCGTTAATGTTATTACAAGCCTAGGTTATTTATATTAAATCAAATTATTAGTTTTGCTGAGGACCCAGTGGCTACAGGAGGCCACATGAAACACCTTCTTATGGAAATCTGGCTGCTGAATTTCCTGAGTCAGCAGAGACTAGAAGCTGTGCAAAATCCAAACTTTCTCAAGGAAAATTTGCCACAAAACTCTCCTCAGGACCTTTCAACTCTTCTAATCCCACACCCTGACCCTTTGCTCCTAGCTGTGTGCACTTTGCATCTGCCCTTCTAAACTAATTTTCCTCTGAGAAGAAACAGAAAGTCCCTAGGGAAGAATAGTTGGAATCTTTCCGGCATTTTCTATGGTTGGAGAGTGGACGCTGCTTGGCAGAGGTGAGCATTACGGGCCTGGCATCACGTAGGATCTGTTTATGGCCCTCCGGCCATCTCCCTCCTCCTACTAGGATGGCAGATGGCCTGTATTTTTAATAATTAAAAAAAGTAGGAGGGAAAATCAGGCTCAGCAGGAAGAATTTGGAGCTATCCAGGCAGCACAATTGAGCTGTGAATTTGTTTATTTGAAAATTGGAAATGGTGTCTTCCCATTAAGCTGCTGCCACAGCCTCTGCCACTTCCAGGAAACTTCAAGGGCCCTGTAAGATTGCAGGGGGTGGGAGTGAGGGAGGGGAGGAGAAGAAACAGTTGAGTAGAGGCCATGGACAGTCCCTGGGACTTTGTGCACATAGTAATGTATATTCTATGACCATTTATGAAAAATGTTCACCTCTCTACCCCCTCTCAGCCTCAAAATAGCTGTGAGAGGCAGGTGTCCCAAACAGTCTTACAAATTAGCCTTTGGAACACTTTTGGAGTGGTTTAGAGGGAAAAAATGAAAAGAAAATAGAAACATCTAGCTGTAGCATAAAAGATACAGGGCTCCAGGAAGAGATGGTGGGTTCTCCTGTAGAGTGTGGACCTTCTAACTTCGTCTGCTCTCCCTTCAGTGTAGAGGAGAGGTGGGAGGTGATGGAGTTAGTGGAGCTACCTTCAGGGCTGGCCAAGTGGCCTTCCCCTGGCCTTCTTCTTTTCATAATGTCTTAGTTACTTAACTCTTGTTGGAACAAAATATCTGATGTCCATATCCTTCCTTAAGAGAGGAAAGGTTTATTTTTATGTCAGTTTCAGAAGGTCTTTCGCAGTCTGTTCCCAGGCAGTTGGTAACCGTGGGAACACGTGGCAGAGGCTGGAAGGGTGCTCATGATGTTACAGAAGCCAAGGGAAGAAGAAAGAGTTGATCTCTGCGGACTAAGGCAAGGCCTAGAGCTTTCTCAAGAAGAAGCTGTAACAATGTTTCTTCTTCCTTTCTTTACTTAGTTCAAGCTGCCAGTTGGTGCCTCTCCCTCATTTCCTGATCCACACACCTGAAAGTTTTGCCCTGGGCACCCCACCCCCTCACTCCCCAAATCTCAACAAGCTGACACAGTTCCTCTAGATCAAGCTCCAATACTGGCCCCTTCCAGCCAGGCCCCACTTCCCAGCATAACGGAGTTCCACAGCTATGCTAGCACATGCAAATACACGAGGCTTTGGGGAATACTCCTGATCCAAACCCTAGCACCTAGGTTTTAGTCTCTTTATTGGTAAAAGAACAAAACTGAATTCTCCAGATGAGAGAGTCTTTGGAAAGCAGGCCATTCCTATACACAATCTGGCTACTGCGGCACAGAAAGGTCTTGGTGGCAGAGAAGCTTGTGAGGCACTGCAGGGCTGCAGAGTTTGCTTTGAAAATACCATCGACACATAAACCGGAGCCCCAGGGGACACGGCTCTGCTCCTTCTCCCATTAGCATCCCTTCCCTGGATTTCTAGAGAGAGGGTAGAGGCCCCTCTGATGGTGTGTGCAGCTGGCTGAGCAGAGAGTCTTTCACCTATGCCTGCTTCGCTGGTCTGGGAGATCACCGTATCTCAGCACCTCAGCCTCTGAGAAGGAGCATTCCAAAGGCAGAGAGAAGAGGGCAAGCTGCCCCATCTGCCCTGCCCTCCGCCTCTGCCGCAGGCTTTCTTGTCTGGTGGAAGCTGGGTCCCACCTACCAGCTGCCCCGGGGAGCTAGTCAGCCCAGCAGATGGTGGGAGGCCGGCTTGGGAGAGAAGCAGACAGCCAGCGCCACACTCTGTCACCCACTGCACCTTGGGACATTCTGTTCCCAAGGCTCTGCTCTCCCTTCCCTCCCTCTGTCTCCTCATCATTCAGCGACACTTCCTGGCTCTTTCTCCCCTCCTTCCTCCTCCTGGCTCCATTCTCCAGTCTCCTCCCCGTTTTCCTCTCTCTAACCACCATTCCCTTTTCCTGATTTCCTTTTATCTATAATGGTGTTCGGCAAAGACAGAGGGGCTTCTGGCCACCCTTACAAGTGAGGGGCCAAAGTGGGAGGTAGGAGCCTGAATGTAGCCGCAGTGTTAATGAGAGATGGGCCCGCGGGGTCAGTTTCTGGACATCGTGTGTTTCTGGCTAGAGCGTTGTAACTGAAGGAGGTGTCCCTCCTGCTGACCGGGCAGACCTCAGCCTAACACCCAGGGGCTTTGGCGGGCTGAAGGCAGTATCGGCGCCAAGGCCATGAGACCTCAGAATGACCATCTGGCTTGGAAAGACCAAGAAGCTCTACTTCTCCAAGGAAAGTCAAGGCAGACCCCATTCTGCACGATCTGTCCCTTTACATTGGGGGTGGATACGTCAATCCTGTGGTCCCGCCCATTCTTCGCTTCATCCTGAAAACTTTACCTATCAGGACCTTGGGTGGGAAAGGCATGAACCTGCCCTTTTGCTCCTTAGCCCGCATTCCACAGGCTGCATTTAGAATACTTCTGGGGCTTGTCTCCCAGGAGTTTCCGCTGCTCCCAATCCAAATGAAGAGGCTCAGAGACGTTCCCGGAGGGAAGAAGAAGAAAAGGCTGCCTTGCACTTAATGTATTAATAACTAGGCAACCAAAGAACTGGACTGAAAGTTTTATTTAATTTCAGATAATTAAAATTTATATAGCTGCAGGTGGCCAGCGGCTGCCATACTGGACAGTTCTAAAACATTTGGAGGAGCCTGGGGGGGTCATAGTGCCTCTCAACTGAGTATAGCATTTTACAAAGCACGTTTATGCAGTTTGTCTTCATGCAGTTCTCTTAGCAGACAGCTCAGCATCTGGCTCAAGGTAAGCACTCTATAAATAGGACCTTTCTTTTAATCCACACAGCAGTACTGGACAGAGGTCCTATTCTTATCCATATTCTATAGGCCAGAAAGGAGATGGAATTGTCTCCCCAAAGTCAAAACAAGTAGTTGGTGCTGGTACAGGACTTGCAACGGCCTGTTGAACCTTAGAGCCGAGCTTTAATGAACATACCGTATTTCGCAATGAATTCCAGGACATGGGTGCAGATTCTGCTCTGCCACTGTGGCCATGGACAAGACAGTTCTCCTTCTGTGGCCTCAGTTGATTTAGGTTTGGGAAGAGAGAGCGAAATTTACATAACCTAGGTCCTCTTCAGCTGTGAGAGGATCTTTTTACTTTAGCCTAAACAGGGCACCGGCTGCATTTAAATCTATTGTGAGAAGGACACTCCCTACCTTGGGAGAAAGGTTGTTGTCAGCTGGGGGCTGCAGGGGCAAGTGGTATGTGGAGCGCTTCTGGCAGGGAGGGTAGGATGTGAATAGGCAGTGGCCAGGGGAAGATAGGCAGACACAAGGTCACAGGCTAAGGCAGGAAGAGGGGCCCGGCTGAGGAGGGGACACTTGGTGTTAGGGTGATTCTTCTTCTGAAACTGCCTCTGGAAACCTGTATTAAAAAAATGCTCCTGCAAGGAGAGGAGAGGGTGGCATTGAGGAAACCCAAAGTAACCCAAAAGCCGGGGAGGGGAATGTCTAGCATCTGACCGTCTTTTCTAAGTTTACGCTGTCTCTGCTCTTCCAAGCTGCTGTGACCATGCCAGCTCCTCCCCCGTCCACCAGCCTGGGGCACAGTCCCAAGGGGACCCCTTAGGGCATTTTTAGCTCAGCCCCTCTGACTTTAAAAGTGTCCTGGGCACAGAGCATCCATCCACCCTGCCCTGTCTTCAGGCACGCCCAAGCTGTCATCTGAAATTGTCCAGGCAGCATTCCTAGCCATGACGCCCCCACCCTGAGCGCCTGCTCCAGGGCTGGGACTGCGTTATTCCTTTGGCGCTGCCTCCACCCCCTTCTTGCTGGCAGATGCTGCCCCTGCCTGTCACTCTCGAAGTCAAGCTGTTCCTGAAGCCTGTGCCCTTCAAGCCTAGAAGGAGAGCTTTGAGTGCAGCAGGCCCTACGCAGAGCCCCTTGGGACACGCCCGGGTGCATCAACAAGGTCTTTCTTCCAGAAGGTCCTGTGGTCCTGTGTTCAAAGTGCATAGGAGACACACAGTAGACGAAGAACTGGGCCGCTATGAGATCACAGGGACAATGGGAATTAAGGGAGTAAGAGTCTTGTCTGCAGACTTAGCCTGGCTTGTTACTGCCATGCAGAAATGTGAGAAGAATGTACTTGATGCTAATTTTCTCCGAGAAGCTGGAATCTGAATTTTAATTTGAAATTTCCCAATTTTTAAAAATGACATGCTGGCCAAATAAAACTCATCTCTGGGTGAAACACATTTCTGTTTCGTATACGCTGTCTAATTCCTGAGGACACGTTTGTTGAGTGGTTGAAGAAAGAAGAGATGAGATGAGCCGACTTCTGGAAGTTGCTCCTCCCTGTTTATGTACACGTTGACACTGGTTCCCTGACTCAGTGTAGACCGAGGCCTTGTTTGCACCAGAACAATTAAGCAGATAATTATTCCCTTGGAACATTAATTACAAAGAGTAAATGAACACGAAAGCAAAGGTCACGGTATGTATTTGCTGCTCTGGGGTTGATGGGAATGCATTTCTTCTGCCCCTTCTTCCCCTCTCACCCAACGTCGGAAAAAGACACTGGAAAGCAGCTTCCTCAGGCTGAGGCTGGGCATGGTGACCCACGCCTGTAATCCCAGCATTCTGGGAGGCTGAGGCAGGGGAATTACCAATTTGAGCCCAGCCTGGGTAACTATCAACTGAAGGAGAACTTGTCTCCAAATATAAAGGGCTGAGGATGCAGCTTAGTGCACAGCCCTGGCTTCGACCCTTAGTGTCACCGAAACAAAACCAAAACAACAACAACAACAACAACAACAACAACAACAAACAAAAATAAAAGGAAAAAAGAGATTGGCTTTCTTAAATCATAAAGCCTGAAGTTTCTTGATGAAAAAAGTAGTGAGGAGGTGTTGAATCCTCCTGGAGCCCTCCACCTCACAAAAATGCTAGCATTTATTCTGTGTATAACATAGGTTTTTTTAAAAAATGCTATTAGTTGTACACTTAGTGTCCCCATGGATTGTAAGGTATATGTATTGTGTTGTGCTCTTGACAGATGTATTGGCCAAGGTTCTCCAGAGAAATATAACCAATAGTGTGTGTGTGTGTGTGTTGCGAGGAAGGAGAGAAAAAACAGCTCCTTTTCTCTCTCCCTTAGCTGAGACTTTGATGATGGTTTTCTCCTAAGATCTACCCACTCCCCTTCAGACTTTAGCTTTGGCAGGGAAGAGCCTCTGACTCTGTCCTCTTGTAACTTGCCCTTTCCTTTGTGAACTCAACCAACTCTAATACTGCCTCTTGGTAAGAGTGCAGACTTCTGGCTCTACCTCCAGCGCTTACACCTGGGTAACACAGGCTATGTCACTTAGCCTTTAGCGCCTGAGTGGTCCCATTTGTAAAATGAGAGTGATACAAAGAGGGGTTTGTGGGAAGATTAAATACATCATGCTGAGAAGAATGGGCAGGTTCCCTGTAGGTGTCCAGTTCCCATTTTCTCTCTCCTAGGAAGTGGTAAATTCGGTGAGAAGTGGGGCTGTCCACAATGAGTGGCAGGTAGTAGACTTGCCTAAACATTTGCTTAGGGAATGAGGGAGTGAATCACTAGGGTCACATAATCACTTCCCGCTTCTTTCAAATGTCCTTGCATGAACTTTCAGACCAGCTCTAACTCCTGGCTTCTGCCACCCACTGCCTCTGTATCTTCTGCCTCCTTTGTGTCTGTTTGTTTTCCTCTCTGAGCTCCTCTGCTGATGGGGTCCTCTAGGGGTCATGCAATCCATTCCCTTATTTTCAGCAAGTTCTGACACCGATTCATCCCCTGCTTCAGCTTGGAAGCTGGGCCTGGGGAAGACATCCAACACAAAGATTTTTAAAAATTCCCCAAACAGGAATTCTCTCTCCATTTAGGAAAGTCCCAGAACTGCAGACATGAGGGCATTGGTCTGTCTTCCATGATGCCATTTCCTGGGCACTGGGGCAAGGAAGTGGGTGGCGTAAGAGGAGATGGTGTCACTCACTGCCCACTCCTTGAGAGATTTTTTTTGAGGAGGGGCACCTTCCTGCCATTTGGGCTGTGATTATATGAAACTAAACAGAGCCTTACTTCATGTGTCCCATTTCTCTACCTCCTCTGTCCTCTCCTCACACAGAGGTGATTTTGTCCTGTTTTTGGCTTCTCTGAAGGACCAAATCTTATTACATCGCGGTGTCTCAATCAACCTCTTATCTAAGTCACAAGCGAAGGCTGCTTCTAAAATTCTCTAGAGGTTCCTGTCCCAGAGACAGATTCATAACTGTCTAGTACCGGGGTGCCCTTTAAGAGATTGGGAAATAAAGAATTCCATCAACGCATACACCTCAGGACTCAGTTCCCAAAGTAACCCTTAGCTTGCGTACTAGCTCCAAAGTCTATATATAGTTCTAATGAGTTGTGCCTTCCTTTAGACCTACCTCACAAGTCTCTCACTAACTACTTCCCTTCTCCCAAGTTGATCCTGTTCCCATTTCCTCCTGAAGGTTTGGATGCCACTTGCCTCAAGTCAGTGGCCAGAGGAAAGCTATATTTAATATTCAGTAAGATGGAACTATGTAAGCTTGATTGAGCTCTGGATACTCCTTAGCCAGGAGACAACGTCTGGCTTAGCTCACCCACTCCGAGGGTCCTTTTCACTTCTAAGATTTAATGTCAGAAATAGTAGATTTTAGAGAGATCTTATATGTGGTAAGATCTAATTCTTTCTCCCTCCTTTTCTTCTTCTCTCCTTTCCTCCTTCCTTCTCTCTTCTCTTCTTTGCTTCTTTTGGTAATACACGGTGTCCAACCAATGGCCTTCACTTGGAGCTACATTCCCACACCACTGTTATACTTTTGACTTTAAGACAGAGTTTTGTTAAGTTGCTAAGTTTCTAGGCTGGACTTGGACTTGCTATTTTCCAACCTCATACTTTCTGAGCACTGGGATTATGGCGCTGCACCATTAGGCATCTCATTTCTTTTCTTTCTTCCCTAGTCCCACAATTCTTTCATCACTTGGCTTTCATATGTCAGGCGGATGCTAAGAAACAAAATCAAAAGTTTAGAATTAATTTCAATTTTTGTCCTCTGGAACTTACATAGGAGTGGGAGAAACATACATATTAGCAAATAACTCTAAGTGAGAATGAAAAATGCACGCTTTGGAATAACTACAGTATGCTGTGGGAGCACAGAGGGGCCTTGAGGTAGGCTGTGGAAAAGGCGCTGGAAAGGAGAGTTCAGGCAACATTTTACCTGTAGATTCATGGCCTGGGCTAAGTGTTTTCTGACCTCTTGGGCAGCAAGTAAATGAGAATAGTTAATACTAAGGAGAATGTATGTATGAAGTCATATTTTTTGGGCAATGCAATTTTTATCCTGAGAGTCTAGAACCTTTTGGTTTCTAATATGTTATGATGATAAGATTAGGTGCTAGTAATAGTAATGGAACTAGCTGTTATTTTATTGTCTATATCTTAATTTGCTGAGACAAAAGATGGTCAATTGCATATCATTCTAGTGGGATTTTTCGAAATGCTACCGATTCATGAAACCTCAGAGTTTAGAAACTTCTGGCTTAGAGGATAAGTAGGAGACAGGTTGACAAAGGAATGAGTGTTTCTGGCTAAAGGCACCAGAACTGAGCAACTGGTGTGATGACCCACTAGCTTCATATGCATAATGTGCTGTATGTGCGGTATGCACGAAGTGGTTCTTCTGTACAAAAATGATGTAGCAGTATCAACACGTAGCCCATGCTTTGTCTTATTTACCCAGTAGAAATGGTAAAATATTCACCAAGTCTTCAACTTCTGTCCTTCTTGTTGACCAAGAGGATGCCTTCCAAGATGGAATGGAAAAAGCAAATGGTTCTCACTGGGGACCAGATCCGTGATCCTCTGCTTGTTAGCAATCTTCGAGAGTGAACTGGCCTAAAAACGTGAGTGAAAATGAGTAGTTCTAGGAAAAGCTGCCAACACGGCGGAGGTGAATGTGCTGGTGTGGAACAGTATACACTCACTAGCCCAGGAATCACCAAACTGATGTCCCCGGGGGCCTGCTGTTTCCTGTCGGTGCAGCCTAGATTGTGTTTTTCCTCTTTTTTTTCCCCGCTCAGCCTCCTCATGTGCAATAAAAATGGAGCTGGAACTTCAGACCAGCAGTTTTCATGCTTTAACGTTTGCCAGAATTACTTGCAAGGCTCACTAAAACTCAGATTAGAGGTTTTACCTTCTGAGTTTCTAATTCAGTAAATCCAGGTAGGGCTCAGTGTTCTGCATTTCTGATTGTATATGTTGCTGGAGCTGCTGGCCTAAGCCCTGCATTTTGGGAAACTGGCCTAGCCATTCTTTGAAATCCTTCAACGCTAGAGTGCTATTAGTCATTCTTGTCTTTAAAGAGATTTCATGTGATTGATGATGCATCTCCCATGGGTGGGAAGGAGTCGATGACTTCATTTTCTCAGTTTCTAATCAATATCTGCTTGGCACCTTCTGCATACACATGATCGTAAGACAAATAGAGGAAGGCTGCCCGTCTCCTCCATGCTTTTCTAAAAAGGTTGGCCCTTTGGAAGAGTTTTGAATCCTAAGAGGTAGTTTATATGGTCAAATCTACTTTAATCCTTGTGCTTCTAGGGACAGGGAGATACTGGAAAACTAAGATCAAGGGATGGCGATAATTCTCCTCCTTCTAAACACTTTTTCAGGGATGACTGGTGGACAATAATGATTCAGAGAGGGGACTATTTATAAATCTTAATACTATATTCTTATCTAGTACTATCATCTATCTATCTCTATCCATCTCTCTCCCATTTATCTATACACATGCGTCAGAATAGGTAAAAAAATGTCAAAGGTGATTGACAGGCAGATAGCATGGCCCAGTCAAGGTCACCGTGACTTCCTTCATTTCCTAACCTAAAGTTCTGGCTGCATCACTTCCATTCCCTCCTCTGGTGGATCCTGGACTAGAGGGCAAAGCTCCTGTCACTTCTGGCTTAGCCTCAGATCTATGTGGCATTGGAGATGATGGGTGGCCGTGCAAAGACGCAGCTCAATGCCTTAATGCTCACAGGGGGTACTATTAGGGTATGTGGAGTGGGACTGTGGCATCTAATTGGAGGCAGGAGTTGACTTGAAACATCCATGTGTGGTCATCTTCTGCTCTCTTGCTCAGACCCTCTCAGCATGGACTTCACCTCCGTGTGCTTCAGCACATAGTTATGTGTAGGCACAGTCTGATCCCATCACACAAGCTGGCCCACTTCTCTCCTGCCTTCCACCACATGATTCTTTGCTTGCTCAGCCAGCCTGAAGCGCCAAGCAATGGACTTTCTTGGAGCAACCTCGACCAATGGGACACCAGACCTGGGGTATCAATAGTCTTCTCGGGTGATTTCAGACAATTCTGGGACATGTGACTTTTCAGAGAGTCTTCAGTAGGATGGAGACTTAAGTACCCACAGAAGCTACCACAGCTCAACTACACATCCTCAGGTAAGCCTTTCCTCCGACCTTGGATCATTCTTCCAGTTCTTCGTCTTTTGTAAGTTTACCATTTCCTTGAACTAAGTTACTTGCAGGCAAGCCTTTGTATCAGGCTTTGCATTTTGGTAGAACCTAAGTTAAGACGATAACTATGCTCCAGATAAATGACAATATTTAAAGAAGAGGAGATGGCCTGGTATGGTGGTACAGGTCTGTGATCTGAGCACATGGGAGTCTGAAGCAAGAAGATCACGAGTTTGAGCCCAATCTGATCAACCTAGGGACTTAGTGAGAACCTGTCTCAAGCTTTAAAAACAAAATAGATTTAAGAGAGCTAGGAATATAGCACCGTGTGAACACCCTGGAAAGAATCCCAGTACTGTCAAAACAACAACAACAAAAAAGTAGACAACTTTTGGAGCACCATGGATGTGCCAGGGTCTATATCTTTGTCGATGCTTTTAAAAATAAAGATTAATTTAGGTTTCTATTAAAGTATGCATGTATAAGTCAAATAACTCGACATGATACAATAAAACAGTAGCTGCTCTGTTATCTAGGGGGAGAGCAGGTTTAATTCTTGGCAGTGTTTCTCAATGCTCAAAATACCATCATCTGATCCATGTTGGTCATTGTTGGCTGCTTACCTTTTATGCAAGAGGAAACCTTTGCTCTCTTATACTTTCCTCCTGTAAGTATTCCACCTCTTTAATTATAATCATTTTTGTCCAGTATGATGAGCCTTCTGTTATTATAACTATATAAATATTGTTCATTGATTATCCAATGAATATGCTCGGTTATCGCTCCTTTCTTTAATATCATTTGTTTGCTAATGTTAATGTACAGCCATTTCTTGTCTTCTTTGTGTCTTCAGTTTTTTATATACTCATCTTTTTCTCTCTCTAAAGCATCTTCCAATGCCATCTTCCATCACGTGAACCAATGTGCCGAATTCCCTGCCAACCCCTCCCCTCTCCTGGCCTTTTTCCTGTTGGGAGTCATCTGTCCTGCCCGGCTCGGCAGGGCTGCCACCCGGCTTTCGCCCAACATTTCCTTTCAGATCTTTTTGGAACTGTATCTCTTCACTACTTTCTTTAGTTGTGTTCCAGTTTTTCTGGATTTTGTATCCCCCTGCTTCTCGTTTTATTCCTTAATATTTTGATCACATGTTCAGTGAAATCTTAAGAAACAATGAATGAAAGGAGATTAAAAAAAAGCATTTGTCTACCTGAAAATGTCTAGATAGATATGCAGTTTGAGGCTGGAAGTTATTTTTACTGGGTTGACAGCATATTTGATTAATTATATACTAGTTTTCAGGCAACCCCACAAATATATAAAAATCTGAGAATGGTATGGGACAGAGCTGTCCTTCCAGAAATGTAACATAAGCCACATATATAATTTTCAATTTTCTAGTCATCACATAACAAAAATAAAAAGAAGCTGATGAAATTAATTTAATGTCTTTATTTAACCTGCTTTAATAAGAAATAAGAATATTATTTCAACATATAATAATATAAAACTGTTAATGAGATATTTTGTGTTGCTCTTTGAGCTGTCTTTTGTAATACACTTTCTATTCTACACTCGCTGTGCATCTCACTTTAGCCACTTCATCACACTGGTTCCATTTCAGGTGCTCAATAACCATGCCCCTATTGGCCATGGCACTGGCTAGTGCGGGTATAAAGGTTAAAAGTACTGGTTCTGCAGCCAGGCTCGCTGTTGTGTAACTTCTAGCAAACTACTTAACCTCAATGTACCTCAGTTTCCTCTTCTGTACAATCCTATCTAGAAGGTTGCTTTGAGGACTAAATGAAGTAGTAAACATCTCTTATGATATACTCCCAATGTACCAAACACACTTCTGAATAATAACTATGTGTACTGTGGTCATCCCTTATCCACATATTCAACCAAACTTGAATGGCAAACATGAGAGAAGAGAAACTTGTGTCTGCACTGAACATGGCCAATATTTTGTTCTTGTCATTATTTCTTAATGTATTATAACAGCCATGTATATAACATTTAGATTATATCAGGTATTGAAAGGAATCTAGAGATGATTTGAAGTGTACTGGAGGATATACTTGTATTGTATGCAAATACTACATCGTTTTATATATGGAACTTGAGCATCTGAGGATTCTGATACCCTCAGGCTCCTGGAACAAACTCTCTGTGATAACGAGGAGGTTTCCCAAGTGGGAGATGGGGACCTCAGCTTGCCCACCTGTAGATTAGGTTGTAGGTCCCCTGACATATGTCACAGAAGAAAATTATTGGACATTTCAGTGAGAGGCAGAAAGAGGCTTAATAGGCAGAGTTAAGGAAGTACACCCTCAGAAGGGAGTAAGGCAGATTGTGATCTAACGGGATACAACGTGATAAATTTCACCATGGGAATTATTTTACACTACCTATTAGAGGTGAGCACGGGCAAAATTTATGCTCAGCCCCTATGTGTACATTGCAAAAGTCCATAATGAGACAGTGGGAGTCACACGTGAAACCTGCTAGTGCTGTTATTCCTAATAATGCAAGCCAACAGGTAGCAGAAATCCACTCGAAAGAGAAGAAGCAAAAAATTACAGGATTTTATACAATATGATTCTACACATCTATAAAAAGAATGCACTTTCATGCCCATTTTAGGGTGATGAACCTCAAAGTATTACATTGGGCAAACAAAAGCAAATCATAAAACAAATAGAGTATGACACCATTTAGGTAAAATTCAAAAGCTGGCAAAACTAAACAGTATATTGTTTAAACTTATATAATGTGTGGTATAATTGCTAAGAAAACAAAAAAAGAAGATTTAGAACACAATCCATTGTGGTGGTTACTTTGAGATGGGGAAAACCACAGTGGAGCGGGCATTCATATAGTTTGAAGTTATTGATGAGTTTGTATTTCCTAAGTCAAATGGGGGGCACATACAAGTGTTTTTAATACGATGATTTAAATGGTATGTCCATTATACATGATGTTGTTGTGTCTATTATACTTTACAATATAATAAAACTGATGGGAATATGTGTTTCACAACAGGGCGTTTGGGCGGTTAAGTTTTACCTAGCTGGCAAATTTAGGATGATTAGGATAAATTTAAGTAGGAGTTTTCATTCAGGGATCCCTAAAGGCCAATATCTCAGGCCTCACCTCTGGGTCTGTTCAGATCGTTCTGCCCCCTGTTGCCTGGGATATGAACCTCTGGCTTTTAGTAGTTCAGAGGTCTAAGGCAAAAAGGCTGCTATGGAAAGGGCTGGGGGAGGAGGTGTGGAGAATCCTACTCAGTCATTGCACTTTCACCTTGTCTTGTTTTGAAGGAGGAGCTTATGGGATTTTGTTGCTGTGTGGGCTACAGGAGGGGCCCTGGGTTTTATACCCTTAGGAAGTTCAAGCAAGAGCTGTTTTCA
The DNA here is from genome assembly GCA_004027205.1 of Ctenodactylus gundi. Lineage (NCBI taxonomy): Eukaryota > Metazoa > Chordata > Mammalia > Rodentia > Ctenodactylidae > Ctenodactylus > Ctenodactylus gundi. The sequence continues at coordinate 550,538 of PVKB01000202.1, forward strand.
GTTGCAAGCTTTGCCTTTGCCTCTCCAGTGTTTAGTACTTCTGCTTCAGAGCTAACCTGATTTCATGGGTCCAGAGGGCTTGCTGTCTCCTTGCCCAACTTCCCTCCCTCCTTCACCCCTGGGCTTCTTTTTTTCTGAGTTAACTTTTCTTTCTCCATTGATTTTTCCGCCTGTCCCTGATGTTGTCCATCTTTTGTGGTTACTTCTTACTTTCTGGGTTCTTGACTTTAAGTTTAGCTTAGAGACAAACATACGTATTCAATCTGTAAAATGTATCCAGAACTACTGCTCCCAATGAGTCTTTAGGATGTATTAAAAGACAAAATTGCAGCCAATATATCAATAGCTTTGCAGATCTTAATTGGCTTTGTGATTCTACAGCATGTTCCAAAATTTGCCATACATATAAATATATAATGTAATATAATTAACATATAAAGTTGTTATTTTTTCCTATGTGTTGTGACTTTTAGGATCCTGTGTAGAATCTGGCAGCAAGGCAGGCTTTCAAAAGTGGTTCAGAATGCCCCATTTTGCCACACACCAGGTTGTATTTATAGCCAGAGAACAGGAAATGATATATGGAAAACAGAAGTAAGGTGCAGCGACAACTAAATTGATCACAGCTAGCATCTCTTTTATTTGAAAGTGGCTTGAAAGGTAGACTTCTTGTGATTGGCTGAGATTCAGCTACTTGTTATAAGAGTAGGTTACAATCTGTTTGTATATTAAATTAGGTTATAGAGAAAACTTTAAGCCAAACCGAAAATGTATAGAGGTAGATTTAGGTCAAATTTGACAGGCAGTAGTCAAGTAATTCATACTGGAACTACCAAGGGAACACCATCCTTGCCGAGACCCAAGATTAGGTGGCGGGCATGAGGACTGTAGGACAAGTCTCTTCCTCCTACATGGCCTCCCTCCCAGCAAGAAGGCTCCAGGCCTCTTCCCCTTTCTGTCTAGAGCCACACCCTCTTGTCTACCTGGAGCCCTTCTGTTACAGGCTTCTACGACTGTCCTGTGGTAGAGTATAAAAAGCAACTCAGAGCAGGCCCCAGCTTTGGAGGGCCACAGTGACTCAGCTGCGGAGATGTACTTTCAAGCAGATGCATGAAAAGTAGTGGAGTTTCCCTTAAGTCCAAGCAGGGCGTCCTTGACTATCCTTGTCACTGGCTTCACACAGGCAGAGAACTGCTTTCGGAAGCAGCGATAGTCACCATGGCCCTCTGCCTGCTTCATACTAAGAAGCACATGGAGTGAAGTTTTATCCAGCAGTGGCTGGGGAGAGAAAGAGAGAGTAGGATGGGAAAGTTACCTCATTTTTTTCCCCTTTGACAACCACAAATTTCCTCTGCTCCCTTGGAACCAACTTTCTGTTTGGACTAAGTGGGGGCTGGTGGGGAGATTTCTTTCAAAAGTTTCTCTGTTGCCTTCCATCAATGTCTCCCTCCCCTCCGACCCAGGCCTCCTTACACTCGCCGCTTTCTGCCCTCCCTGACCCCATCTCCACTATCTCCACCAGCTGCCAAATGAAAAGGCACTTTGCACCTTATTGTAGGCATGTCTTGCTGGGTCACAGCGAGGCCAGGGCCCAGAGGGTCAGTAGAGCGGGCTCAAGGGTCAGGTGCTGAAAGAGGGAGGCAGGTATGGGGTGGCTGCAGCAGGCCTGAGCCCCGCACTGAAGGCCTGCATCCTCTGCCCATCCTCACAGCCCTCCAGTCCAGTGCTTCACAGGCAGGTGGGGCTCTGTCACTCTGGGGTTTTTAGAGTCAAGGTTCTACCAGAATCTTTACTAGGAGACAGGGGAGGGAAAGGGCAGTCATCACAGAAAACTACACATAAGAACTAAGTTATCTTTCCCTCTAGGATAAAAACTGTTTTCTTCGTGCTGGATTCTCAGCCACCCCATGGCTTGGTCTCTGGCCTCTGATGGTCAGAGGTGTCCCCTTACACTTCTCGGGCCTCACACTTTAGAGCTCGCGTTTTCTGCTAGCTGAGACAATGGAAGTGAGAACCCACAATCTCTTGTTTTGTTTTTAGTGGACTTCTCCAGTTGTGTAACAGGAAGCACAAGTAAACACACTCCTTCAGGGCAAACATTTGTTATTTTTAGCCTTTAAGGAAGAGCTCAGGGTTCAAAGAACACAGCATACTCTGTATAATAAAATGGCAATATTATTGTTACTATTATTGTATTTTGTGAGACGATACAAATCTCAGCAGCTGCATATCTAATATGCATGCTTTCAGTTTTATTTTTTGTTTCTTATTGTTTTGGTGGTACTAGCAGTTGAACTCAGAAACTTTGTATTGAACTGCATCCCCAGTTCTTTTTATTTTGCAACAGGCACTGTCTAAGTCACTAAGTTGCCAGGCTGGGCTAAAACTTGCCATGCTTCTGCTTATCCTCCCAGAGGCCTGGGATTATAGGTGGGTGCTGCCTCGCCTGGCCTCCAGAAGTCCCCTGGGTAAGTACTATTAGTTTTTCTTAGAAGCTGAAGTCCAGAGAAGTATATGTCTAGGGATGTATAATTAATAAATTGCATGAATGTCCATATACATGTATGTGTATATGTAATACATATGTACACAGGTGCTCTGAGGGAAAAAATATTTCCCCACCCATTAAAAATTTATAAATATTGATGGAACTCCTGAGTGTTAGGTCCTGCAGCAGTTATGGTGGACCCAAACTTTAGTTAGCTATAGTCCTTCTCTTCAAGGAGCTCGTGATTCGATGGCGTGACTGTGCATGAGCACAGCTACATTCAGTATGGGGCTGTCAGTATGAACCCATAAGTGCATGAAGGACGTTAACGGACATCGTCTTAGTTACTTTTTCATTGCTGTAATGCAACACCGGACGTGCACAAATAAGGAGAGGAAAAGTTTCTTTTAGCTTATGGTTTTGGATGGTTACTGTCCATGCGCAGGTAGCCGGCGACAGGGGAAGCACATGGCAGGGTGGAGGTGGAGGCCTCTCCGCACCACATGGCGTCCAGGAAGCCAAATCAAAGCAAGCCAAGGCCAGAAGGAAGGCAGCAAGCAGCATCCCAGTGATCCACCCCTTCTGGGTCCAGCCTCCGCATTCCAACACTTCCAGGTTTAAGCCCCCACCACTCGCCTGTAATCTAATCCACATACCTGCAATCTATAATTTGCCACATGCCTGTAATCTAATCCACCTGTCTAGACCAAAGCCCAATCTCCTAACAGCACATGGTTCCATGGATAATCCATAACATCCAAATACATGAGACTTTTGGGGGACGTTCCAGATCCTAACTGCTGTAGATGTGACCATAGAAATCTGGAAAGGAGAAGTAAGTGTTCTCAAGGCAAATAACGACAGCCAGGCAGGGAAGGCCACCAGGCAGGGAAGGCCACCGGGCAGGGAAGGCCACCAGGCAGGGAAGGCCACCAGTGAACAACGCTGGGAGAGATGAGAGGATAAAGACACATTTGTGTGTTGGGCCCTGTTGGACGCATTATCTTTTCAGTTGTACCTGGGAGCCCAGGTACAATGTAACAGGACAGGTGAGTGGTACATTGTAGAATGTTATAGAACTGCCATTCTAGCTATATTAGGTGCTTGCTGAATGAATGGAAACAAAGACATGCATGTTACTGGCATGACTAGAGGGGGCCCACTGACCATGTAAGTATAGGGTGTTCCTTGGCAGTTAGATTTGCAGATGGCCTCCATTAGCTTGTGTATGGAGGCAAATGTTGAGAGTCACTGGCTATTAGAAGGGCATAAATATAACCAGAAGGGATATGTACTAGAGGAAGTAGATTTGGAGGGCTTTTTTTGTTTGTTTTTATAGCAATGAGTGTTCTCTCAGAGCTTTATCCTTCAGTCCAAGGACATGATGGCGGTCATATGACTTTCTTGGTTATGACTGGCAGTAAGCATGGCTATAGGTTGGCTCATTAGATCAAAATTCAGGGCGATTCTGTGGAAAGCACTGGAGGGCAGAGAGAGCAGTGACCATCCTTTCTGGACAGTAGACCTCTATCTGTAATGGAACAGAAGGTGATGGTGAAGTGGAGCGTGTCCTGTTCTGTGGTAGCTGACGACTTGTGTTGTCCCAGGGGCATCTTGTCCAAGACATCCAGGCTTAGAATTTACATATTTATTTGGGATTCTTGGGGAGCTGCTCTTCAGCCTCCCACAACCACCACAGTTGAGAACTTAGATTTCTGGTTAACAGTGGTTCAGAGCAGCAAATGATTTTGTGAAGTATTTGCCACTTGGTACTCCAGTGGAATTATGAGAGATCTAAATAATGCTTCTGCATAATATTCTCACTGTACCATAGAACCCTAGCCTTATGTTTGTTAGAAAAATATCAGAAAAAATCATAATTTCTTATGACAGTAAAAACAAATCTCACCAAAACTCTAGTCTTTGTAAATGCTAAAGAATGCTTAGTTCTTGCGTGCCAAGCTTTACATGATGCCTCACGTTATCTCACCGAATTTCCCCACAACTCCTAGAACTTGGTATAGTAATTGCCATTTTATAGATGATTTTATAGTGGTCTCACTTTGGATGTTAGCCAAGGCCTACACTGAGTCTTCGTGTGCTTGGCCAGACTAGGTCTATGCCTGTTCCTCACCGTGTTCCTAGTACCAGTGGCTCTTTCTGGCATCTGCCTGGTGGTCCTGTAGGAGCCTTCTATATCAATCACTCCAACTCTTAGCATCCAGGCTAGGAAAGAAGCAGCACTGGCTCCTTAGTGTGGACAGCTGGGTCCTCACAGCTCCCCTGAAGGCTGGAATTGAGGGTGAGGCAAAGGGATTTTGCTTTACTTATCTTATGAATCTGCCTTTTACAAGTTCCTACACCTGGGCTTTCAAAACCTTCAAGAGTGAGTGAATGGGTGGAATTTGCAGGGGTGGAAGCAGGTACAGACAGCAGGGTTTGTTGTCAGCAGCAGCTGCTGGCTTGGAAAATGCTGCTTCTCCACAGAGGGGACAGGTTGAACTCACTCTGGTCAACAGAGAAGGATTCAAGGGGACAGGGTGGGGGTGGAGGGATTGGCAGAGGAGGGCAGGGAAGAGGGCTTGGGTTCACCAGGGAGTTTAGAGACCTGAGATTGCCGTTAGGCATCAATCTTGAACTTTCAGGAGGCCTACCTTGACCCACCGCTAAGTGTCTGCGTCTGCTTAGCCTTCTTTTATTATTATTATTGTTAATGTTGGGTTTTTTTGCCTTGTTTTTCTTAGCAGTAAAATATAAAAATGAGAGCTCATACTTTCTGTGGTTATTACATGTACAGCATATTAGTATACTTCACAAAATCAGTGTATACATATCTATGCATGATATATATTAATATGACACTTATAGTACCGTGCCTAGTTAAGTGCACAATAAATATGAGTTATTGTTAATCCTGTTTAGAGTTTTGTGGAAAAAATGGAATTGGAAGTATTTCTGCTTTCATGATATGTGCCGGACTGAAAGGTGTAGAGCAGGAGTTATAGGATTGACAGATTTAGTTAAAATGAAACAAACCATACTCCCACACCACGAATGGTTAAATTTTAATTTCAGCAACAAGTCTGTCTCCCATGAATTGTTCATCTACATTATAAATTTAACTGTTCCTGTATTACATCTGGCTATTCTAAGTGGAGGGAAAATGAAATTTTCTACTTCTTCCTGGAAGGAAATGAGAATCCGTTACCAGCAGTATTCTCTCCAACTTCTCTTGTTTTGGGATGGAGAAAGGCGACATCAGGGGATTGCCTGCAGCCTCTTTCTCCAAAAGCTGAGACCCAGCAGCTCTCCCTGCATTATTCCATCATACGCCGCCGGCCGGTCGGGAGAGCCTGTGTGCAGGTTCTGAAGCTACCCTGTTTCTCATCTCTCCCTCCAGAAAACAGCAGGCTGCTAAACACAAAAGAATGGGGCGGAGAGGCTGGTGGGGAGAGAAGGGAGGAGGGAGTGGGAGTGGGTGCTGAAGGGGGCAGGGTGGGCAAGGATTAGAGTCCTATCAAAATAGCATCTGCAAAGTCCCTTCTAGGATAGGCATAATTTGGAGCATATCTGTGGCCTGGGGCCAGGCCCGGGGAAGGAGTGGGAAACACCAGCTGTCTAGAGAAGGAGTGGTCCCTGGAGGGTGGGGCCTTGCCAGGTGCAGGAGGTTCAAGGGGAGGGTAAAGCTCTCTCCTTTCCCTTTTCAGAACCCTTTGCTCCATACAATTTTTTTTTTTTTTTGGCCCTTTTGGTCAAACTGTTACTTTTTCAAACACCCCGTGGCAAAAGCTCTTTCAGCCAAGACATCAGCATTGTTGTGACATGGGTGCACCTGTGTCTGAGAAGGCAAAGGGCCCCTCTCTGGCAGGTCGCTTGCAAGATGAGGCAGAGCTCTGTGGATTTGAGGAGTTTTACCTCTTGGAAGCCAACTTATCCCCTCTATGTCCCAGGTTTGCTCTAAAGTAGGCTTGTCCAACCTGCAGCACGCACAGCACTGCCCTGAGTGCTGCCCAACACAAATTTGTAAACAGATTTTTCTTGCATTTTTTGGTAACTTGATTTTGTTAACTATATTACACATTTTGTATGCAGCCCAAGACAATTCTTCTTCACTCTAGACAAGCCAGAAGGTTGGACACCCCTGCTATAAAGTAAACCAGTGTGCATTAGGCAACAGGAAGTGAGCATAATATTCCTCCAGACCACAGTTTCTCCTGCGTCTGGATGCTGATTGCAAAGTTCCCTGTCAAACTACCCGCATCTGGAGGTACCAAGAGTCTCTTCCTTGTTTCTGTTGTTGGGTCTCCTGCACTTTGCCTTTCTTCATCTCACATCTCCTTACTAGTGGGGAACTTTTAAATCCCTCTCCTGAGATATAGAGTGCTTTCTAAGTATAAACTAGAAATCCACAAGGCAACCATTGATGAACGTGTTTCCACGAACATTGAAGACTTGTATGCTCTAAGAGGTTATGAAAAACTTGCCAGGAAATACTTGTTACAAATGTTCTTTATACAAAGAGCTGCTACAAATAATTAACAAGTCAATAGTGAAGGAATTCAGAAAGAAAGAAATATATTATAGGAAAGGACATCGTAATGGGTTATAAGAGAAATTTAAACTGAATTAGCTATGTAATATTGCTTTTGTTTCTAAAAATTGCAAAGGTATTTTTAAAATTGTTGCTGAGTTGGCAAGGATGTGGAAGAACTGAAGCTTTCCGGGCACTCTAAATTGTAGTATTAAAATGTACAATATTTTAAAAGGGGAATGAGGTAATATAAATCAAGAAACAAAAATGACTCTACCTTTTGAATTAGTTAATCTATATAGAAACCTCTCCAAAAAATCAATTAATGTTTCAGGCCAAGCTTTAGCTGTTCATCCTAATCAGCTGCCTTATCTTCAAGAAATGTTCTTATATGAGAAAAAACTTGTTAGATAAATTGCTTCGCCCATAGTAGAGATTGAATCCGAGACCTCCAGCATGCTAGGAAAGTACCGTCCCATTGTGCTACATCGTTAACCTCTTTCATTTCTCCTTTGAATATTTAGACAAACTTAGATGATATCAAATTGTAATTCTCAATGCTATTTCATTTTTGTATAGACTAAACATTTATCAAATGAAAATTTAGAACTTCATCTAAAGATTTCTTTCCACAAGAAATTCTGTGTGCAATTGTGCCTTTTTAAAGTCGATTCCTTACACTCTTTCATTCCTCACCTCCCAATGTATTGTTCCTTTTGCTTTCTCCTTTTCTCTGGCTTTTGTGAGAACAATGATTTCCTTTTCCCACCTCTGTTTTGCATAATTGAAATTTATTAAGAGCTGAAGATTTTACAGAGCTTTATTTGCTAAAAATTTTTCTTAAATATTCCAACTGATTCTGAACAAAATACAATTAAAATTTAGAAGGCTTATTTATAAAATGCTCACTGTAATTTGAAGACATTTAGCTTAATTTGCAGTGTAGTTTTTCATAGTTTCAAAGATTTCTAACATCTAATTGATGACAGCAAAACAAGAGAAAGTGGGTATTATTGTGCTAAAATGTTTTAAATTTTAACATTCATTTTTATATAAAGGATTTGTAGTTGTTGACATGTATAGATAAAATACTTGTGACAGCTATGGCTTGCATTTCAATTGTAAAATTTTTTTGGGTGCAATTAAAACTTATGTGTGCATTCCATCAAATTGTAGCATAATTAATAACAAATAACATGATATATAAAGTATATTCTGCTCCATATGGTTTATTTTTTTGTAACTGCACAGTAAAAAATTCTGGAGTTATATACATCAAAATATTACTTTTAGTTATATCTAGATTATAGAATCACAAATATCTTTTTTTCTTCTTTTACTTACGTATATTTAAAAAGTATCTCAAGTAAGCATAAAATGCGTAACAAGCACATCCATGAATTACTTTTCTTCATCCTTTGTGAGAGAAAATAGAGATTTAGAAGAATTTATTGCCTCTCTAGTATGGTTCTCAGTCTCTGTATGATATTTTCTGGTTGAATATCTACAGCCTTAGAAACAGGCATCTAAATTGCCTCCAATTCTCTTAGTTAGTGTTTTTTTTTCCCACAGGCTTTCCACTAGATACATGTGGAGAGCCTTTCTGGGATACTACCCAGGACTGTGACTGCTGGTCGTAGACTGTATCTAAACATAAGCCTGATTTGGTTGAGAATGGCCAGACTCTTCTTTACAATGATGACATTTGCCTATACTCTCATTAGGATGTCTCTGTGCCCACATTCCAGCAAACATGTGTTATCCAGTATTCTGATGATGCCTGCCAATCTGACGAGTGTAAAATGCTACTGCTATTTTATTTGTATGCCTCAGTTATAAAGGAATTTGTCATTTCATATCCTGTTTATTTAATTAAAATTGCTTCTTCTGTGATTGCCTATTCATATTGTTTGGCACTTTTTTGGTTGGGTGTTCTGTCTTTTTTGTTGTTGTTGTTGTTGACTTATAGAAATTCCTTTAGTGTACTTGCTATAGTTTCATGGATCTTGAACGTTCCTCAAAGGCCCAAGTGTTAAAGACTTGGTCACCAGGGTGGCAGTAGGAGGAGGATGTAGCACCTTTGAGAGTTAAGGCATCATAGGAAGCCCTTAGGTCACTAGGGTGTGATTTTAAAAGGGACTGTGGGACTCCAGCCTCTTCTGCTTTCTAGCTGATAACATCAGTGGCTTTGATCTTTCACATGCTCCTGCTATTATGTGATCCACAGGCCCCAAACAATTGGGCCAACCAATCAGGAGCTGGAATCTACAAAACTTTGAGCTGAAATAATTTTTTTTTCTCTTTATCATTAATTATCTCATTCTTTTAAGCTACAGAAATCTGACTAAAACAATCCCTAAGAATACAAAGCAACCTTTACCTACATGCAACTTTTCATTAACACAGATGGCTGGCTCTCAGCTGTCCGTAGTTAAGGAAATAAAGATCTTACTGGAGGCATATTAGTATTCAGTTTGGGGATATAGAAATGTACGTACCCACCTGTGAATGCACCCAACCGGATGGCGTCTTTTGGAGCTTTGTTCTGAGAACAGACTATCCATATAGGTCTTTTATTCACAGACAATGGAAGTAGGTTTCAGTTCCCAAACACGTTGGCATTTGCAGTTGTGACCAAAGTTGTTATAACAGAAGGTGTTTATATCTCAACTAAATAGAAATCATCCAAGTATTAACAATGAATAATGAAAACACTGATTATAAGAGACATTTACTGAACTTCATTATGTGTCAGTTACCAAATATGATCTTTACATATATTATAACCTGATTGCACAAGTGTTTTCACTGTACTCATTTTGAAAGTGTGACAACTTGAGAGCTTATGTACTTGCCCAAAGGCCACATTGGGAAGAACTAGAAGATTCAGAAACTAAGTCCACTTTGTTTAAGAGAACTGTTAAAAGGGAAAAAAAGTTTCATTACAATTCTTTTCAAAGTCACTTTGGCAAATTATCTCTAAGAACATGGTAAACAATCTTAAGTCATATAGTGAAAACAGAAAATCTAGTTTATAGACCCCTTGAAAATATCTAATTCAACTGATCAAACTTAGGGGGCAGAAAATGAAGTGCAAAGAATTATACAATTTGTTCAATAAGATGCAGCTGATTTGCAGCACAGTTGGGACAAAAGGCCTCTAATATCTATCTCCAGGTCCAAGTGTTTCATTTTTAATCACTAAGGAAAAGTCTGTGACTGTCTACATGTCACAGGACATCAGCAATTGATAGCCATGCACCAAAGGGTTTTGGATAAGTACAATGGCATATTATTATCCAAACTAGATTCAGAACCAAGTAACGCACTTGAGAAGAGGTGAGAGAGAAAGAGAAGTGGCTCACTCATATCCTTATAAACACTTTTGTGTTTAAAATCTTCCTCTATTTTAATAATAGGAGGACTGGATGACTACAGTTTGAGGAGTGGTGAGGAGAGGAAGAGAGAGCAGCAACATGCATATGTACATGTTATGCTTAAACATGTTTATATACGTATATATAAGTACTTAACATACTTATATAGGTGTATATACACTTATGCTTGTGTGTATATATATGTGCTCACACATGCATGTATATGTAATTACACACGTGTGCATTATATATGTATGTGTAGATACATATGTACCTATTTTCACAACTGCATATGTTTGTAGTTGTTAATTCGAGTTAAGCACATTTAATAGTAGGGAAAAACTAACAGAAGTCACTTTCTGGAATTTGAAATATTTTGGGTTTACATAAAAGGATGTTGACAAGAGAGACGATTTTCAAGATTCTTAAAGGTGGGACTTTGGGAGATTAAATGGGCAAGATATGGTTGGCATGACATACAATCCCATCAAGAGAAATATGACAAAAGAGAGAGGCTTTCTGAGAAGGCCCAAGACAGAAGACCTGTCGTTTTCAGGTTTGGAAAAAGAGGGTTCTGCCTCAAACCAAGAGTCACCCAAAGACAGAAACAAGCCAAGCACCAGTAGAGTCCAGTGCATATGGGAAACTCTGGCACCAATTAGTCTATATGAATGTCTGCCACAACAGAGGCAGTATGATTGCCTTACTTACACGTGACAGGATGGGAGAAGGGAATGGAAAATCAGTAAGACAATGGCCTACGAGGCTGTGGAATCAAAGTTCTATGTGGCAGGTGATGTGTTGTCCCGCTCCTCCCCAGTGACGAAGCCATCACAGAAAGAACTCATAGATCTTTTGTAGGTATAAGAAATAGAAACAAAGTCACCATTTCAGCAAAGCAGCATATCTACGACGGGGGGGGGGGGGGGGGGGGGGGGGTGTGGGGGGCGATAGGGTGGAGGGGCTCACTGAGAAAGAAGAGCATGGGTGAAGGCACTCTGCATCTGCCGTAGGAAGACTTCAAAAATGCTTCTTAGAGGCTAGAGGGATGCAAGGCAGGCTGAAGAAGCAAGCCTCGTGGATGGAAGGTGGGCAATGGAAAGAAGCTAGAAATAGAATCAGAGCATCCAGTTCCAGCAGGAGGAGCATGAGGAGACAGATGAGGTGGGGAGTGAGAGCCCCTGGGGGAGGTGGGTTGGATGTAGGCCAGCATGGTGGTGGAAAGTAGTTGCTCGTGCCAGGAGAAGAATGAATTGAGTGAGAGGCTACGGGAGGGTTGGGGGAAGAGGGCACAGGGCAGGTCCCATAGGAACTGGAGACATGAACTGAGAGATGATGATTATTCCAGCTGTCCAAAATCCGTTCTCTTAATTTTGTGCTGGCAGGAGGAGGATCTGGCTGGGAGCTGAGGATGGCGGGTTAGGGAGAGCAGGGGTGCTGGGGAGGTGAGGGTCTTGTGCTGCCTGTCACAGCCAGCATGAGTGATAACACTGCCCCCCCCAACATGTGTGTCCCAAGAGTGAGATTCTTTTTTTAATTTTTTATTCTGAAGAGTGCTGATCCAAGACCAAGTGGATGGAGTTCCAATGAAGAGTCACACAACCTAAAACTGTGTATCAACTGGGTCCTTGGAAAGTCTCCTGGGGGAGCACTCTGTCTTTGTTACAGTCTTGGACAGCACCAGGCAGGGAGAAGAGTGGTGGCTTTATGGTCAGGGTTGGTAACCTTGGGTGCTCTAGATTTCTGAAGGTCTCTCCCCTTTTACCTTGCTCCTTTTCACTCATTACTCATGGTGGCTGGGAGTCCTAGAGGAGGTTTTCTACAGAACAAAGCAGGCCCGGGAAAGTAGGCAGAGAAAATTGGTACAAGTACAGGCTATGTTACAAGCTTTTTGCCATTGTTCCACAGTGCTACAAGGAGATGAAAGAGGAATGGGTGAAGGACAGAAACATATCTATAAAGTAAGGGAGAAGCTGACATAACCTGTCTCATCCCTGAGCCCCAGATCCCAGTGGTAACAGCTCCGATCCTTCATCACCTAAGTATCTGTTTAGGTCTTATCTCAACTGCCCATCCTAGTGCCACACGGTGACATACCAGACTCCAGCCCCCCTTGTTTTGTTCTCCCAAGTTTGTTATTCATTTGACATTAGTTTGCTTTCTTCCTTTTGTTCTTTGATCCCTGGAAGAGATTGAATTTTCTTTGTGGGAGGAACTCAACACTCAAATGGTCTACATGTTGGAGATGGAGCCCAGGGTCTGGGATTCCCAGAGGCACATGTTTGGTAGGACTCCAGTGACAGAGGCCACAAGAAGAAAGATTGATGTAAACCTAGAAAAGATATGGTGTCTTTGAGGCTTCCTTCCTTCCCTCTCTCCATTCATCCCTCCCTCCCTCCTTCCTTTCCTCCTTCTGTCCTTCCTTTCTCCTTCCTTCCTTCTCCAGGCTCATTAACATATAATTCATATAGCACTAAATTCTCATTTAAAATGTAAAATTTGATATCTTTTTTATCTATAGAGTTATGGTGTACCATGGTTTATATATTTCCATTACTCTCAAGAGACACAACTCAGCTCTTAGCCGTCATCCCCCAGTTCTTCTACACTCTGCCCCAGTCTACGTATTAACTTCTGTATCGTCTCTGTGGGCTTTCTTAACCCATACTAGCTCCACTTCGGATGCTGCGTATTTATAGTACGCCTTTGAGCCTATGAAGTGCTTTCTCATATTCATTTTAATTTTGATATTTTCACAAACCCATTCAAGTTATCAGGGCAGGTGGTTTTATCTTGCATTTTTCCAAACAGTAAACTAATGTGTCTCTGGGTGACATTTCACATTCTACAGAGGCATGAAATGATATAGCCATTCACACGATGAAAGAAAAATATGGAGAAAAATTTAAGTAATATTTACTTCTGCATAACTTAAAATAAAGGGAAATTAAAGGAGAAAAAGGACAAGTCAGAAAAAAAAATCCCAGAACTTTATTTGGTGAGACTGAGAAGCACCTATTCAATTGCTCTAATTAAGATTTATGGGCTGCTGGGGTGATCTCCTTTTCTTGACATTAAAAGAAAAGGGAGGCAGAAAAAGGAAAGAAATAGCACACAGTGGAGAGTTCTCTGGCAGGATTAAATTTAAGGAGTAGTTGAATGAGGAGGCACAGGGATGGATGAGGTGGTTTTCTACAGTCTCTCCCAAGACAAGGATTTCATGAGCACATGTGACAGAGGCGTGCTGCCATAGTTCCACGAAATCAATTCACATCCACCATAAGGAAGAGGAAGAGGAGGTCCTGTTCGGGTTTTGGTGCTCCTCTTCCTAAAGTGAGATGTTACGTAGTCCCTCAGCTGTGGGCAAAGTATTTTAGAAACCGCAAAGAAAAGGCCAATATCTAATTCCTGCTCCTCACTTCAACTTTTATTGTCTACCAGTGTGTTCTGGTTATCTGCTGCCATCTAACAAACTGCCTTAAAGCTTAGTGGGTGAGAACAGTAACTTCACATTGCAGTTCAAAGTTCTGTATGTTGAGGGTGCTCAGTGGGGCAGTTCTTGATCCTGAAATCATAGTCAGACACTGACGGGGCTGAAGTTCTCTGGGCTCGTGGTGAAATGGCACAGTTTAAGGGTTGGCATGGGGTCTGGCTGTTGGCTGAGAGTTCAGCTGAGACTGTCAAGTGGACTGTCCACAGGGGGTTCTCCATGCTGCTTTGGCTAGTCACACGATGACTGTTGTCTGCTACGCTTGGCTCCTGGAGGGGGTTTGCTGGAGAGTTAGACACTTCTGGGCACCTCTTCTTGTCATGCCACCTCAGCCCTTCTTCACACGTCCTCTGTTGAATAGTCTGTTGAGAGCTCCGAAAGACCCAGCTAGTTTGTGATCATTCTTTAAAGGTGAATCCTGAGCCATCATAACATCACTTCTGCTATTCTGTATATCAGAGCTATCCTGCCTGTCTTAGGCTTAAGGGGTGAGAAATAGATCCCTCACTTTGTAATAGAAACGCAGCCTGAGCACGATCTATAAATCTGCCATGCAGAGCTGGGAAGTCAGTAACCAAGGAGTCAGACGAGAAGAACGTATACAACTTCACGTGAGACTGTGGTAATATAGGTTCGAATTGAAAAGTTCTGGAATAGTTAAATAAACTCAGATAAGTAGACTACATCTTGAAATAATTTATCAATGTATTTACTTAATAGATATTTAGTGAAGCTACAGTTGATGTTACTCACTCATATTATGAAGATAAGTATGGCAAAGCCCCTAACTTTTTTGATAACATTCTAATTTATTTATGTTTTCCCCATTTTACTAATATATATGTGTATATATGCAATACAAGATGTTTACATTGATCTTGAGTCTTTTGTGCACCTATATATTGCATCAATATTACAATTCATTCCCCTCCCCCCTTTTTGACCCTTCCACAACTCCCTCTCTCCCTTATCGCCTTAATTTCCACTATCACCTCCATTTCAAAGCCCCTAAATTTTAGATACTCAGAATAAGATAGTTATGCGTAAAAAGACCTCTCAAATCCCAAAGTATGTATATGTATGCATATACATATACATACATACATATATATATATATATATATATACACATACACACACACACACACACACACACACATATACACAAGGTTTAGCACAATGTATTATGCCTCAAACCAAGGACTACACAGAAATAATGCTGTAGAGATAGGATGCTGTTGGCAGTAGGTCTCCCAGTTGAGCTTGGTATCAGGCAAAAAGGAAAGATATTTTATTATCAATAACAAAAAAGACATGGGCAGCACGGCCAAGTTAGATAGGATTCTTTGGCGGGACTTCTTCTGGTGGGTTTGTGTATCTTTATAAAACATTATTTGGAAGCAGTAGAGTGTGTTCAAGACTCATGGGTAAGCAGAAATTATTTAGAGGCCTTGAGATAATGAGGCTATAACTCATGTTTCTGGACCAGGATTTTTTTTTGACATGCCCCAAAGGGCTTCTAGTGAGGGAGTAAGGCCATTGGAGTAAGGAATATTGCCTCTGTGTTGCTCGATGTGCATGTCAGAGCCCTATACCAAGCCAAAAGAAGAACCAGGGAAGTAGACAGGGACTGAGAGATGCAAGGGGAGATGGAAACAACTGGATAACCATTGTGGAGAACCGAAGATGTGAGGTGGGTTTATCCAAGAGTCAGACCCAGTTGTCAGAGCTGATTTGATTGGAAGACCAATTAGATAAAAAGAAAAAAAACATAAATTTTGGCTACTTGGTCTGCCTTAAAAATTGAGTTAATCAGTTTTTTAGGAAGATCTAGCCACCATTTCATAACAAACCACACAGAAAACTAAGTGGAGAAAAGGAAAATGGCCTTCAGACAGGTGCTGGGGTGATAAGGACATGACGGCACGGTTCATCTCAGCTTGCCAAAATCTCAGGCCGCTCAGCAGAAGATCAGGGAACAAATGGTCTGGTGGACAAAGAAGGCTAATAAGGAAGGGGGCGCACCATTCTTTGGTCCCTTCTCTAACGCAGGCTTCACGGGACAGCCTAAAAACATCTTAAGATATCTCCTTCCCTGTATCTTTGTTTTGCTTGATGACCTCTACTCAAGCACTAGGCAATGGACTTAAGAGACATTCATTACCCTCAAGAATTTCAATTAAAAAAAAGACAATTCTGCAATAGTACTCACTAAATAGCAATGTTGCATTGCTCTCTTTTGCTAGTTGTATTCATTTCATTCTTTCTGCTGTTTACTTGAATTTGTAAAACATTTGCTTTAAATGTAAACTATCTTTTTATTTCTGTTTGTCTCCCAGAAAGACTTGTCCATGTCAAATTTGATGAAAATGTAAAGGATCCTGGAACAGATGAGCACGGTGGGCTGGTAGCAGCAAGAGTGACGGGGTGGTGAACATCAGGAGAGATCAGCAGAGGAGGTATGATGGTCCTAAAAGGAAGGAAACCACTTTTTGTGATTCTCGGAGCCTAATCAGATCAACAGTGACGTTTCTCTGTTTCAAATTGATGAACCACTGAGGAAGGCCTCTGAGTTCTTAGTCTGTGTGCTTTCGTTGTGTACCACTGTTCTAGGAGCACCATGCCCTACTTCTTAGCTACAACTGAGATTGTCCTTGGGCTCAGTTGAGTGATCCAGCCAGTTAGCATATACTTCAAGAACACAGCTAAGGGTGGAGGGGACTAGGGCTGCCTCACCTAATGCAAGTATCCTGGGCAGGCAGCAAAGTTCAGTTTGGTCCTGTTCTGGGATTGCAGAGTTTTGTCGAGAGGAGACAGACCATCTTGCTTATCCCTCTCCTTCTGGGTCAGCCTGGTTATGTGAGGTCACCCACACAGAGTGTGCTCTGGAGAAAACTCAGGGAACTAGGATCAAGAGGGGGAATGTATCCTTGGCCCTGGCCCTAATGACGTGTATGCCTCGAGGCAATCACTTTACCTCTGGGCCGTTTTTCCCCCCATCTAAAAAATAAAGAAGCCAAAATAACTCAATCATTTTTTTTCAACTTTTTAAATTAGAACTCTTTCAACACACAGATCACAACGCAAAAACTGAGAGTGCACAGTAAATAAAAGCAGTGCTGAGCTGACTGGTAAGAGCCAGAGGGGAATAATAACCTTCTCATTTGCTAAAGAGCTTAACTCCCATCACTTTAGCATAGATTTTTCAAAACCTCCAGACTATAATGGTGGATTCTGTATTTTTTCCTGTTCAGGGTACATAACCAATGTTATTTTTAAGCAATTCATATCAATATGTATAAATTCACAAACTGTAGAGATTTACCATGGTCTATCCTTATCTTAACTATTAATAAGATTCTATTTTGTTATTTTTAAGAACAAGATAAACAAAGCTGGAAGATTCAATATTTTATTTCCAGACCCCGGTGATTGTCTTGCTCAACTTCTGAAATGCACACACCCTGCTTTGGAGGTCACCGATCCCCAGGGGTTCCCGGGTTCTTTCCATCTATGCTGTTCTAGGAGTCTGTGCCTGGGACAGAGAAACAGTACTGGTATTCCCCAGCCCTAGTTATTGCTTACAGAATGAACCATTTTCAGGGAGCTTGGGAGAAATATTGGGGGGAGATATTCTGCTATAAATTCAGGACAATATCTTATATATTTTACCGCTAAGTTGGCCAGGTCCCCTCAGTTGGCATAGATATCCATCTATGAGTCCTCACTGCTCTCACCTGAGAGGCTTTCCAGCCTCTTGGTAAAATTTCCAAATGCATGTCTGGCAGGAGCCTCTCTCCTAGTCATGAACCACTAGCCCTGGATAAGGCTATGCCAGGAGATTCTCTCAGAAGCCTTCTTGTGAGCGAAGCACAACACTTTGAAAACTCTCCACCCTGAGATAGGACATATTTCGTGAGGAGCAGAAAGCTAGGTTGTGTGTGCATGTGGTACCCTCTTCTTCCCCTTCAGGCTCTGGCCAAGGGGCTGTTCTTTCCAAAGGGAGGCTGGGAAAATTGCTGGGTCACTTTCTCTGGGAGGACCTTGGGACTTAGGGAAGCAGTGGCTGAAGCCAGTCTGTGGTCCCCATCCGCTCATAACTCATTTGAGAGATATGCAAAGCTGTCAGAACTGCCAAAGCCTGCTTGCCAAGGCAGGATTCTCTCCAAAATGGGCTTCTATATTTATGAGAAACTGAACTAAAACACAGAACCAAAGACAACAGACTCACAATCAAGCAATGTCCTACAAAGGAGTGCTTCGTGCAAGGCAAACAGCAGGGAGAGGCCGTGAGGAGGTCACGCCAAGCAGAAGGATGGCTTGGTGGATGCAGGCGCCTGGACTTATACACAGCCAGAAAGCTGTCTGCAGGCAGAGGCCGGGCACGTTTTGCTGCCTGTCTGTCTTACAATGGCCAACACTGAGAAACTGGACACTGCAGTAGTTTTCCAACGCTGTCACAAAGTACTATAGCCTGGGTGGCTCACACCAGCGGCATTTCTTCCCTCATAGTTCTGGAGGCCAGGGTTCTGACATCAACATGGGGCGGGGCACTGCTCATTCTGAGGCGACGGTGGAGGATCCTTCCTGTTCCTCTCAGCTTGTGTTGGCTGTTGACATTGTGGATGACTTTGATGTAGCTGCATCACTCCAGGCTCCGCCCCTGTTTTCTTGCAGCCTTCTTTCTGTATATTTTTGCCTTTTTTGGTCTAGATTTTCTTCTTCTTATAAGAACACCAGTAATATCTCAATCTGGTCTTAATCTAGTTAATACCAGTCATATCTTTTGTTTGTTGGAATGTTCTCATGTTGACTTGATTATGTCTACAAAGAGATTGCTTCTAGTCACAGTTATAGGTTGTGGATGGATATATCTATCTATTTGTATCTATATAATAGTTTGAATAGTGCCCCCTATGGTGAGGAAGGGGTGCTACACAAACTATTATATATAGTCTCCAAGTGTACCTTTTACCAGGAATGAAAGGGAGCCAAAAAAAAAAAAAAAAACCCAAAAAACAGTTTTCTTTGCTTTTGAAAACTCATACTACCATGCTCAATGTCCAGTTTATTGAATAGCACAAGCGACTGTGAAGATTGATGGTCTGGAACCACTCCTTGGGCAGATCTTCAGAGTGGCCGATCTTCCAGGAGTCCCAGCGCTTAAGGTGTTCTCAACGTCATTTAGGCAAATACAGGCCTCATCACTTTTCTTTTTCCCCCCATTTTATTGATATGTATACGTGCAAAATTTAAGGTTTACAGTGGAGTTGAGCCTTTTACGCACATATGTATTTTGTCAAGGTGACAAGGGCTTTCCCACTCTCCTTTAGTCCCTCCCCCTACCCTCTCCTCCCTCATCACTTTTCAAAGGGCTCCAAGAAAGAGGCTCTGCAACTCCCTGCTGGGTACAACGAAGTCAAAATTTCAAGTGTGATTGATTGGTGAGATGTGGTGGGTCCTCTGAGTTATGTCAGCTAAGTGCAGCATAGGAATACCTGTTCAGAATTTACCTTTCAAGATCAACTGACTCTACTTATTTATTTATTTTTGGCGAAGTTTGACTTGCCATACTTACGCATCCAAATTTATCCTCTCTCTCCTTTTATCCTTACTTCCTCTTTCTCTCTTAATTTTAATTGCTTTGGTCTGTTGCTTCATCTAACTTTTAGTTTCTAATTTTTTTTAAATTCTTCTTTCTGTTCTTTGTCCTGGCCAGCCTGGCCAGCCTCTCTTGTGGGTGCTAACTCACGCCTTCACCCCTGCCCCTCTTCTGTGCATCCTGAGTTGCTCACTCAGTTCTTATTGATAGAGGGGGAGATGAGAACGAGGAAATTTGGACAAGGTAGAGGGCATGGAGGGGAAAATGATGCCTCCGAGCAAATATTGGAAATTTTTAGGAATGGATGAAACTCCAGTACTGAGTCCAGCCAAGACCAATAGCTCAGAAAGGGAGAATGAAAAAGGGAGGAATGTGAACACTCAAGCAGACAGTCCTGGGACACACGGAGTCAAAGATCACAACAAGGGATCATCTGGGAGAAGATGGAGAAACACTGGGAAAAAAAAAAAAAACCAGGGCACAGGAACGGGCCATATAAGGAGGACCAGACAGTTGGAGTTCTTTACATATGTTATTGGCAACATGAGCTTTTCTGAAGTTTACAGTGTTGAGTGCTTGCTACATGTATCTTACTGAATAAGTGCTGCAAGATTGTCACTACCTGGTCAACTTAACCCTTGCCTTTCAGCTCTGTGTCACTGGGATTGAGGATTCTAATTCACTGCGTCTTTTGAGTCTCTCAAAAAGCGGCACTTAGGTCTGTTGCCCTTTTCCTTGTCCGTAGGCCTCCAGATGATGGTAGATTTCCCTATGCTGTTTTGACCAAAGTTGCTTGGGTCCCTGGAGGCATGGCTAATTGGAGTCAGCGATGATAAAAGCAAACTTTTGAAGGCCCGGTTGTTTGTTGGAATACTTTCCAGTATCTCATCCTTTCCACCCACTCTCTTTCATTGCTCTGAAAACTGGTGAGACATTCTTCACTTCCTCCAAGTTCTCCTTCTCCTCCTCTTCCTGACAAAGATTATCTCTACTGGTGTCAAGCAGGTACCCTTTGCTAGCTGATATCTACTCTCCGAAGGCTTGACATCCAGGTTGTCCACAGGAAACTTCCATGCGGACGCCTGGAGCCTTGTGCTTTGTAGTGGCGAGCAAATCTAGTCCAGAGGCAGCTGGTGAAGGAGAATTATCTAGGCCAAGCCATGCAGGCAGCACGGTAGGTCACCACAATTGCTCTTGAAAATTCCTTAGAAAGACAGAAAGCATTTTGTAGACAAGTATTTTAGTATTTTTCAGGTAAGCTCAACCTCTGAGATGGTAAAATATGTTCTGTCAGTGTGAGTTTAAGGTCACATAAAACAAGATGCTATCTTGGCCAAACATAATAGGAAATGAAGTGGTTTTGGGGCGAATGGAAGGAAATGTAGAGTTCTACTTCATACTTCCGAGTTGCAGTTTGTAGAACCCAGTGGCTCTTTTTCTCCTTGCTGAGGACACATGCTAACATTTATGTGAGTTATAAGTGAGCCTCAACTCCTCTCTTGACACAGGCTCCTTCGTAGGTGCTCTGTATAAACAAAGGGCTAGGGTCACTTTCTCCTACATGCTGGCAAGGTCAAGGAGGCTTGGAGCTCTTGGACCCACCTCTGCCCCAGGTGCTCTCCTCTAGCATAGATGCACTCAAAACTGAGATGGTGAGAGATCTGAAAAATCTCTCTTTGTGTTTTTATCAAATTAAATTTTTCTCAAATCAATCTTCCAAAATAAGTCACTGCTATCTACTGTAGACTCGGCCCCTGGGCCTGGGCAGAGCCCTCCAGCCCATAACGTTGAGTGAAGCCAGAGATCCACATGGCAGAGGGGAAGGTAAGAACACAGCTGGGCAAACAGAGCCAGCATTGTTCCCCCAGCATCGGGGCCGCCGCCTTGGACGGTGCCTTCCACAAAGTGTATCTGAGGAGCACATCGGCCTCGCTTCTCTGTTGACACAGGTGCCTTCCTCCCCAGGGAGTCAGGCTCTGCAAATATGCGTGACCACATGCTGCCAGAAGATGGATGCTCACATCTGCATGCTGCCAAGGAGAGAAACTGAGGCCCAGAGCAGGGAAGGAAGGCTTTCAGACTGAGCAAACCAATAATGGACGCCGGAAGGTCAGGCAGGTGCTCCAACTCCCCACTGGCCTCTTTGGTTACCAGGCTGCCTTTGTCCCGTCAGGCATGCTCTGAATAGGACTGAAGCTTTGGGCTTTTCTCTTCCAGAGATCACAGCAGCTTTCCCATTTACCAGTCCCAGGCTCTTGGGGGTGGGGACTGGCCAGTGGCCCCTAAACACACCCGTTTGTACAGCAGAGTAACAGGGGACAAGGGACACTAGAGCCTGGGTAACACTGTTATATTCAAATAAAATGTCCCTTTGTCCTTTCTAACACCCAGTGAATTCTAGTCATGTGATTTCCATTTCTCCCTGCTTAGAAAGCAAACACTGAGGGAGTCAAAGTGGAAGTCCAATCTATTCACTTATTTGTCTCTCTTTCTCCTATTATTATATTTCATGATGATGATGAGGAGGAGGATGAGGATGGTTTTATTTGTCCAGCATCAAAGCCTTAGCTCCAATAGCCCAATCCTTCAGCAGGCAAGTTGTATGGAAACAAAAGGGGTGAAGGCGACCTGCAGAAGAATAGAGATCAGTGAATTCAGGGCCAGCGTCGACTACAGAGCGAGACGCCGTCTAAACAGAAAAAGAGAAAGAAATAAGGTCAAAAAGTCACGTTAAGTTTTTAAGCACGTTCAAGTCTAAACTGTAGCATCTGGAAATCCCTTCTTGCTGCTAAACCCAAGGAGACATAAAGAAGTGATTCCACAAGCCAGGAGAGTGGAAGGCAAGGGGACTGAGCCCGAGCTGAGCAACACAGCAGCATCTGTGTTTCTATCCCAGTGTTAATGACACAACAGTGCACCTTGTCTATGAAGTGATAGTTTGTTTTATGTGGGGGTCTAAGCAGATATCTGTGGCTCATTGTACAACCACATGACTCAACTAAATGGTCAGTTTCCCAGTGACTGGAGAAAGGGGTCCTTTTAGATGCAGGTTCATGTCCTGGGGTCCTTCCCAGTTGACAGAACAGTGTTAGAGTACCAGCCTCTTGCAGGGGCACCAGTCCCTCCACTTGAAATTCCAAGAGGAACCCCCCACCCCCTCAGGTCACCTTTTAATCTCTTTGGATAGAAAATGGCCCTCGTGAGTTTTCTTTTGAAGGGATTCAGAGCTAAGTTAAGAATATACTCAAGTGGCTGCAGGTGACTGATTGAAAAGACTTCTCTGGCTGAGAGGGTTCATTTTGTTATCTGCCAGCATCCCATCAGTGCCTGCCTACCTCAGTGAGTCCCTCTGGAGCTGTCTCTACCTGCCCATTGCTAGGCAGAGGTGTGCCCTTCCTCTTCTAGGGAGCCAATGACAATTATAGGACGGCTTAAGATACAACTCTGACTAACACAAATTCTAGGAACTAGCTCTTCCAAGTAAATGATCTGTTGATTCTAGAGAGACCATCAGAGACACTCAGATGTCATCTTAGGGTCTCCAAGTATGTGTGTACTATTGTGTGCATGGCTGTTTAGGAGACATTGGGTTGCTAGGCAATGCATCTCCAAAAAGGAGAGTGTGAGGGAAAAAAATAATAAATAAGCAGATGACAGGGATGGGATCCAAAGCCTGTTATGACAAGAGCACTTGGGTCCAGTTCATTTTTGTTTGATGGGAGTGTCATGGGGATGTCAGAGCTTGCTCAGCTCCTGCATGAGTTTCCAATCTTGCCTTTCAGCTCCTCGCCCTCTGTCTTATGTGGTGGGGAAGGCAGAGATGAAATATGGCTCTCTGGAGGGCCATGCCTTTGTGAAAGGCTATTACAGCTGTAGCAAAACTTTTGTAATCTGTAACCATATCCCATTACATCTCCAGGCTCCTTGGGTCCTTTCCCAGCCTTAAGGAAAACACACACACCCTTTCTTTCTTTCTTTCTTTCTTTCTTTCTTTCTTTCTTTCTTTCTTTCTTTCCTTCTCTCTTTTTTCTTTCTTTCTTCTTGTTTGCTCATATACCTTTTCCCTGGTTTCCATTTCCTAAAAGGTCATCATAGTTGTTCTTTCACACAAATTTTCCTTTAGACTCTGTGGGGGAATTCGTCTGAGACCTGCAGAAAGTCTGGGTGGTATCTCTGTTCGGACTTGTCAAACGGTGAAGGAAGATAGAACAGACCACGGGAAGCAAGGTCACTGTGGTTTGTCATGAGGCCTCTTACAGACTCCGCTGAGCCTTCTCAAGCCTGCTACTTCTCCTAGCAATGAGAGCTTGCCTTTCTTGAGCCTAGATTGTGTCCCCATCCACTTTTATGTTCTTGCTTGCTTTTGGTTTGACGGTGAAGGCCATAAGTTAGAACCAGACCTGAGTTCCTGTCCCAGCTCCATAAGTTATTAGCTATGTGAATTTAGGAAATACCATTATTTAATTTTACTATTTATGTGCAAAATGAAGTTATGGATACTTACCTATTAATGTAAGGATTATAGGAGGTGGTTCATATCAAGAGTTGGAGATGGCTCATAGTGAGCACTCAACAGCAGTTGATTTATACTTCCTCTGAATGCTCTGATGACAAGAATCTTATGTTCTATGTGCTTGATAGCATGAAGCTGGGCTCAGGTGTGGTTTGAGAAAAAAAGAGTGTGTTCTGTATTGGAAAAGATGGAAAATGGGAGGAAAAATGAAGAAAATGAGGATATTGCAGTTTCACGTGTTTAAAGAAAATTCAGGAACTGTAAAGACTGGGTGAGGAAGATTAGATATATGCTCCTGATGGTAACCCTTGGGGTGAGGTGATTTCATGCACCAGTGTCTCTGCTTCCTCTTAATAACAGAAAGTCTCAGGTGCAATGTATTTAGGCCCAGTAGATAAGTCGCTTAGTAATTACAGTCTAATGCTACTCTAATCATGGGGAGACTAAGAGTCATCTGTACCAGGAAGGGACAAGGATGATCTCCACTTGCATTTTCCCCTTTATTTTCCATTACTTCTCTTTCGTTCTCCCCATGTTCCTTCCTCTTTTTTTCTCATTTTTTTTCTATTACCCTAGTTTCTCCCCATTCTCTTCTTTTTCTCCGCTCTACATTTTTTAATCTCCAGAATTATCTACTCTGTATAAACAAATCTCTTCTCATCTTTAATACCTCATCCATTAGTTAATAATGTGTGTAGGCACTAGCATGGAGGATGTAGATATACTTAAATCTTACGCATCTGAATGGAATACATTTCTTACAAAAACACTGGGAGGAGTCTTCTCTCCTGTGCAGTGGCCTCTCTGGACAGATTTCCAGGGACATTTCTGACCCTTGGCTCAATCTCTTGGCTTCTTGGTTTTTCTTGTGTGGCAGTGAAGATAGAGTATGTGGTAAGAAGATAGAACCATGAAATAAACTAACCCCTTTGAAGCCTGTTGGCACTTTAGAGATGGTGGTGGCACTTTAGAGAAAGAGCAGAAATGACCTCAAAGTACTGTCACACACGTCTTTGTTGGTTACCAAGTCTTCATTTGCCAAACCATACTTTTGTGGAAAGTTGAAGGTGGGGGAAGTAACTGAGAGGAAGGGAAGGAAGTGGGACATGCTGGCTTATTGTGAATATAGGGAAAGCATGAACAGGAAGGAGAGTTTGCCTGGACCCAGGAGATGGAACAAGGGGAGAACTCCGCACATTCCAGAATATTCACAAACTCTCACCCCTTTTTGTCAGTCAGCACTAGTGAGGGTTGGGGAAGGGGGAATAGAGCACAATGCACCGACCTTTTTCAAAAATTTTTTTCTTTAGGTCTGGAATAAATCTCTTTTTGTACAACCCACAGTCTACCTTACTTATCATTTTTAATTGCAGCTTAAGTCAAATTTTATTTTCCTGAGTATTGAGGATTCTCCAAGGCAGATGGTAACATGGCCCTACGCGAGAGCTGAGAGAGCCCTATCCACATCACGTCACTTTCCCATTTTCCTATTTACAGGAACTAGTGTGTGAATATGAGGTGGGAACACTCATTGCTATGACCTCTAGAGAAGAGAACAGCTTCGAAATAAAATTTTTATTTCTCTGACATTATAATGACAAAAACTGCATAATTTATAACAAATTAGAGGTTTTGCATTCTGCAGCGGAAGCAGGTAAGGTTTTCCATCTTGTCCCACTGTCGGAGAGAAATATTTCAAGCACAACTGTGGGTATAACCAAGGGAATTAGTCTTTGCTTTTGATATTTTCTTGTTTCTCTGGTAGCATCTCTCCCCCTGTCTTATCAAATAGTCTTACCCACAGCCACACATACTCCTTGGGTCCAGAAAAATTTTTAATTGTGGATATATAAGAAATGTAAGTGGTAGAGTATATGTGATTGAGAAATAGCTTCACATTCTTTTATTATTGAAAGTGAAACTCCACATTCATCTTGCTAAGAGGTAGACTATAATACAGTCTCTGAACTGCTTAATTTCCCTACATTTCCACAATCTTTTGTCAGCTCTACCATGCTCTATCTGCTTAAACACTCTTCATTGCTATCTAAATGTTATGGACTAGATCTGGAAAGTCTTCCAGAAGCCTGATGTACTTGGAAGGTCGTGCAGGTATGGGGGTTAATCCATTGATTTCCATTACTGTTAAAAGGTGGGGGCCTGGTTGGGAATGGTGAATTACTGAGGGTGTACAGGTCACTAAGTGTATGGCCTGGAAGAATACATTTTTGCTTTGGCTTCTCCCCAAGCCCTCATTTTTCCTCGTGAAATGCCGTGAACAGCTGTTCTCTTCCATCGCCTTCCACCATTCCATCCTTACCAGACTGCAACCCGTGAAATGGGAGCTAAAATAAACCTTTCCTCCCTTAAAGTTATGGGTGTTGGGCATTGTGTCCAGTAATGAGACCCACTTTGGACTTTGGATTAAGTAGGTTTTGTTTCTTTAGTTGGACTCAGAACCTTCTTCTTGGTCTTGTGACTAAGGAGTCACCTTATAGGAAGTGGTGGAAACTTGGATATATTAACTCTTTTTCTTTGGTTTTCAGCAGCAAAGATGTGATAATAAGCTATGGTCTAAGATAAGCATGATGGTACGTACCTTCAATCTCAGCACTCTGGGAGATTTGGGAAGATCAAAAGTTTGAGGTCAGTGTGGGCAATTTAGTGACTTAGTGAGATTTTGCCTCAAAAACAAAAACATAAAAAATAAAAATAGCTGTGGTTCAGTACGAAGGTCCTGAGTTCAACCCCCAGTATGGTTAAATAGACAAGTAGGACATAAATAAATAAATAAAGACCTTGGCTGGTTACGCCCTCTGCTCTTTGCCCACATCTGGTTTGTCCAACACTTGTCCCCCTTGCCCCAATTCTCTGGACCGACCACGTTGGAAATAGCCTCAGCCCTCCTTGCCTTGAATTTCCCATCTTTTTTTCTGTTTCTCATTGCCCCCCTTCCCAATTCCTGTTCTCCTTTGCCCTGCAATCTCACAGCCACCGTCTCTGCGCCTTCCCATACCTCTGACCAGCCGCAGGTGCTGCATCTCCTCATCCGGGGAATTGGAGCATTTCCTTACCACATCACCTTCATCTGGTTCAAATATGCAACATACTTTGTTTGGTTTTTTTTTTCCAGCTCCCCCCGCCCCCGGTCTTTGTGGGAGTTAGAATTTCTCAAGTGCCTCCATGTTGCTTTGGACTCAGGCCAGGCTAGCCCCGCTTCAGGAAGCTCTCTCCAGTGACTCCTACACTGACGGTTACATGTGGCCGTGTGGGCCATGTGATTGCCATGGTGAGAATAACGACAGTGATAATGATATTAAGAACTATATGAGCTGGTGTCTGACTGTTAACTGTGTGTTGAATACTGTGCTGCAGAGTTTATCTCTTACAATCACTGTGGGAGGCGAATACTGCCACTGAGGAGGAAACTGAGGCTGAGGTTAAACAGGTGGCCTGGGTATGACCCTCCACAGCCTTTTGCAGCCTGTGCTCCTTACCGTGATATGGAAGCTGTCGACTCAGTGGCCTTCTCACATGGCGTCAGAGAGTGGCCAGCCAGGGACGTGGTGAAGGACCAGGGCCAGATAATACATTGGAAAATGCTCAAACATTATGTGGTATTTCTTCAAGAAAAATCGAAGGAGATTCAGCATTCAGATAGTGAGGTAGTAGACAGCTCCAGCTAGTGACTTAACA
The DNA here is from genome assembly GCA_004027205.1 of Ctenodactylus gundi. NCBI lineage: Eukaryota > Metazoa > Chordata > Mammalia > Rodentia > Ctenodactylidae > Ctenodactylus > Ctenodactylus gundi. The sequence continues at coordinate 578,235 of PVKB01000202.1, forward strand.
GGATCATTTTCTCTCCTGGGTCTCTCGGCTTCTCCTTGACCTTGGTGCTTGACAGTTTCTGTTGCTATCATGACTCTGCCTTTTGCTGTGAAGTGCAGCGTTACCATTAGCACTACCTCAGCCTGTGGTTAATTTGGCTGCTCGCTTGAAGTAAGGGGCTACGTAAGAAGGGAAGAATTCTTTCCACGGCAGTGACGGCAGCTTGGGAGCAAGGGGTGAGAAGCTTCCTTGGAACACTTTTGACGTGCACAGGCGGAGAGGAAGATTTCAGTTAGCTCAGTTGGTTTGCAGGAAGAGCTGAGGGGATGTGAGCAGAAACTCAGGCCTCTCTCTCTCTCTCTCTCTTTCTCTCTCTCTCTCTTTCTCTCTCTCTCTCTCTCTTCTCTCTCTCTCTCTCTCTCTCTCTCTCTCTCTCTCTGTGTGTGTGTGTGTGTGTGTGTGCGTGTGTGTGGTCATTTAGCTTTGCTCTGTTCTGTGGCCACAGCCCACACTCAAAGTCCAGGCCAGACATCTTGTAATACATATGGCACGCTGTTATGGTCTCTGAGGGGACTGGAGAAGAAGGTGTGGATGAATCAGTTCAGTTCCAAATTCTCCACCAGAGGAATAGTTTAGAACACACATCTGGAGGACAGCGGAGGCATGTTCAGGTCAAGCTCACAGTATCGTTGTCCTGTGGGATTTTTTAGTTTTGGGGTGCATCCCTTGAAGGATGACAAGTCCTCAGTAGACAGGAAGCACGATTGGCTGTCTTCAGTACAAAGAAAGTGAAGCTCAGGTTCATGTAGATTGAAAGATTAAGCTGTGCAATAAATATTTGGATCTCTTGGCTTTTCATATTAAGAAAAAACTCTATTCATTCCAGAACAAATTCGTCGACAGCTTTTTCTATCACTAACTGCCTCTGCACCTTCATTGACAATCACTGACCATAACCGGGGTGGGGGTGGGTGCTGTTTTGGGATTCTTTTTTCTATCATATTGGTCTCTTTGCTAATCTTTGCACCAGTAGTTTGCTCTCTTGGTTACTATAACTTTATAATAAATCTGAAAATCAGGTCTTTTGCATTCTCCAACCTTATTTTTACCTTTTTTGTTTTGTATAGTCTCTATATTTGCATATGAAATTTTGAATCAGCTTGTCAATTTCTAGCAAAATAACTGCTCATGTTTTAATAACAATTGCTTTGAATCCATATATCAGCTTGGGTATTACTTATTCCTCTTGGGTTTTTTTTGACATGATATGCATAGATTAAAGTGTGTGGGATAGAGCTTTTGAATTCTGAACATATACACATGAATATTCAGGGCAATTGGTTTTTATGTTGATTTAAAGCTAACAAGAATACATGTTTACATTGAACATAAGCTCCCTGGAGGTGGGATTAATAGAAATTGACTTATCATTACTCCTACTATGAGCTCTATTTGCATAAGCCATGCTTATAAAATATTTAATTTCCTTAAGAAGCTCATGAAGTAGGCATTACCAGCTGTGCTTCGCTAATGGAAAAACTATGGGATGAAGGAGTTGAACCATGAATCTTAAGTCACATAGTAACTAAGTGAGAAAGTTGTCATTTCGCCCCAGCCTTCCCTGCCTTTACTGTGTGTCACTCGAAGACCTTCGTGGTCTTCAGACTGTGTCCACAGGACACCAGGGCCATGAGAATGTGTGTGGTGGGGCAGGGCGGGGGGGCAGGGGTCTGGTTCTTTGCACTCTGGGCTCTACCTCTGCCACGTTTCCTGTAGCCTGTTTTATAGATTGGAGTTCTGCTTTGAAACCATAAACAAACAGAGCACTACTACCAACAAAAAAATCAGTGTGCTGTTTCAGTGAGTTTGCAGATCATTCACGTTGCCTTTTTTTTTTTTTTTTTTTTCCTTGAATGAAAGATGTGGAATAGCGTGAGCACGTTAGGGCTGTCCACTTCCTAAGGCCAGGCTAAGGGGCCGCTTACCCCCAGGATTCCCGCGTTTCGTGAGCCTGCAATCAATTGTCTGAAACCGAAAGCTGCTGGTTCCCTAGTGCTCAGTGTCCACCGTGGATTCCATCTCAGGTGCACTCGTGGTGCTTGTGGACAAGCCTGCTTCTCTCCAGGGCTCACTTGCTGCCCTGGATGGTTCCAGCCCGCATGCCTCCCGTGCACCTAGAGGGACTGCCGGCGTTCCAAGGCGGCGCTCCCTGGGTCTCCTTCCTCTTTCCCTCCTCGGCCTCGCCCTTGGCAGCCTCCCTGCCACATTCAGGCTTCTTCATTTTCTCTCTCTCAAAAGTTAAAGAGATTTTTTAAAACGGAATTCCTGATTTTCTTGCCTTTGCCAGAACCCAAAATCCCACATCTGTCATGTGCCAACAAGAGCCGGGAGAGGTTGTTTGGGTGAATCCAGAAGTGACCTTGAACCTTTGCTCAACACTCAGATGACAGGTTCTCTCTTTCCCCACCACACCCTAACACACATGCTTCTTGTTGGACCAGGAAATGTTTTATTGCTTTTTTCCCCTTTCTTTACCACCCTTCTTCATGAACACTTCCCATTTATTCCCTCTCCAGTGATCCTCTTCTGAAAAACTAATCAGAAAGCTGGAATCCTAGGGAAGCAAGGAATCTTTGGAGGCCATTTACTCCTGTATCTAGCTTCCGACTACAACCACACTTGTCCACGTAAAGCACTGTCTTTTGTCCTAGGCTTTTATCAGTTTCTACATTTTCACATTTAAGAATCTCTAGTTTTTGCTCCTTGCTGTGTTACTTACTAATCTCACTTAAAAATGCTTTCTTCTTCAGTATATCAAAGAGATGCATGCATTCTCATATTTACTGCAGCATAATTTACAGTAACCAAGATGTGGAATCGATCTGTTTATTAGGAATTGAATGGATAAAGAAAATGTGTCACACACACACACACACACACACACACACGGGGCACTATTATCCAGCCATTACATAGAATGAAATCCTATCTTGCAGCAACAAGGATTACCTGGAAGATATGTTAAGTGAACTGAATCAGGTGTCAGAAGACAAAGACTGCATGTTCTCACTTACATGTGGAAGATATAAAAGTTGACCTCATAGAATTAGAGAGTAAAGCAGTGACTACCAAAGGCTGGAAAGGATTTTGTGGAGGAGCAGGTGGAGAGAGAGAACGGTTAATAAGTACAAGATGCAATCGAATAGGAAGAATAACTTCCAATGTTTTAAAGTATAGAACAACTATACTTGGCAACATTAAATGACATACCTCAAAATAGTTAGCAGAAAGATTTTCAATGTTCCCAATACAAACTATTGTTACATATTTAAAGTAATGTATGTACTAATTACCTCAATATTATCATACCCATTGTGTATATATACTGAAATATCACACTGAATCCCTAAAATTATCCAGTTAGGATGTATCAATTAAAATTAAATTTAAAAATTAACATTTCTCACTTCAGTTCATGGTCACACAATGCCTATATCCACTGGTTGATGTGGTTTAATTTGGTGAAAATATGCACTTTTGAGGCAAATGTATATTAACAAACCCTTGGGTTAGCTAGGCTTCCTGGGGCATCAATATCAACTACAGGCTTCCATGAGATTTTAGGCTATCAGTGGTGGTCCAGCTGTGTAGGTGACTTATATACAGGAGTCGTTGGCTGTAATCAGGTGCCAGATATTGTGATTTGGGTCTAGAGTGTCCCCCAAGGCCTCACGTACATATGGAGACTGTGTACTTTTGGAAGGTGAGGCCTGGCTGAAAGGGGTGGATGCTTGGGGCTTGACCTGGAGGGGCTTTTGCTGTTTCTGTCCTTTCCTGACTGGCCTCTGTTCTGCCATGCAATGAGAACCTATGTTTCCAGGTCTGGCCCTGCTATATGATCCCATTTCCAAATGCCTACCTGTGGACACATTGCAACCTTCTGAAACTGTGAGCTAAAATAAATCTCTCCTTCTCAAAGTTGTGAATGTTGGGTATTCTGCCCCAGCAATGAAAAAGTAGCTAAGACATTGGGAGTGGAGGCAAAAAAAAAAAAAGTGCAAGACACCATTCAGATGCTAATAGATTAGATTCTTATAATTAACATCCTGGTAATTAATAAGTTAATTAATAAATTAATCTCTCTGCTGTTTTCCCAGAGCACGGACATGAGAGAAGATTCATTTTTCTCCTAGGAGCTTAGGGGACAGAACGGCTGACCTTTCTGTTTTCCTTGACTTCGGCCTACTTTTTCAAAATGTTTGTGTTAAGTACTGTGGAGTTGGATGCATTTGGACTCTGAAGAGATGGTCCTTGGTTTTCTTACCTCCATACACCAGAACCTACAGGGAACTGGTCAAGGACCCCATTAACATTTCCAGTGTGCCCATAAGTGACTAGGTAACCCACCAGTGTTGAGTTAAAGTGTGAGAAACCAAATGCAAACCTGTAGAATCTCAGGCTGTTTAGTTATAGCTGAGTTTCCTAGCCATGCACAGAAGATGTTAAGTGAAATCAGTAGGCAGAGCTGGAAAAAACAACAACAACAAAATCCACCTTTCACGATGGAAAACAGAAGCCTAGGAAAGAAATATACTCTTACATCAGACTCTCACAACTAAAATGTGAGGATAAGGGAGCAAGCGAATTCTCCCACACATGGCCCTAAGTCCTCTTAGAGCAGGACCATCTTCCAGGTCTGCTCTTTTGTCCACAGGTCTCACCTGTCCAAATATTAGCCATTGCCTTTACCTTTGGGGCTTAAAAGGAAAAGGGGAATAGGGTGCCTGCTCTGACCCATCATCAACATGCCATGGGACACTGGCACTAGGGGCCTCAATCCCCACCTTTTGAAATCTTCATTGGCAGGTCGAGGAAATGCCAGAGAAAGAGCTTCATTTGGCAAATGTGATATTGCCAACTTCAACTGAGCCTATCTATATATGTTCTACACAGGAAAAGAAAATCACACACATTTGAGCAGTAACATCTGAAATGAAATGTCATTGTTCGGTATCATGATTTGGATCTAGAATGTCCCCCAAAAGTCTCATGTATTTGGTTGTTATAGATTGCCTATGAAATCATAAACTGTTGGGAGACTGGGGCCCAATTCTAATCTGGAGTGGTGGATTATAGGCAGGTAAAGTGAACTACAGGCATGTAAATTGGATTACAGGCGTGTGGTGGGGACTTGCCACACCTGGACCCAGGAGGGGCTGCTTATAGGGATGAGACCTGGAAGGACATATAAGCTGCTTCCTTCATTCCTTGAAAGACCAGCCTCAACTTGCTTTGACTTGGCTTCCTGTTTGTGATGTTGCGAGAATCTGCCTCCACCTCTGCCTCTGCCATGTGCTTCCACTGTTGCCAGCTGCCCCCGAATGGAGTGTGACCATATGAAACTGTGAGCGAAAATAAACCTTTCCTCCCCTAAATTTGTGAAAGTCAGGTATTGAGTCACAGCAACGAAAAAGTAACCAAGACATTCAGAAACTGGACAGCTTATGAATTTCTGCTCTGGGACCTCTAGGATTTGGGGTCTGCCTGCTCCTAGTTCTTGAATAGGATTTTTAATGCAGCACACCCTGACAACGGCTATGAAGCTCCCAAAGACTTGGGATACCTGGGTTCCCTTTATTATGTAACAGACATGAGTTACATTTGTGGCTTCCCAATAGTGTTTTAATCAGTGCAGGGTGGAGGTGGTGGCTAGTTTCCTCTTAAGTACCAGCACCCATCTGTACTGTGGCTTCCCTGGGACACAGTCTTTGCTGTGCACTGCTTCTACTCACTTGACTTGCCTAATTGATCACTTCAAGTCAAGTTCGAGGCTCAATTGTTTCTTCAGAGTGCTTTATTTGGTGAGAAGAAGCAAGTATCTTGGGTTCACTCTTGTCTTGAGTTCAGGTGAAGGAAGTCTACTCTCCTCTCTGACACCAGACCTGAGAGTTCTCATATTCAAGTTAACTCTGAAGCCCCCGAGACCCATTTAAGTGAAGTGTGCTGATCTCTACCCAGGACAGGCATAATTCTAGACTCTATCCAGAAATCTGTGCTTTGTGTATGTGTGGCGGGAGTAAGTATTGGGATTGAACCCAGGGCAGCATACATACTTGGCAAGTGCTCTACCAATGAGCTATAACCCTGATCCACTGCACATATTTTCAGTTTGGAACAGTCTCATTAAATCGTCCAGGTTGGCCTTGAACTTGTGAATCTCTTGTCTCAGCTTCCCAAGTATCTGGGATTGCAGGCATATGTTAATACACGTGGCATGAACCTGTCTTGTAAAGAAAATCTGCAGGTGATGATGTGGAGGTGGATCATGGAGGACACTTTTGGAAACTTGATATCTTGACCTTTGAACTCTACCTAGAGAAACAACTTAATATGGACTCTTCTATGTGTTCAGCATTTGTCCCTAAGCAGTGGTCTCTGAGATATAAATCCATTGAAAGGTCAGAATGTGCACCCTCTGAGAAATCTGTTGCTTTTCTTTTCTTTTTTTCACTTATTTCATTTTTTCTCCATGAATCATTATTTTTATTAGTATGAATATGCAATATGCAATACTTATTTTCAACTTGAGAAATTGGTGCACATATATATTACATTAGAACATTTAATATTTATTTAATCTTCATTTAATGAAGATTAACCAGATTAATATTTGTATGATGACTAGAACAATGCCTTTTCATTTTAGCTATTGCATTAAAGTTTGATGAGATCAATATCTTTTAATTCCCAAGAATATAAAAATTAATATACTGTAGAATAAAGTGTTTGTACATAGCTCTATAGAATAAAGTATTATGTGTACCTATTATACAGATGCTTCCCAATTTATATGATGGTATTAAGCTTAGACAAACTATGGTAAATTGAAAATATCATCAATCAAAAATGCATTAATACACTTAAACAACAAATTATCATATCTTAGCACCACTTACATACTTAGGACACTTGTACTAGCTAAATGATCTAATACCAAATCAATTGTGCAGGGAATTGTTGAATATCTTATGTAACTTACTACATACTCTATAAAAAACGGCAAGCTGAAATTGTTGTATGGGTATACATTTATACCACTGTAAAATTGAAAAATCCATAAGGGACCCCATCTTAAATGGGGGGAGGGGCATCTGGACAACAGATGCTACTGAAGCCAACAAGGAAAGCAGCTTGCTGGAAGCCACAGAGCTGATCTTCAGCATGGACAGGACTAAAGTGGGTTCTTTTCACTCCCAGGAAAACTGTCTTTATTTTTTCTAAATAGCACGTCTGATCTCTTTTTCTTCTTGTTATAATAAATACTTTCTTGTTGAATAGCAGCCTATATTAATAGGAAATTTATGAAAAATCTGCCTAGATTGTGAGACAACCAGTAAGAAGCATTCCTTTGTTTCCTCATTAGTAAGCATCTCAAGTCATTGCCATGCCGAGGCTGGCCTGAACATTTTGTCCCTCCTCTGGTATCTATCTCCGGAGGCCTGTGGGGTGGGGGGAAGCATGGGACCTTAGTGGGATTTGGAGCCACGGGCTCCCCCGTTCTTGGGCCCTGCTGTGTCTTATTCCTACCTGCTTCACCCTAACTCATTCTTCTGTAAAAGTTTGGCAGAAAGTGTCCCGTGTCCCTTGCAGCAACTGTATATGGCGCTTCTAAGTTATGTTGTGGGAATTATGAAAATACAGTCTCTGTGTCTGGAAACTACTGAATGATTCGCATTTGGACCCACTGGCTTTTGTAGCTTCCCTCGAGCCCTGTGTGTCTGAACTATCTGGTGCTTTCCACCAGAGGAGTGAAGAGTTTACTAGGGGACAGAGGTAAGTGGGCTAGTTTCAACTTCCATCTTCTTTTCTACCTGGCTTTCATTTTTGTCTACCACCCCTGGGTTTGCTGCTGCTCTCTGGCTGATCTGGGACAAAATGTATGGACTTTAAGACAGCTGAAGCCTTGAGGTAGGTGAGGAAACACCTGTTCATCTTGCCTCCCAAACATTGGATTCATCTGCCTTTCTCCTGGCTTCCTTCTCCAGCATTTTTTATTTCACAAATGAGGTTCTGCTATTCTACACATTTTTGTTATCTTTCTTCACATTCTGATGTTGCATGAAGAAGTTTTCTTAAAGTGGTTCTAGCATGGAGCACAGTACTAGGAGCTCAAAGTGAGAACTAACCAGACATGTGGCCATTTTAGATCTGTCTCACTAGATAGATGTGGTTGAATGTAAAGGAACTGTACAGATGAATAATACATTTAATTGAGAAACAAAATTCTATAGTGTTGATGAGTTTTGAACACATGGGACATGAGTCAAAATGATACAACATCGACATTTGGCAGACAAAATTATTTATCTAGCAGAATATGTACTTGTGAATGCTGCAATAAGTACAGGTTACATACAATTTTCTAGACTTTGAAGAAATTTCACTCGCTCCCTACTCTCCAAAGTCTTAAGCTTAAGAGCACTAGAACAATGGGTGAGATTATTCTGTAAGAAATTCTTTGACTATGAAACAATGAAATTAGGCTCTAAAGGATTGATAGACGTTCTTTCCTTTTTGCAGTAGGTGTATTCTTGAGAAGTTGGGTTTTAATTTTATTCTAATTGCCATCTAGCTATAACAGGGGGACTGAACATTTGAAGAAACTAGGTAGTCAACACTGTCATAAAGTTCTTTTGGGATGGTAAAGACAACTTTCTGAAGAACAGATTTTCTTAAACTATCATTTCTTAAAAGCAGAAACATACTCATGGAACTTAAAACTAAAAGCAAAGTGAACCAAGGGGGTAGGGTGGGGAGGTTGGGAGGGGTGGGTAGGGGGAGGGACTAAAGGAGAGTGGGAAAGTCCTTGTCACCTTGAAAAGGTACATATGTGCACAAAATGCTTAACTTCATTGTAAACCTTAAATTTTGCTTTATACATATCAATAAAATGGGGAAAAAAAGAAACAGAAATGTAGCAGATTAACGCACATTGCCTATAGGCAAGGTTATAAACATCTAGGTGTTAGTCACAGAGGACTGGGGCCTTAGGAATGTCATGTTAATCACATAATTTATATTATTCTGAAGATGTCACAACAAATTTTTCCTGGGGACAAAGAGATGGTTGATCTTTCATTTCTTTTTGATCCTTCTGAGACCATAGAGTTCTCTCTTCTTTCCAGTAGTTGTTCCCTCGTCTCTACTCCAAATACCTCCTTTTAACTTAATTGATCATTCATCATTACTCTGGTGACTTTTTCCCGTGTGCCAGTATCTCACCACCAAAACAGTCTGGTTTAGAACTAATGAACTGAATACTTTCCTAGGGATAGAGGTGGGCAGTCAGATGACTCAGAGTTTATTACAGGACTGACCAAAGCTGTCCAATATGGGAACCACATGTGGTTACTGAGCACTTGAAATGTGATGAATGTAACTGGAAATTGATTTCTTAAATGCAATTAAAGAACACAGTTAGGTATCAGGAGAATTTTTAAGTATGTTTAAAACAATCATGTTCGAACCATAAGTTTTATGAGTTCCAAATATAAATCAGATTTTTCTAAAAAGATTTTAGTGTTTGTATTGGGTTGTGCTCTAAGTATAAAATACACACCAGATTTTGAAGATTAGTAAGAAAAGAAGAATGCAAAATATTTCATTAATAATTTTTGAATTGGTTACATGATTAAAAACAATTTGAATATGTTGGATGAAATCAAATATATTGTTAAATTAACTTCAAGTGTTTCTTCTTATTTTTTGATGTGACTACTAGAACACAGAAAATTATAGAAGTGGTTCACGCTATGTTTCTCTGTGGACACGCCTACCTCATAACTGCCATCATGTCTGTCAGCCGTCACCTGTGGCAGGCTTTAAGGGTTTTAACTTCAGAAGGTCCATTAACCTCCATTTTCATTCTTTATGTTAGTGTCCAAATCTGTACTTGAACAACAATTGCTTTGGGGGCCTTTGAATTTTCATAGCAAGTTTTCCTATTCAGTGAGTTCACATGCATAATTTATGCTTTTTATTATTATTCTCTCATTGTTTGAGAACAGGTTTTGGTATATTGTCCAGGCTGGCTGTGATCTACTTAAGTGAGATGATCCTCCTGTGTCAGCCTCCAGAGTAGCTCCGAACACAGGTATTCCTAGTTTGAGTGTGCATTCCTTTTTTTTCCATAACAAAACTTTTAAAAAATACTTTGAAAGATAGATTTGAAAAGAATGTGAGAAATTGCTACTCTGAACTTCTCATTTTCTATAGACGAAAAGCAACGCTTTAGGGTGGGGAGAAGACCTGCTGGGGTATGCATTACTATGGCACAGTGACGCCTCTGGACCCCTGCTGGTCGGTGTTCTTGTTTCATTGTACCGGAAGTGCCTAGAGCCAAAAGCACAGCCCTGGACATTATGACAGATCATTACAAAGCACCAAACTAGCTGGTTATTAATGAAAGCCAGATGATGGACCACGAAACACGTCATTCAAAAGGCCAGCTAGCTGGAAGGGAATAGACAGGGCCTAATGGCAGCAGGAGCCTGGGGTAGGAGTCAGGAGGCTATAACCTGAAATCCTAGTTTTGCTCCGGTTGGAACGGGTCCTTGGGCAGGTCACAAGGCAGGCCATTCCTCACAGCTGCCCTCCTCGCTCATTTGGCATATGAGGGGATCTGAGTTCAGAGTGGAAGGTCTCGAGGGCTCCTCACTACTACAAGCCAGATTTCAATCAGTTTAATCCCAAGCTGTTCCCGACCTCCAGCTGCAAAAACACCAAGGCACAGCCCCCTGGGCTGGAGGACGGTAATGTTCCAGCCTGCAACCTTTTCCTGCGGGGTGTGAGGAGCGGGCCCTGGATGGCCGCCGGCTCTGGGGCTGCACTCCGTCTCATTCTCGGTCAGTGACCTCCCCCTCTGTGGCAGTATGTTCCATCACACCAGCTCTGCTGGATCAAGTGCGCTCAAAATTTAGGGCCATTTGAAGCATTTGTCGGATGAACATCCTAAGAGTGTTCACGGATTTTTCTCTTCCGACCTCTATGAGAGGACCTGTTAGAGTAAAAAATGCATCACATTGCTTAATACTCATCTGCGGCTTTGTGACTAGGAGTGATGGCAAACATTTCTATCGTATGTTTGTTGGTGACTTTCTCTCTTTATGAATTGACTGTTTGCTCATTCTGCTCCATTTTTTCTCTTTTTTGCTTTTATTTTTTTTAAACCAGGGTTTGAGCCCAGGGCTTTCGCACTGAGCAATATTTCCGGCCTATTTTTATTTTTTTAATTTTGAGACAAGGTCACACCAAGCAGGTTGCCTAGGCTGAGCTTGAACTTGCTACCTCCAGCTCCAGCCTTCCAGAGTGTTGGTCTTGAATTTTTTTGTTTGTTATAATGATTTGAAAAGTTTGTTTGTTTTAATGATTTAAATGATTTGCATTTAAATACATTGATCCTCTCAGGTCATCTAATTGTAACTTTCCTACAAATATTTTTTTTTCCAGTTTCTGACTGCTACTTTACCTTTAAGCATAATTTACTTTTACCTTATAGGCAATCGCACTTTTAGATGAGCACATTTATTTAGCTTTCTGTTATAAGAAAAAGTCTGTACTTTTATGTATTTACAGTATGTTTCCTCTTCCCCATCAGAGAATTTTACATACAATAGTTAATTATGTTTCTATCTACGGGAATTTACTTTGGTTATGGCGTGAAGTAAGAGACAAGTTCCTTTCTCTCTGCGAGTCACTGATCTACAAGGTTGATTAAATGAGCTACCCTATCCTGTTCCTTCTGCTTTCCTCTGCTTGTCTAGCACACTTGTGACATTATCAGAGAAAACTTTCATCAGAAAGTCTGAACAGCACAATCATACCTCATTAACCCAGCACGAATTATGTATGGTTGTTAGGACGGAAGGAAGTGTGAGGAAAAGGGGAGAATGTGGGACAAATTATCATCGATATACGTACCATTGAGAATTTGGATACAAAGCAAACTGTTGCCACTAATGTTGCCTGATGTTTGGGTTCAGGGACTCTCAATTCGATTAAGAATAATCAGTCGAAGTTCACAGAAGATTGAATACAAGAAGAAGTTTATTGAGAAAGCAAAGCTCTAGAGGAGAGATTGAGAGGGGTGTCCAGTGAGGGTCCGGAGAGGGTGAAGGACTGGAGCCTCTTACAAAGCTTTTATCTGCTCAGCTACCTGAGTGGCGGCTTCTGCTTGGGTGGTTTCAGGTGGTTTTCTGAGGTGAGAGTCGTAGAACAATCTGAGCCTACTAGTAACCTTATGACATCTGTGGGTACAGCATTTAGACATTTATGTGAAAGGAGGCAGGGTAAGCGGGCTGGTGTGGCTACTTCTCCCTTACTGTTGCCAGCGAGAGCTGGGGCCCCGGTAGCCCTTTATGGCTGCTGGAACGCCCTATTCTAGTCTTATCTATCTGTACTAATATATTCTCCTATCTATAAAAACAATTCAGTTAAATAATATTTTTCATATATTTAATTGAACATTTGGTGGAGATTATTTGTGTATGCACAGTAGGTGAGTAAGAAATCTCTGGAACCAAGGGGGTTTTCCAAGGCTGACCAGATGTTTATGACTGTATGGGCAAAAGGCCTGAGGAGGGTGGTTGTAATTTGGGTTATTCCTTCCTGATGCAGAGGCACCAGGTTGCCACCGTTCCTCTAGGTGGGACGTATGAAGCTCAGGCATCTCCAGCGGGTGCATGAAGTCACGCAAGTCATGGACTGCCACTCTGCTGGCCTCTTCTGTCAGTCAGTCAACTTCTTTACAAAGCAGGGTGTTCCTGATGCTCTTGTCAAAATGAAATTCTTTTTGAGGCTACATGCTATCTTTGTGCCACTTCAGACTTTCCCAGATGCTTCTATTGCAAGGAGGTGGGACTCAGAAAGACATCTGGGCTACGGAGAGACTTACAAATCCACCAAGTTCATCATGTCTGAGCTGCAGAGGGTGTACCCTGTGTTCTTTTGAGGTCAGAATTTGCTTTAATGAAGGAAATAAAGTAAAATTCAACACACCCTGCTCACCCAGGCATGTTCCTAAAAGCTACAGAAAAACACCGATGCTGTCAGAACAGAGTCAGCGAGACCTTTGGGATGACTTGGTTCATGTCAACAGGCCACCCTGCTGGTTTTATCTCTGAGAATGTCTACTCTTTTCAGAAGGCTGTAAATTTTACTGTTCAGCATCACTGAGTGTGTTGGTGTCAATTTTGCCTTCAGTTTGCATTGCATGTCTTCTGTTCTGATGGAAGTTGGAAACCTTAGAGTTGTGATTTATATGTGGTGGAGAAAAGACCCAAGGCCACAAATCAGCAAGTCCAGAAAACTCACCACTCTGCTTAGCAGGCTCCAGCACCACCCCCCAACTTGGCACCACCCTCCATTTGTCACAGTGACCCTCCCTTCCCCTTCCCAATTCTTCCCATGTTAACACCAAGCAAGAGAACGTTCCCTCTCTCTTTCTCATGCACCACCCTGCCTGACCCAACTCTTCGAGAAAATCTGGACAAATTGAGTCTGTTTTGCATAACATCTTAAGTTTTTTTTTTTTTTTTTCCTGATTTTTCTCTGCACGAGCTCCTTGGCCACAAGGTCGCTGCATTCAGACACTTCCTAGCACTGGGCTCTGATGGCCTTACGGATAGTCCTCTTTGGAAGCATTGTTAATTAAGAAACAGGGACGAATCTTTTTTCTGCGAGATAGTTTAGTTTTCAACGCAGGGAGAGTAAGAAGAGCTTGTCAGAAGGCTTTCTTCTGTCTCAATACAACTGCAACGATGGTGACAATGACAGCTTCGAAGTGCTTGGGGGTGAGCATTCGGAAGGTTAAGTGAGAGTGGAGACTGTTCGGGGGAGGCCTGTATTCCTTGACACACTCCTTCCCCTCAGCATGTAATAGTAGAAAATTGAGATCAACTGGACTCATAGAACTGAAAGTGATAGACCCTCAAATAGTTTTAATAAAGCAGAATGTCAAATGCACTCTAGAAGTGCAAGTAGTGTCAGGCACAGCTGGCTCTGTGTCAGCTTCAGACTTAACTCAGGTGAAGCTGAGTGTCTTAGTTACTTTCTCGTTGCCGTGACTCAATACTTCACATCCACAACTTTAGGGAGGAAAAGATTTATTTTAGCTCACAGTTTCAGAAGGTCACAGGCCACTCCCAGGTAACTGGCAACAGCGGAAGCCCAGGGCAGAGGCAGAGGTGGAGGCTGCTCCTCACACCCTTGCAAACAGGAAGCCAAGTCCACGAAGGAAGGGAGGCAGTTGCATTTATCCTTCCAGGTCCTGTCCCAGGGATCTGCCCCTTCTGGGTCCAGCCTCAGTGTTCCTCCCCTTCCAGGATTAAGCTCTAATCCACCACTTGCCAGTAATCTATAATCTGCTGCAGGCCTGTCTTCTACCACACACCCATAACCCACCAGGCCAGGCCCCAGTCTCCTAACAGCACACAGTTTAGTAGATAACCCCAAACATCCAAATACGTGACATTTTTGGGGGACATTCCAGATCCAAACCACAATAGTGAGGATGCCCTTTGGCAGCTTCCTCCCATTACTCAGAAAATCCTAAACGAAACGCTTCTACCCCAGAAGGTCCAGCCAAAGCACTGGCAAGGGAGCTCCGGTTCCCAACTTGGCTCACAGGACTTTCTCTAAACACCACAGTGGCCCCTGAAAATGACATTTTTAATAGTCCAGCCTTATCTGGGTCCCCACCCCCAAGAACAGGGGTGGAAAGCATCTCTCCCAAACTGTGTGATAGTTCTATCTAGGTTATGATCCCAGAGAGGGGACCGGGAAGGTAGATAACTGATGTCCACTTCAACAGGTAGTAGAGGGACAATATGATGAGACTTTTCATTCAATTCTAGGTGAATGTGGAATTGGTCCTTACCCAGGAAAAGCAAATTAGGTCTCAGAAACAAGCAAATGATGCCGGGGTAGTGGCAAACACATTTAGCTCTGGAAATAAATTGTCACTAATATGATATTTAGACAGACTTCAGTCTTTCTCATTTCCAAAGCTTCTTTCTTCTTTATGTCTGTGTCAAGAGTGCACCCAGCCCTCATGTCCCTCCCTATTTCACCTGGACAGCTCCTTACAGAGCATGCTAACACCAGTGAAATGTAAAGGAAGCACTTTATGGGATCTTCTCCTGCCCATTGGCCTTTATTTAAGCCCCCAGAAAGCAGCATGACTTCTATTCCTCAAGGCCACCCTTCTAATGCTCTGTCTCCCTCTGAATGCCCCGGGGGTTGGCCCATATGAACACAGCTGGCCATGTTGTTTTCCCTTTGGTTCTGCCGGATGGGGTCGCTCTGCATCACGTTATTCCCCAGGAGAACCAGTAGGGCGCAGTGGGAGGAAAAATGCATGAGGGATTGAAAGCGTTTTTGAGTTCTAATCCGTGCTCAACTGAGTGATTTTTCGGAATGTCTGGGATGATGTCTTCCTCTACATTTCATTCCAAAGTATCTTCTTTACAATAACCATCTACAAGACCCCTTCCTGTTCTAGTATTCATTCAGTTCAAGAATTTACCTTGAAGCATTTCCTCTGAAAATGGGAGCGGATATAGCTAATCTCCTAGAGTGGATTCTTGAGAATTAGATTGAACAATTAAGGAAAGGATTGAAACTCAACTCTTCTACTGAGTGGGTACGTGACTTAGGGTATTGTTGATTGTTGGCCACGCTGTAGTTTTCTTTCATCATATTAAAATAGGACAAGACGATATTGTGGATTAAATGAATTATGCTTCAAGATGGCCTGGGACATAGTAAGTGTTTAAAAGCTTCAGCTATTGCAGTTATCATATATATATATATATATATATATATATATATATATATATATATATATATATATATCAGCTAGTGACAGGAATATATGTTTAAGGACACCCCTGTTCTCAGTTTTGGTGGCTCCACTTATTATTACCTAATTACTAGTGTCGAGAATATTTAAAGCTCCCCCTTAATCACTCTCACGTGCCCTAACTTATTTATGTTGCTATCATTATCAGATTGGTCGGCATTGATGAATACACTTTGTTAAGGCCCTTGTCTGAGCGCACCATCTCTAACTGAACACTGGATGACATCTAATAAATGTTGCAGTGATCATTTCTGTCACGTATATAACATTACACCTTTGTTAGACTTGCTTGGGGCTGGATTTTCTTCTTAGTAGCAAGTTATATTCAGAGCTCATACTGAGTTTACACCTTAGAAATCCCTGAGTTGTTTTTATATAAACCACTGAAAACTATTTTTAGGATTCACGTCTTCTAACTTAATGTTACTTTATGGGATATTTTTTAAATCGCCCCAAAATAATCGTCCCAAGTTCTAGATTGAGTAAATCCTGACTTGGAGCATCTGATGTGTCTCAAATACACCATTTATTTATTTATTTATTTATTTATTTATTTATTTATATTTTAAGAAGAAAATGAAGAGGACCAGTGAGACCCTGAGCATCAAGCTGAGGAGTCACAATGCTGTGATCAGAGGTTCCAGTCCCCTCAATAGGGTATAAGAAGTCATTAGCCTAGATCAACTAATCTTTCACACGATGAATCCAAGGAGGCAATTACTTCAACTCAATAGTTTTCAAAACTTTGTTTAGGCCTTTCCACAAGATTTCATGGTGTCTTTTCTTTGTGGTTGTTGTTTTTGTAGGAAATGAAAGTTATCAGTGAACAATCTCCAAAACCTTTCTCTGGACCAAAAGTATGCCAATGAATTTTTATTTGAAAACATCACTTTTCCATAAAATAATCTTTTTATTGGAAACATCAAACTGGTTTTTAGTAGCACCATATTAAATACTACTTGCCCACATTCAGTTCCTATTATCCAATACAATTAAGCTATCTCCAAGTTTAGCTAGTTCTCTTTTCCTAAGGGAACCTGAAATATAAGATCACATATTTAATGTTCCTTACATATATATATCAAAACCACATATGAAGATTTTTTTATTACTCAGCCTATTTTTCTCTACAGTGTACATTATAATATAATAAAAGATACACACATACACAAATATATAGTATTATCAAAAAATAGAGTGAATGTTTAAATTTTTAAAAATTATTACATGAATAGATGCATCCCCATTAATTACCCTCTAAATATTTCCTTTTACTTCCACCACATGTATCTCATCCTGTTGTCACTTCCATAAACGGTCCTGAAAGTCTGCTTCTTGAGTGTTTTTTGTTGTGTTCCTGTCGCTGCCTTGATGTCCTGCATTGGTTCAAAACATTTCCTTTCAGTTCATTTTGGCCCTGGTGAAGAACCAGGGGTCACATGTAGCCAGACTTGGTGAATAAGGTGGATAAAGACACACACCATAGTGGTTATTTTTTCAATCCTGTCTTTCTGTTGATGATAATAGCAGCACTCACTGTATTTTTAATCACAGCTTGAAGACACACTCTTGAAAGAGGACTTTTTGAATTGCTTCAGGAAGTGTCAAGGATGATAGGATAAGTGTGTTTAAAATGAGATGGAGTATTCTGAAGGAGACTAACGACAACATATCTTTTACTGTAATAATTTTTAAGCACACACCTTAATCAGCCATGATACACACACTAACATATATTTGTGTGTATATACGCACATATGCATATACAAGCACCTGCTCTAGTTTGGATGTTGAACAAGCTTCAAAGGCCCATGTATTAAAGGTTTTGCCCCTATGATGTAACTTTAAGAGGTGGGGCTTAGTGGGAGACTTTTAGGTCATTGAGGGCTTGCCTAAAGGAAATTTTGGGTTACATTCTCATTTCCTTCTCTTCCTCTCTGTTTCCTGGCCATGAAGTGTGCTGTTTTTCCCCATCGTGTGACTCCCTTGTAAAATGCTGCCCCACTATAAATCCAAATAATGGGCCAATCAATCATAAATGCAGATCTTGAAATTTGTGACCAAAAATCAATCTTTTCTCATTATAATATGTTTATCCTGGGTATCTGTTTTACTAATGAAAGGCTAACTAGCCTAACTAGCCTCTGTGCATCTATACATTACGTTATATTACATTAGTAGTATGGGTATGTCCACGTGTATCCTCTTGAAGTATCTATGTTAAATTGTGATAAGATTCCATTTTTCCTTTTAATGTCATCTTTATCTATCTATAATTTATTGAAAACCGCGTATGGGTCTGGTGAATTTTCTGTGATTACATTCTGGCTCTCAGGGATTATTGGTTACTTTTACTTTTTTATTTTAAGTGAGGTTCTGCTTTGTAGTCTAGGCTGGTCTTGAACTCACTATGTAGCCCATTCTGGTCTTGAACTCACAGTAATCCTCCTGCTTCCGTCTCCCAGGTGCTGGGGTTACAGGAGTGCACCACCACACCTGACTTACCTGGTGCTAAAGAAACCAATCTAGGGCCTCTGCTTGCTAGGCAGATGCTCTAACCATTGTACTATCCTTCCAGTCTCCACTGGCTATTTTTATAAAGGCTCATCAATCTTTTTTTGATTTTTGAAGAATAAATTCAAAGCACAACATTGTTGTTATGCTTATATATTTTTATTTCTGGAGTCTAGGTTTGCTTTACTTTAAAGGATCGACAAAACTCTTTCTTTTGATTACTTGAGAATTTCTCCAGTTTTCCACAGCTGTTTGAAGGTCCTTAGCCAGGGGTCTGAAAGTGTTTTCTCCAGGTCTCATCCTCTTTATCTTCCACTCATGCTGCTGACCCTCAGCCTGGAGGCTCTTCTTGTGTTCCCAGGTCACTGGGCGTTGAGTTTGCTAGGTTTACTGTCTGATCTGTGCCCTCCACTGCCCGCTGTTCATTGCAGCTCCTCTATTTCTGGACCACTACTTCCTTGAGCATGAAGTACTTTCCAATGCATTGTTCTCATTAATCCTTTTAGCAGTTTGGTCAAGTGTGAAGCATCATATAAAGTTAACTCTCCTGATTGTTCTATTGGAATTTCACCAAGAACATTCTCTTTGGAGAAACATCAGGAAAATAGGGTTTTCTTACCTTGTATTTAAAGAAAGCTATGGGTACTGAGAAAGATAAGCACTTTTGTCAAAATAGAAAGGGAAAACAATAAAGGTTCACAGAAGCCTAGATTCTCCTGGCATTCCTTGGCATCTTATTCCAATTTAGCTCTTTCCGAGGGTCCCTGACGGACAGATGTGCAGACGGACAGCTAAGTGGACAATCCAAGATGAGTTCAGGGCTGTAAAGGTCAGCTGTCTCAGAGCAAAGTTCTCTCACACAGATATCCTTGCATCTACTTTGTTATCGTGACTTGGGGTGAGGAGTATAACTTGGAGAGCCCAAGGCCTGGGTCCAACTCACAAGGTCAGGAACTATTACAGGTCCACATGAACGCTTAAGAGAAACCATCGGTTTTGCCCTGAAGAAGATGGTAAGTACTTCTCACCTTCTTATTAAAATGATTTTTCCCTACACCCTTCTTTCATGCCTCTTTTCTTCTTCTTCCTCTATTGATGTCTCTGTGTTCCTGGAAGATCATTTTCAGGCAACATAAGGCTCGTGCCCATCCTGTCTTCACACTCCAATCCTAAGCATATTGTCTTGGAGATCCAAGGGCAGAAAGAAGTGGAGAGTCTTTCTGTTTTGACAGAAGAATAAGTGACATGGTGAGATTTCAGTGAGATTTGTAGAAGGCTGGTTTGTCTTCCTTATTTTAATCATCAACATAATTTCAGTGATAAGTATGGCAAAGAAATGGTGTGAATATAAAACGATGTGTATCAAATATTTACTAGGTCCATGCATGGCACTGAGTGTGTGATATGGATTATATTATTTAATTTTATGCTGATCCTGTTGAGAGAGATTTTATCACATTCAGCTTTTCATAAATGAGGGAAATAGTGCTCAGAAAGTTGCTCACAGAATAAGAAAGAATTCAGACTTGTGCAACTGAGCACCACCATTCAAGTTCTTACTTCCGGTTCTCAGAGTCTCTTAAGTGACCAATCATACAGCACTGCTAGTTGTCCTTTGCATCTATAGCTTCCAGAGGCATCCACCCTAAGATATACCCAGAGACACCACACAGTGATCCTCCTCCTGACTTGCCTGAACAGGGGTTGAACCTCCAGAATTCATGCTCAAAGCATGAACTTTTGATACAAAAGATGAAAGCAATCAGGAAGTTGATTCCATCATCCTTCAAGAGAGCTCATTCTTGTCTCCCTAAACATGGCCAGAGGTGGAAGAGTGGGGCATTTGAGGACAGAGGGGAAGGAGGGCTTGTATTCCAACTGTTGCCTCCATCCACAGGTCACGTTGCCATCCCCCCCAAGTTTCTCATTGATCATGAAGTTTTTAATTCAGCTGTTTTCCCCATTTCATTTATTAAGCTAAGGGAGAAATCCTTGATTTTTTAAAACCATTCCTCCCATGCTTCTACTCTCTGATAGCCATTAATGGACAAAGTGCTTCCCAGTCACCAAAAGGAATATTGCAAGAATATTCTGGTTATTGGTATTGCATCAGAATAAGCCTGGGAATAAAACACACCAGGAGAGTACACTGAAGGCAGTTGAAATAAAGAACTGTCTATAATTCAAATCAGGTTTAAGGAAACTCACCAAGAGATGGTAAAGCAACCCTGGAATAGGAAAAGTGGGGTGCTCTTGCCACACCGAGATCTGAAGGGGCTTGTTTTCCAGAAGACAGGCAGCGTAGCAGCAGTTGCGAGAGGGGCATGCCTTCCAGGTGCCATAGCCTTCGGTTGAGAAGACAGTCACTGTCAACCCATGGCTCAGGAGGAAGGCACCTAGGGAAAAAATGTCCCATGCTCTTTCTCCTCCCTTCCTGTGATCCTTCCTGGTGCCCCATTGGTGGAAAACAAAAGAAATGAAGTGGCAATAGAAGCATTTTGTGAAGTTCAGCTTCCAAGGAGCAGGCGTGTTAGGGAAGGGCGATGAGTAGATGTGGGCGGAGTCAGAGCAAAGCCAGCACGGACGTTTGCATTTCTTTCTGGTGAAAAGACTCGATGCTTACTTTGTGTGCATCTCACTGAAGTGTATACGAATGTCCATTGATTTTTCAGTAAAGAATGCTGTCTGGTCAACCAGAAAACGTCTGCCTTCTGAGCTTATTGACAGCCTGAACGCTGCAAGGATGTCCAATCCTGAGAACTAGATCCTTTGGGAGTTCAGCGCTGGGTTCTCTGAGGACATCCCAGCTCCATCCACTGTGAACCCAAACATTCCTTTTTCTCTAGAAAGGTGGGAAGGTAGAACTGCTTATCCTCTCCTCCTCTGTGCGTACCCCTGAAAGCTTGTCCAACGAAAGGGCTTTTCTTCCCAACACTAGCGCTGTGAGTCCAAATTGGAATTCTAGACAGAGCTTAAGGCTTGTTCTTTTCGTGTCCTCCACCCTTTCTTCCCAGTTCTGTGGAGTATTCTATTGTCAGCCTCCTCCAGTCTCTCCTACTTGTTTAGACTGCAAGCGCCTCCACCATTCAGTGTGGCTTATTGATCTGTAGCTCGAGCGTAAGAGGCCGGTAGAAATGCGAAATCTCAGGAACCAGCCCACATCTCTGAGCCAAATCTGCCTTTTGCAAGATTCCCAGGCTATTTGTAGGTAAATTTTTTTAACTCAAGAAAGATTGAGTTAATGTATATGTGATGTTAAGACCATGCAATGTCATTTTTACTTCCTTCAGAATTTATCATGGTTTCAAAAGCATTTTCCATGTGATAGTGAAAGTTCTAAGCTTATTATATTCTTTAAATGTTGTGTATTACCTGTATCCAATATATTATATTTGCAAGAACTTTCAGATTAGTACTTTGATGTCTAATTATAATTTTACAAAATATATAAAACAAGATGTTACTAGTTTCATTTTCCTACTGAGGATTTGAGGCTGAGTTAAGTAATCTGTATCGTCTGTGAAGTGGGATAGATTTGGGAGTAGACGCCAGGCTGAAGATCTATTTGGAAGCTATCTTAGTTCCTTTTTCATCACTGTGACTCAATACCTGACATCCACAACTTATGGAGGAAAGACTTTTTGTAGCTTACACTTTCAGATAGCCACAGACTGTTCATGGTAGGCAGCTGGAAAATGGTGAAATCACACGGTGGAGATGCAGCTAGAGCTAGAGCTGCCAGGGAGACAGACATCCTCACAGTGTGGTAGAACAGAGAGACTGAGAGGAAGGGCAGAACCAGCAATATGCACTTCCAGGTCAGGTCCTAAGTAACGTCCCTTCCAGCCAGGCCCCATCTCCCAACAGTACACAGTATCCATAGGAACATGAAGCTTTTGGGGGACACTCCAGATCCAAACACAACAAGCTGATACCGAAGTTTTTGTGGGAAAGCAAATTACCTAGAATAAACAAAACAATATTGAAGAACTATAATAAAAATGGAGAACTTACGCAAAATAATTTTAAGATCTACTATAATGCTATATATTGTTCATGTCAATGTGGTGTGGACATAAGGTAGATACAGAGACCTGTGGAGCAGAATAGTTGAGTCCAAAAATTATCTCCCATATGTACGTGGATTCGGAACAGTGTGTTTTTTCTAAAATATCAGGTGATTTGGAAGTGCTAAGGTAATTAAGTAGAGAAAGACTGCACTGTTTTTAAACAATGGCACTGGCAAAATTGAATGACCATATGGAAAAAAGTGAACATTTACCTTTATATAGTCCTATAGAAAAACATTAACTTGCAATGAACTGTAGACCTAAGAGTAAAAGCTGAAAGTTATGAATCTCTTATAAGAAAACAGAAAGTCTTTCCAAGCTAGGAACTGAAAAAATTAATAACACACACACACACAAAGTAAAAATTTATTTATTTTTTAATATTAAAACTCTCTTTTGAAAAATAATTACAAAACAGAGGCAAGCCATAGACTTGGAAAAAATGCCATGTTTGTTAAAAAAAATATCCTGAATATGGTATAAATTCAAAGAGTAACAAGATGACTAAATTAAAAGATGATCAAAAGACTTGAATAAACACCTCTTCAAAGAATATTACAGATAGAAAATAAGCATATTAAAAGACAACCACATTATTTGCCATTAGGGAAATGAAAATATAAATACCAGTAAAATGTCATTACACAACTATTAAAATGGCTAAGGCCTAAAAACCCTCAATACCAATTGTGGGCAAGAATATTGAACACCGTGAGCTCTCCTTTGTTGCTGGCAAGAATTCAGGTGCTACAGTGACTTCCAAAGACGGTTTACAAGTTTACATACAATCTCACAGGCTAGCAATCATACCATTAGCAATTTTCCCAACAGATCTAGAAACATATCTGCACAAAAACCTCTATGAGAATGTCTTTAGCAGTTTTATTCATAACTGGTAAAACTAAACAACTAAAGATCCCCTTTGACAGGTGAATTGGTAAGCTAACTGAGATGTGTCTATGCAACATGATACTATCCAGTGACAATAAGTGAATAATTAATTAATCCAACACGATAGGTGAATCTGAAGATGCATGTTACCAAGTAAAAGAAACCAGTGTTAAGTGGCTTCACCGTATGATTTCATTCTGGAAAAGATAATATGGTAGGAATTAAGAGTAGGGCTGGGAGTGAAGGTTGACTAGATGAAGTACAGAGGATTTTTTTAGGGCAGTAAAACTACCCTCCATGTTACAGCTATGGATTCAGGACACTATGTGTTTACCAAACCACAAAGAGCTTTACAGCACAGAGAGTAAACTCTTAATACACACCAATTAAAGAAATTCAATTAGGAGGTTAAGGGATTCCAGGGTGAAATGCAGACAGTAACACAAAGAAAGTGGATTACAAGTGTGTATGACATAACCTCATTGGAGGGGGTGTGGAGAGTGAAGTGCTGACGTAAGGAACTTGAGAAATGAGTGTAGACACTAAAGACGGAGGAGTGATACATGAATGATCTAGCCCAGCTGATAAAGTTGTTCCCAAAGAGCATAAAGTTTAAGCATTCTGAAGCCACTACTATATGGGCATGGAACAAATAAGCAAATAGGTGGAAGATACTGGAGTCAGATTCCCGTTGTTAGAGTGTCAGGTTACAGAGAGCAAGAGAGATTAGACTGAACCATCAGTTTCTAGACCAGAGTGGGCCCCAAAGCCAGGCCAATCTGAGCACCAAAATATGTAAGATAATATTCTGATACAACTAAAGTATGAGATACTTATGAGTTTATGAGTATGAGTAAATGATTGGACAAATAACTAAAAGACCATGGGCAATTCTTTGGTTCACGTGGATTCTAAATGATTTATGTGGTAGCTCCCCAGGATTGGGGAGGTAGGGCATAAGTTCCTACCTTTTCACTGTGGGCTGAACCTCATGATTTCTCTCTAGAAGGTACAGTACAGATATGGAGAAAAAAAGAAAAACTTCATGGGGTGGGAGAAAATGGGCAGATGTACACTCAGCCAACGAACAGAGATCAGCGTTAACAGTGTTATGCCATGTTAGTAATATGGATCACTTCAGGATGCCTGAAAGAAATATGGCATTTATATACAAATAATGTAGTAACTCTGATGCCCAAGAGTCTCCTGCAGTCAAAAAGCTTATAATCTAGAAAGGGACCACATATTGTAATGTAATGTGACTAGTCCTCTACGAGACACAATGAGTAAAGTCCAAAAGCGTCCTGAGGTGGTAGTGAGAAGCCCTCTCTGGCTGGACATATGTTTGTAGCTTTGCAGAATGAACTAGTCCTTAAGAAGACGAAAGTGATGTGTGGAGAAGACACTGTCACCAGGGTAAATGGCACACTGAAGGCCCAGCACCTCGCTGAAAGACAGCACGTGGGGGCTGAGGGGGAGAGAAATGGCGAAATCACAATGGGAGGCAGAGCTGGCATCTGATCCTGCAGGACCACGCCGACGATCGCAGTGTCATCTAAGACAAGAAAGTGAACGAGCTGCCTCACAGGGAAAGACACAAGGAAAAGTAGCAACTACGTTACCTTCCTCAGTAGCAGCATTGTTGCATTGTTATTATTTAATACATGTTTTGAGGGCCACTTTGGCTCATATGTGTGGATGGAGGCAAAACTCTTTCCCGGCAGAAAGTTGTTAGTAACAATTGCTATTCCTCCTGAGGAAGTGAGCATCCATCCGCAAGCACAGGATGGGGGGATCTGGCTGTCCTCCAGCCCCTCCCAGGCTAGGAGATGAGGGCATTCTGCAGGCAGCAGGAGTCCTGTCTGGACCTCAGTGATAGCTACATCTTGGCTCAAATTATTACAGGAACTTCAGATGATTCTAGGTTGCTGTATCCAACTGCTTGACCTCACTTCCTTTAATGGTGTCTTTCCCTCAGCCTCTCAGGACAGATGCACCTTGAGTGAGATGAGAGCAGAGAGGGCATTTCTCCCTGCTCCTTCTCTCTTATCATTCCCTCTTCTCTTTATCTTCTCCAACAGGTGGCAGGAACGCGAAACACATGTTCTCCAACCAGAGCCAGCAGATTTCTTTGGGCGCGTGTTGTGAAATAGAAGAAGCCTCACTTGCCTTGGCCAAGCAGCGAGAAGAAACTGCCAGAAGAGTCTTTTTTGGACACAAGCAGCTGAGGGGAGCAGATAGGTGGTGAGTTTTGTAAATGTCCTTTGGGGTCCAGAACAGCATGGACTGCCCTCAACACTCGTCAGGGTCAGAGGCCCCAGGAACTTCTATTTATATCTTGGAAACTTAGCTTTTGGTTCTTGCAACCAGCGCAGGACCACTGGGCAGAGTGTATCACTTGGACAGGAGGAAGGCCCATGAGGCCTCGGCAGGGTGGATGAGGCAGCAGGGAAACTAACATGTTCAATTCTAAGGAGACATGACCAACAGGTATGAGGAGAGGACACTGCGGGTGCCAGACGTGTGTAAGAAAAGGAGTCACTGCTCATCTTGACTGAGGTGACAAGGGTTTGTCCCAGCCTTGCACCTGCTGCAGTGGGCAAGTTTCTGGTTAGGAGATTGAGCGGTAATGAGGGACCCAGCCCATCCTGATTTTGCTCTACTTTCTGCTTCATGGTCTCCAAAAAACAAAGCTGGCCTTTCTACAAAGTAGCTTAGGATGTGAAGAACTTTCATTGAGTATGTGAATGGCCCTGACTCTGAATGGACAGTCATACCCAGGAACTTTTTCTATTACAGTTCCTCTGGCACCCTTTGCAGTAGACATTATTAACCTGTGAGGCTTAGCGAAGGTCCTTACCCAGGAAACACAGCTACTAATTTTGATTTCAAGAATGTTAAATTTGAGGCCTGCTCTCCTATGTCCTACTGTGTACTCTCATTGGCGGTATCATTATGAACAAAAGCCACTGAAGTGTTGTCACATGCTGTGACAGAGACAAGAGGAGAAAGAAAGCAGGTATATCTCAATGCTGGGCTTTCTCTCTTGAGTCTGTGACAAAGCCAGCAGGCTGGAGAGGTCAATCTATGCACTGTGAGTTTTCTACGCCAAAAACTGAGTGTCGATGCTTGAGCAAAGATGTGCTTCTCTCTTTTAAGTTCATTATCTTCAAAAACAAACAAACACAAACTTTGCACTCTTCCACTCCAGTTTTCCTTCTTCTTTCCTCTACTTGACTTACTCGGGTTGCCCTCTTGGCCCACAATTCACACCCTCATCCGAAGTCAGAAGATCCAGCGCAGGACTCAGACAGATTCGGGCTTCTACCCAATGCCACTTCCTTGCTATGTGAACTTTGGCAAGTTGTTCTATTGCTTAATTTCTGGGGATTGTATTATGTCATGTTATGTTTTATATTACATTATGTTATGGTACGTTATGTTACATTATATGATGTTATAATGCAGACTTACTCATGGTGTTATTATGAAGATTGATGAGATAATGCTTGCCAGATTTCTAGCAGGTTTCCTAACATATTTCAAACATCAATAAATTACTATACACTATCTGTGTAATCTTCCTCAACTGAGAGACTGTTATGGTTTAGATCTAAAATGTCCTCCAAAAGCCACGTTTGGGGGTGCGCCTGGAGGTTAACCTGTGAAGGTGTGTTCTCGCCCCCAGATTCTTTCTTCTCCCTGTGCTCTCAGTCCACCCACCACGGCAGGAGCAGCTGTCTTCTGCCCCGGCCTCTCCACTGTGCACTTTCTGCCCTGGGGCAAGCACACTATGAACTACATCCTCTAAAAACCATGAACTGAAACTAACCTTTCCTCTTTTAAGTCTTGAGTATCGTAGATGTGACCCAGTGATGAGAAAGAGACTAGGAGGGGACTTCTGACTCTTCTGTCTTTTACAATTCGATTCCTTCAGAAATTTCGCTTATGGCCTGCTTCTTCCCCCCAGAATTATTTCCCAGAGGAATTCAACTCACTAAACACACAGCGATTTTTTTCTCCTCTTCCACGTTTTCCTTCAGTGCACTTAATGTTCGATGCTGCGTGCATCTGTGTCCATCCGTCTCTCCTACCTGCCACCTCCAGTGGAAGGAGATTGCTGAGCTGGTGGCAAGAAAGACGTGGCTTCTATTTCCCCATAGCTTTGTTGCAATGAGTGGATTAAATTTGCTTTTTTGCGTTTAATGTCCTCAATTATAAATGGAAATAATGAAACTCCTGCCACTCACTCCCCAGTTTTATCATTACAAGATACATCATGTAAGTACAACTTTAAGAAAATCTATACAAACGTAAGGCTCTGTAATTTAAATAGCGAGCTTCTTATGAGCTTTAGTTTTTAACTCTGTGATCAGTTAGCTTTTGATGTGGAGTAAGCAACCATAAGCTCTCAGTCGCATACAATAGTAACCGCTGGTTTCTCACACATGTGTGGAGTTGAGCTGACTGGGCTGGGTTTACTTCCACGTCTGAAGGGGGACTTTGGGATCGATGGCCGTGCTGAGTCTGGTTGGATCAACAAGGCTCCACAAATCTCTAGCTGCCTCCCAGGGTCAGGAGACTAGAGCCCACGTATCTTTCTCAGACTGACAGTGGAGGCGTAAGAAAGCAAGCGAGACAGGAGAGGTCTGGAAGCCTAAGCTGGAAAACGACATGCCGTCACGTCTACAGGCCAAGGAGTCACGTGACTGAAATCTGTGTAGGGGTGATACATTGGCCACAGTGAGGGTTTATGGGCGGCATTGATGCAATCTGCCACCTTATGTTTTTTGCCTAGTGCCGGACAGGGTTCTCTGGAATCCTGGTAGAAGCTCAACGCTTTGGGGAAGAAGGATGCTGGGTTTGTGTGAAGAGACACAGTTTGTTGCCTCTCTCGTGGCGGTTGGCTTGGGGACCCAATGACGAAACTCCTTACTTCCGTAAAGGTAGTTGAATAGTAAGCATACTCATCTCTTCTTTTAGCCTCGCCCTTGCTTCTCTGCACAAACATAGATATGTTTCCCTCCTCCTGCCCCGAAGTTACAACAACAGAAAATGGCTGTGATCTTTTCATCCCCGTCCTCCTCAGGATCTCTGCAGATTCCTGTGGGCTCCTAAGGAATACCCTACGCACATACATACTATAGGACTACGGGAATCTTGTCTCAGATCATCCCACTCTAGGGTCACATTCACCCCCACAAGAGACAGCAGATCTCATAAGCAGATGACTCCAGCAACGGCGGGTTCCCAGCAATGAGATTTTTTTTTTTTTGGGGGGGGGGGGGGAGCTGGCAGGTTTATTTGTAAATGACCTCAAAGAACTGAGCAAAATATCTCAGGGCCACAAATTCTGGGTTTAGAATATTTCAAACAAGAATGACCTCTTCAAAGAAAGATGAGGATAAGGGAGACAGAGCAGAAAAGCCGGAGAGGAGGGAGTGGTTGATGAGCAGGCCAGCGTCCAGGGCTCCAGATGTCCCTTCAAAAGGAATCTCCCGAATTACCAGACACTAAGTCACACGGGGAGTGAGAGATAAATGTGGCCAGAAGCATCTTCGGTTGGGTTCGCGCGAATTTATCAAAAGTATCAGGGAGGGCTGCAGAGCGGGGCCTTTGCACACAAGTATATACACGCCCCCATGCAAACATGTGTGTGCACATGAGTACACATAAGCTAGGAGCTTGGTGTTGGTGTTGTCCAGTGTTTATTCTCTCAGTCCTCAGAAATTAAACCCAGGGTCTGCAATCCTGCCACTTCGATTCTCTTCTTGTTTGCTTTTTACATTAAAACAACTGCTTTTTCGAAGAGAGAAGAGAAAAATATAACAGAGCAGGTACTCACTTACGCCAGACTTAAGATCTCCCAGGATAAATCAAGGACTACAAGTCTGCAAACTGAGAAACTTGTTTCAAGCTCACACGACGTGAGAAAATAATTCCCACTAGGGTTACACTGAAGGGCTTTAGGAGAGCCCAAGCCTTGGGTGTGTGTCTAATCGAGTCCTGTCTCTTCTTTTGTCTGCCCTTGATGTTTTTCATGGTATAATAACATTTTTTAAAAAGAAATTCTACAACATATGTATGTATATTAATTATATTAGAAGCCTTATATATGGCCCAAGGTATATCTTCTTCACTCAAAAAAAAGAAGAAAATGGTGGGCTTAGATTGGACACAGGTGCAAACATCTCTATCTAAGCTTTCCTGATAGTATTTAGTTTTGCTTAGGATGTTTTGACATCATAAGGATGACATTTTTCCTAATACTATAAGGATGTATGCATACACATGTTTAGAGCAGCACAATTTGTAATAGTCAAATCTTGGAAGAAGCCAATATGCCCAACCACAGATGAATGGATAAAGAAGATGTGGTATGTGTGCCAATAGAGTACTACTCTGCCGTGAAGAAGAACAAATTTCAGTCATTTGTGGGAAGATGGATGCACCATTATGCTTGTCAAAATGAATCAGACCCAGAAAGTTAAACATCACATTGCTCCTCTAATGTGAGGAAACCAAACCGTAGAAACCTGTAAGAGATTTGAAAGACAACAAGAAGATGACTTCGTTAAGAGGCAGACGGAAGAGGCAAGAAGTGGAAAGGGAGGTGCTGCGTAAATGAAAACGTAACATAAACAAAGGTGACAATTTTCTCTTAGTTGATTTATAAATTAAAAGCAATCTGAATAGAAATATCACATTAAAAAATTTATAGAGAAAATGATATTAAGGTATACATAGAAAAAATAAACTAGCAAGAATAACTAGGAAAGCATTAGAAAATAAACACGAGCTACAATGGAACATTAGTCCTATCTGACTTTAAAATATATATATATTATATATATATATATATATATATATATATATATACAGTTTTTGCAATTAAATCAGGTTGCACATTGTCATGAATAGACAAATCAACCAGGGAAAGAAAAAAATCATCTGAAAACAGACCCAAGTTCACATAAAAATTTAGTATATAATAAAATAGAACTTCTAATCACTGAAGAGCCATTTGAAAAAAAAGGTAATATCATGCCTTAAGCCATATACAAAATAAATCTCTAATATATCAGGGATAATAAGCATGAGAAATAAAAACTTGTGAGTTTAACATGCTAGTTGGAAGAGAATTTGAGCACATGAATCTCTGCAATATACCTGACCTGAGTCTGTCTCTGGCTTAAAATCTGGTAGTATTAATAGCAGTAATAAAGCTTGACCATGTAGAATCTTAACAACCTTGCATAGTCAGAAACACCATGAACAATGAAATGAAAAGCCAAGTGACAAAGGGAGAGGAAATATTTACATATACAAATAGATGAAAAATACCAAACCTTTAAAATTAAAAAGAAAAATAATGAAAGTGGACAAAAATATATCCAAATAATTAAAAATGACACTTAAATACACAATAATATGTTTGACTTTCAGGTATTTATACCTATATGAATATATGCTTGAATGTGTTTCTTATAGTAAGAGCAATTAAAATTAAATCTAAGATACCATTTCTCATCTGTGAGAATAGGAAAAATAATTTAAAAATGCTTAATCCAAGTTGATAGAGCTGTAACCATACTGACACTCATTTAGTAATAGGAGTTAAAAGCAATGACAAACATTTTGGAGAAGTTGGTAATATCAACACTACAGAAATGTCTGTCATTCTTGGTTTAGGAATCTTTTTTCTAGAAATTTACTCTGAAGTTATACCCCTAGTAGTTTGAAAACATATGTGCATAAAATTCTTCACTATAACATTGTTTATAATTGCAAACTAGTGAAAACAATTCAAATTTCCATGCTATATCAATGCAATGGTGCACCATGGAGCTGTAAAAAAATGACACTGTGTAACCTTCTAGGAGAAAGGCGAAGACATGAATATTTACAATGTGCATATTCACATACTTGTCAAAAGACACATTGGAAGAATAAGCCAGAAATAAAAATGTGTTACCTATGGAAGTGTTGGGGAAATGGAGTGTTAAGGATGAGTGGTGGTGGGTGTGGGGGAAGGATGACACTTCTCTGAGTACCTTTTGTGTCATTTTTACTTCATAAAACACATTAGATATTTACATATTTTTAAAAACCTGATTCTATTATAAATGAGCAACATTATTCTACTAAGGTAACAAAATATTTGCTCTGGGCTCTTTGACTACACACTATGGGGTGAAAGACAAAAAGTACCTAAATGAGTCTTTAAGTCTAGTGATTGCTTTGTTTTCTACAGAGAAATGTGGTAGTAATTTCAGAACCGCAATTTGTGAAATGTAGAACTGAACAAGTGAGCGAATGAATAAATATATTCAGGATAAAAGTGGCCAGATCTCTCATTGTTGAATAAAATACATGTATGTAAATAGAAAAGCCCAGAAGATGACAATGGTATGGACCAGGATTTGCATAAAATCATGGGCTCATTCTACATATATTAACATTTAGTAAGTCCATGTTTACTAATATGTACGTGCATCTGAGATATAGACATGTCTTCCTGTAAATAGTTTTGTTTGCTCAAAGGATTGGAAAGAATTATATTCCAGTGAAAATGAGCATGCCCATGCTTACTCAAATACCATTCCTACATAAAATAGAACTGGTGCTGGTTAAAGAAATTGCCAATTCCAGGATTGGTTGGGTCAGAAAAGACACAAAATGAACTGGACAATCTTTTTGTGCCATGCCATCAAAAAAAAAGTATAAGAAAAAATGTGATTAAATATCAAAAGACTCAGATGCCGGTATGAGAAGTTCCCCACTGGCCAAATCTTAAAAATTTACCTATCAAAATAAATGATTTTTATACATTGTAACCTATTTAATAAAATAAGAATTCTTGAGTCTATACTGGTATAAATTAGCAAGTGAATAAATGGGTAATTGAGAAGAAAGGAGATCTTTTCTTTGCAATAAATGTTAGTTAATAAATGTTGGTCAGTAGCTGTGGAAAAAAATGGAGGTAGAAAATTGTCCTTTTGCAATCGCTAAAATAATAGGTTTAGATAAGGATAATGAGTGCATGAGAAACTTATAGCTATTATTTGATGAGAAGCATACTTATAGGCTCACAGTATCTCCTCAAAGATTACTTATTGATGAATATCATTTTAGATAAAATGATTCAAATTATCATTAATAACAATGGGGTCCACACCATATGTTTCCCAAAATTATACCTGAAGAATAGCAGAGCACCATGCTGCTAGATTGTTGACTAAAGTTTGTAACATGAATCCAATCAAAAAGGAAACAAAAGGCAAAACAAGGGGAGAGCAGTCATCCAAGCAATAGGATTATGCTGTTCAAAAATGTTAAGATTATAGTAATCAATGGAAACATTTGGAAACTGTTCCTCGGATGGTTTAAGTTGCAGCCTGAATCCAAAGGCCCAAGACAAAGAAATTCAGAAGTCTGAAGGAATGAGAAGACAGAAGTCCCACCTTAGGAAGAAAGAAAATCCATTCTTCCTCCACGATTTTGCTCTATCAAACACTCAGGGGACCACGTGATCACTAGATGCACTGAAGAAGGCAAAGTGAAATGGGAGTCAGTTGAGTTAGCAGCACTAATTAGCGATCCTGTTAGGCCTGTTGGTACTAGCAAGGATTTGTCACTTATTATCAAAGACGTTTGAATTTGCAGTTTTGAAAGTAGCTGTGACCGCTGAACTGTTTCTCCAGCCCAGCACCGGGATGTCGACGCAGGCGGATTGTCCTGAGTCCAAGGCCAGCCTGGGATACACCAGTGAGTTCAGAACCAGCCTGGGCTACAGAGCAAGACACTGTCTCAAAAAAAAAAAAAAAAAAAAAATGTAGCCACGTGGTTTGAACAATAAACACCCTCCTTTGACTTTCCCTGGCATTTGTCCTCTAAGTGACATTTCAGGTAGAATAAAATAAGCCAAAATTTACAGGAAGAAAATAAAGAACTGTGCTACCAGCATTAAAATATCCAATGGGTATTTTAGGAACACAGCATCATGGGATCACTTGATCAAAAGCTCCATGGGGTCCAAAACCCCATCTGCTTCTATGATTCACCCCCAACAGCTAGTCACTACATGGCGTGGGGGTACTACCCAATGCCATTTCATGGCGCAGGTGAATGAATGAATGAACCGATTGAAGAGTTTTATAGGCGACTTAAACTTTGGAAGGCACCTCCATAATCTAGTCACCTTCCAAAAGCTCCACTTCTGAACATGAGACTTTTGGAGGGCATTTTAGGTCTAAAGCATGGCTGGGTGGGAAAGAAGGAAGCTTAGGATAACATCAGAATTTTCTTTTGGGCAATTACAAGCCTACTGGTTATAGCCATAGGAGAAGTAGACACGTTTGGTATTTGGCTTAAGTTTGATGCCACGTCATTAGGCGGGGATGGTCAGGAGAACACAGGAGGAATGAGGGCCGGGCGGGAGACTCGGCTGCCCTTTCCTCTTCCACTCCTTGTCTTCTTCCTCGCTCTCTCTTTGTTTTGGCCTTTTCCTTCTTTTCTTGTTCTCTTTGAGACAACGTATTTGAAATTAGAAAAAGAATTGGAAAACAGAGGGTGAAGACGGAGGAAAGGGAAAAAATGTCCTCGTGTGGAATTCTCAAGGAGGGGGCCTGCGATAAGGGGTGGTACTCCCCCTTTTCTCCTTAACAGTATTGACCTTTGTCTCTTCTGAATTGGTTCTCAAATGTTAGTAAGAGACTTTAAGGAATATTCAAAGGCAGCTGCTAGAATTTCTGCCAGGCCACAACCAAAATAAGTGAATAATTGAGAAGACAATCTTCAGCTAATGTGAATCCGAGAGCACCCAATTTATATCCTCCAGGGGCCAGGGCTAACAAAAGACCATATATTCCTGGCTCCCACAGGTAACATCAGGCTCTGTTTTGGTGTCTCAGGTGGGCTTGCAAGCTACCGCAATTCTGTTGCTCTAGTTTCTCTTGGACCAGGAGACTACACGTGTGTGTCAGCTAGGAGGTGTCATGTGTCTCCAGGGGAGTATGGCAGGCCTTAGCTTAGAGAAGGAATGTGCTGACAAATGGGGAGAAAGGCAGAGGAAGGCACGCATATGGTTAAGGGCCAGAGAACTGGCAGGGAGGAGAGGTGGAAGCGCTGACTCTAGCTTGCTCTTTGCTGCCGATGCCCAGAGAGGAGGCTTGATACAGGGGCCAGCCTGTGGCGGG
The DNA here is from genome assembly GCA_004027205.1 of Ctenodactylus gundi. Classification (NCBI taxonomy): domain Eukaryota; kingdom Metazoa; phylum Chordata; class Mammalia; order Rodentia; family Ctenodactylidae; genus Ctenodactylus; species Ctenodactylus gundi. The sequence goes on from PVKB01000202.1 coordinate 612,806, forward strand.
TGTGGGCCCCGGGGAGGAGATGGATGGATGTGGCTCACGGAACAGATGAGGGAAACACAACCTGTGTGGAAACTGCATAATGATAAACCAGTTAGAGACAGGATTTCCCACTAAGGGACGGGTGGAAGGTGGAAGGTAGAGCCGCACAGAGATGAACTCTCGGTCCTAAACAGCATCCCCTGGGGCAGTGAGAACACTGCGGTGAGGACAAGAGGCTGGGAGACTGTTTGCACCCATTTCCTAACCTTAAGACTTGGCCAAACTTTTCCCATCTGCTGACGTTCTTGTAGGTGAAGGTGGCACCAAACCTTACTGCCCAAAGGAATAAGCGTCTCATTAAGAAGGGACTGCTCTCCTGCTCCCACTTCTTTGACTAAGCATACGGAAAGATCACTTCACTGTCACTTTGGCCATGCAGACTTTCTCTAGCACCTCCAGCCAGTGCTTTCTTCTTCCACTGGACTCTTATTTTCTAGTCCCCTGCTCAGTCAGCCTTGAATTAAACTAAGCAGTGTATTTGTTTTTGATCCCTGCTGCCTAGTATATAATCTGAGCACATGTGATCAGCTAAAGCCCTCCTGTCCATGCCACCTGGTACAGTGTTCCGTGGCTGTTCTGGCTGTTACTATGATCAGCACTTATTGAGGGCAGGCCACTTGTCTTGAACCTTTGCCTCAATTATCATTTGCAAAAATATTGAAATGAATTTGCATTATTCTCGAAATTTTTAGATAATTTGTGTATTTGTTGTTTGTAGCACACATTGCAAGAAGGACTGGTGTCAGGGTGAAAGGATTTTGAATGCGTCTTCCTCATTCCTAGTGTTCTATTCCAAGCGAAGGGCACCCCATTGGGATGATGTTCTTGGCTTCCCTTCCTCTGTACCTTCCTCCCTGTGAAGGAGTGACCGTGTCAGGTGGATTGGGAAGAGAAACGGTGACTGGTTTCTTCTTACTGCCATTGCAGTCGGAGTGAGCCCACCTGTAGAAAATGCACACTCCCTTCTGCTCCTGAGGCTACTGAGGATTTCAGAGACAGAACTTGCCTTTCGGGAGAGCCTGTCCCTGTCTAGCAAGGACTGTAGCCAAATCTTCTGAGCAGATATTTTTTCTAGAATTCATCAGTAGGAACTCTACTTGTCTGATCACAATTAAGTTATATTCACTATCTTTAAAACTAAGGAAGTTGGTCTTTTGTTTTCCATCAGGTTATTTTTTTTTTTCTTATATGGGTTTAGAATTCTGTAGGGAAAAGAATACTGTTGATGGGATGTTCTCAAACTCTCACATTGTCTCTCTGAAATTCAGTGACTTAGATGTGAGGTAGCGTGTACAGGTGACATGACCCTCTTGAGTCATCAAAGCCTCCTCCTTGTTTCTTAAGTTTTGCTTTCCTTTCCTTGGAGTGTGTGAACGTGGCGACCGTTATCCCCTCCCCATACACGACCATGAGAAGTTAATGAGGAGACAAGATAAAGTGAGGCAGCCAAGGTGAAGATTCAAAGTATAGGTCCAAACTTAGCTTTGTCTATGCAAGGATGAAAAGCCAGAGAAGAGATGGTGAATCCTGAATGCTGAAAATGATGTATGTGTGGTGCGTGGGAGGAATCCGTCTTAACATAGTTCTTAGAGGAAATCCACCATTCAAAATGCAAGAGACAGGAAACCACGCTGCAAATGTTTTACAAAGCCAGCGAGAGGGGTAAAACATCTCAGTTTGTTGGGGATTGCACCAGATCATTGATGTAGACGTCACTATCATATTTCACATATTTGATACCAAAGTAAGACAGTTAGCAACTTGTCCTTGGCCAGTGAGTAAGTGGATTTAAACCCACCGCTGCTGGATTCTAAAGCCTTTTTTCCTCTCTTGCCATGTAGGATGGGTAAGGCAAGGGAAGGCAGCTAGAAGCCAGGGGACCAGGGAGGAAGGAAGCATAGGGTGAGGGTGAGTGGGCGTGGGGAGTGACCATCCTACCTTGGACTGTGTGGCTGCGATTCCTACAGACAGGAATAAGTAGACAACTCTTGTCTGACTCCATCTCCTTGCTTTTTTTCTTGTGTTCTTGTTTTCTTTCTTTCTTTCTTTCTTTCTTTCTTTCTTTCTCTTTCCTTTTTTTGAGACAAGACTAAGACTTGGTGACTAGGACAGCTGAGTTCGTGGGAAGACCTCTGTACTTAGATGGGTGTTGAATCAAGCCCTGATGGGATGCTGTTTGGGAGTATTCTTGGAAGATAGAAGCAAACACAAGGACCAGAAGAACCTTGGCCTCCCTTAGGCTTTCCATCTCTTTAGCGTGGCTTTTACACTCATCACACAAAGCTACAGGAATGAAGAGATGACTCGGAGCAAGGCAAGGTCCCTGAATTGCTCATCGTAGGTCCTGAACATGCGTAGAACGAGGCAGTGCGGCACGGTGGCAAAGGGCCATGGCCAGTCCCACTGGAACTGAATCTATTAAATCTGCCTTCATCTCAAATCTTGATATTCTATTCATCATGGATTTTTTGCATTTATTTTGATTTTCACATAAATGCTGCATTAAAATATGTTTTTAATCTTGACTGCTGAGTTTTTCAGTTACTTCTCAAGTTTTGTACCCAAGGCATCTCATTAACATTACAGTAGGCTCAGCCTTGTTGGCCTTAATTCTTCCTGTCTCAAGTTCTTCGTATGTAAAAGGGGAAAACGCCAGCACCTACCACGGAAGCACGTATGGAAGGTGAAATGTGTTAGTACATACACCTTGACTTCATCAACAGTCTGAGTCCTAGTCCTAGCAGGTCCTCAGTTAATATTAAGCTTTGTTTTTGGTGTTGCTATTGTTGCTTGGATTACTAAGAGTCTGTCTGCCTGGAGAGAGACCCTTCCTGATGTGAGGCTCTCCCTGCAGGGGGCTGGAGGATGAGCTACACTCTGGGAAAAGCAATGGATTAGATTAGGCATTCCAGTTTCTCAGGGTCCTGGAGCCAGGGCAGGGATGTAAGGAGCTTAGCAGAGACCCAAGGCCAAGCAGAAGGACAGGCAATGTCACCAAGCTGTTACAGAAAGTGCCCGCAGGGCAGCTTCTCTCTGGAGACTCCATGAGTTGCCTTAGTGGCTTTTCCTTTCAGGGCTTGTTTAGCATTTCAAACAGAAATAAAATAAATAACCATAGTGTTTATGGAAATCTAAGACCAAAATGAAGATGACTTTGGGGAAAACTCAGGGGACACAATCAGAGGGGGTTCAGAGGATGCCCCTTTCCTTGATGTCAGCAGTTTCGTTTCCAGTTGCTAACTCTTCCTGCTGCACCCATGCACTTCTCCCTGAGTACTCCCTCTGCCAATAGGCATTCATGCATGTGTTTACACACACATGCACTTCCTGGTGACAGGCACACAATACACATACCACCTCACGTGCATTTGTTTCTAGAAATGCCTCACTGCCTCCGCTCACTCTCTTCTTTATTTTCTTGACTACTCTTTTTAAAAGAAAGAATCTTACTAACTCATTCTGGTAATATGAGGTACATTACTATAACTTTTCATTCCTGTGAAATTTTTTGGCTTTAACCTTCACGTTGAATAGACCAGGCTGTGCTTGTTTTTATGCTGATAAGCTATTCCTGAGTCAAGTTCTTAGAGAGAGGCAGGAAGATCTGAGCAGAGACCTTTGCACAACATTTTGCTTAGATCTGCATATCAATGTGTAAGATATATGCACATGACTCCTTCTTCTTTAAAAAAAAAGCCTTGCCTGCCCGTCTCACTTTGCCAGGCTCCATCCTGGGAGAGGCTTTGCCAGAAGCCAAGTATACTGTTTAGGAAAGTGGAGAAAAAGAATGAAAACATGAAGATTTCTCAGAAGGCCAGATTACATTTCTGGCTCTTTACAGCAAAGACAGTTCCAGAAACCCAGGACCATTCCTAAGACAGGAGGACATTTCTAGAAATCCTAGTGTCCAGGACCTTAGGACATCAAGGGGTGAAGACTTTGGTCCTGGTGACAGCACAGATCCTGTGAAAGGCAAACGTGATAACCACTATACTATGGGAACCCGTTGACAGCACAGTTCCTGGAAAACCTACATCTTCAAATCTGAAGAATGAAGGTGTCATCTTCCAATCCTTAAAATACGCCATGTACCTGCAGACAGAAGAATTTTTTGCTCAGTGTGGCTTAAGTGGTGTGACCAGTGACACTGGAAAGTTACTTTTATTTCACATATTTTTTTTTTATCTTTAAGTTAGGATTCTACACCACAACATTGCAAACATTAAATTTAAGCAAGGTACACTTATTTATAAAACATGTTCAGGGTAGGTACCACATGAGGTGCTTTTACGTACAAGTACTTCTTCCTCTTTCTTTGCCCTCTGTGTTTGAAGAGCTGCTCCAACGAAGGAAGGATACAATAGGCCAAGATTCTCAGTGATTTCTAGACAATATCACACCATACTTTGTTATCTTTATACACCCTAAAAAGTGAAACTATACAAATACACATATGTATGTGGTCAACATCAACATGAAGAGTGTCTTTCCAGATCCCCAGGGACTTATATCATGTCCCCTCCATTCCTCCAGCCATCAGGCAAAGAATGGGAAATACTTCTCATTCCATTTGTCCATTCAGTTTATTGGTATTCCTCTTGGTTCGAGTCATTCACCTTCCAGTCTATTAACTACACAAACCAACAGGGACTCAGGGCAGGAAACAATGTTTATTCTTCCACACATTCAGCCCTTACCCACCCTTTCATACACACTAGGGAGAGTCTGCTTTGTGCAGGATACAAGCAGCCAGATCATGGTTCCTTCTTCTTCTTCTTCTTCTTTTTTCTATTGAAAATTTGTCTTTGAGGTGCTTGGATTACACTCAAGGCCAACACCTTCTCCCTGAGCACATCCCTCACCCTAGCCGTGGTATCTTTGCCCAGTTCACAGAGATAAATGAGAGCCTTAGAGAAATACACAAGGGGCTTGTAGTCCTTGGAAAACACTTCAAGGAGAACCTGTAATTTATTGTAAAGTCTGAAAAGTAACACGCTAATGAGGAATGGATAGATACGTCTGAAGAAACAGCAGACAGAGGGAACAGTGAGTTGCTTCCTGAATTTTGGGGTTCCTACAGCAGGCCTCAGCTGATTAGTTGGGGAGCTGTTTTGCTAGATGATCTCCTTTGGCCACTCCACAGTGGCACTCTGCCTCTTCCTATTCTGTGTCCCAGACGCTGCCTCTGGGTTGTTTCATGGCTCCCTAACTTACTGCTGTCATTTAGAAATGAAGGAGAGTAAGGGTCCATGATGTCAGTTCCGAGCTCTCTCCGCATCAGCCTGCAGGTACCTCTGTATCTCAGCTGAAGGATCCTGACACCAACCCTACCTCTCAGCCCAGGGAACTGCCGTCCCTTGCTCTCTCCCTTATCTTGGGGCTAGTTACGCTAGATGTTATTGGAGCACAACACCTCATCTGACCTTAATCCTCCCCAGCTCCTAAACAGCCCTTTCCTTTGCTTCGTCCCAATTTGTCCCAGTTTCGATATCCATTGTTTGAAATGGAATTGTTGATATAGATGCTTTAGGGTCACACCTCCGAGGTTACTGTAGGCCGAGGTGAGGGGACTGGAGGCAGCTCGCGGCGAATCACTTCTTACAGATCCTAGCTGTGTTCTGGGCACTGTAATGGGTACTCAGCACATACCAACTGACCAAGCTTCTGGAGATCTGAAAACTCCTAGGGCTGAGTTTTAAAAGAATCTTTGAAACCATTGTCCCAGGGGACACGATCTAGGTCACAGAGGCTGCTGCGGGGAGGGCGCAAGGGGCAAGCGCGGAGCGCTGACGAGGCAGAGCTTCTCCTTCTGGTGCAAGTGGCCAGCCTGGTGGTGAGGGGTGCTTGCGAATATGCCAAGCCCTGTGTAATTCTGTCCTCTGACATGGCTGGTTGACTCAGCACTGCAGGGGCACCACAGACATTCTTCATTAGCTTTTATAAGCTCATTATAAGCTTCTGAGAACAACATCAACAAAGGGGTGGTTAAGGTACTTCAGAGAGATCTTCGTTTTTTCTTTTTAAAAATTATTAAATTTTAAATTATCATACACAATTTGGTCGTACCCAGAAATCCCTCTCCTGTTTTTCTATTTTAAATTTCTTTAGGAAAATTGAGGCGTGAGCAGAAAGTCACAGTGAAGACAACTCCAATCCTTATCCACGCTTCCTTAACTTAGCCCCGGAGCTGGCCTGATGTAGGGCTAAAACATGTGGGGCTGCTGGGCCTAGTGAGAGGAGCCAAGGATATAACATTTGAAAGTACGGACTCAAGTGTCAGGTCCTATAGTTTCTACCTTTGAGGGTTTGGGTGCATGTCCCAATCTTGCAGAACTCGGTTGCTTGTTGTTGTTTTAAAAATAGGAATGAGAAGCCCAGCCAGCTGATGGCTTTGTTGCAATGGATACATAAAGGGTAGCTGAACCGGAAGAGGAAGAGGAGAAGACGGAGGTCAGAGAAACCAAGGATTTTCTTATAGAATCACATAATCTTTCGTCACACTGGGAAGTCTTTCCATGGGACATATGCAAGAACGATGAGTGCATTTTTAACCAATAGCTGCACAGCACATCTAGCTGAGGTTATAGGACAGTTGTTCTAGAGGGGCCTCATTATTTGACTCAACTTTGCCAGTGAGTGCGAAAAATGCATGTAGCACAAGCTTCCCTCTCCATGTCAGATAAGCTCCAGTGCATAGCGTGAAGGAGCTAGAGTCCTTACCTCGCACCGGAGTTTCCACCTGGCCATCCCCTCCCTAGAATTCCACTGCTGCCAGTTATCAGACCCAAGAAAACCAGTTCCAAAGCACATATATCAACTATGTACCAAAACCTTTGTACAGTTCACCTTGGAATCATTCTCCAAAATCTCTTAACAGCAAACTCTATTATCCTCTTTTTATAGGTCAAAAACCGTAAATAGTCAAGTAAATGATTCATAACATTAGGTGACATAGCCGCAAATCTCCAGTGGACTCAATACTAGGCTATTCTCATGGTACAACCAATATTCCTTTAACTTAAACTAAGACAGGAAGTTTCTCCAACATAATCATTCAACAATAATGCACTCCCCTCCCCCTCCCAAATAAGACAAACTATCCTGGTCTCATGCATAAACCAAGTCCATTCTTTTAGCCGTATCCTGGCTCAAAGTTTTTCCAGTGCATTTTGTGTGAACTATCTCATTGAATCCTCACACTAACTGTGAAGTATTGTTATTCCCCTCATTTTAATGAAGAAGGACCCGAGGCACAGTAAAACTAAGGTGTATTACAGGTAGGGTGGTCAACATTATATTCCCGGCAGCTGTTGCTCTAAGCCACTCTCCATGTGTGATACGGTAGAATGAATTCCGTTGGGTTGGTTAACTCAACTGGTAAAATGCTGTTTGCTTTGTGAACCCCAAGGTTTGCGAGACAATCACTCAGCAGCTCCCCCATAGCTCCTACTTCCTGTACCCCTGCAAAGCAGCATGCTCATGGACCAAGAGGTTTAGAACTCCATGCAAGAACAGCCATGCAAGAAATGTCATACTAGCCTCATCACCAGATGAAAAACTTGATTCCTTGTCCAAAGTCACATAATAAGAAAGTGGCAAAACAGGAATTCCAATCTCTTTGTTATTATCTCAAATTATTTTGTCCGTGATTATTCTTTGCTTACCAAGGTGATTGTCTATTTAAAAACAAAATAAAACAAGGCAACTTTGACCCCAAAGCAAGGTCAGTTTGATTTCCTGACAAACAGTGTGCAGGGGGTCTTTGATGCTTTGAGCTGTGAGACACTTAATACTAACCAACCAAAAGTTTCTCTCCATGACCCAGCCTTTCCAAATGTTCTGTACTAGTTGTGTATTTGCTTCAGGCACCTAAGGACCTGACCCTGTCCTGTGTGCTTTATGGAAATGGACCAAATGGCAGAGGGCTCTTGGTGAGAGCCCTGAGTGGTGCTGATGAAGGCAGTCCTGTGGGCCCACAGATAGAACCCCTAGGCCAAAGTAAGATACTCTTTTTTTTTTTTAAATTTGCCTTTGTGCCCTCAAAATAATAGCTCCAGCACAGTCCTGAGGGCAAACAATTTGTATTGTAGTGAAGGTATTCTCATACAATTTCTTTTCCTGTTTGTTAAGTGCATTTTGGCTGCCAATGGAGGGTCTTCTCTGGAGCTCAGATCTCAGATCTGCTCAGGCTTGGGCTCATCCTTGCACGTTTACAGCCCTCAGCTTGTCACCAAATGTTGGCAGTTACAGGTGCTGAGCTCTTTTCTTTTCTTTCTTTTTTTTTTTTTATTTTTGAGACAGGGTCTTGCTCTGGGTCCAGACTGGTCCTGAATTCACTTCAGAGCCCAGGCTGGCCTTGGACTCACGGCAATCCTCCTGTCTCAGCCTCCCGAGTGCTGGGATTACAGGCGTGCGCCACCATGCCCAGCTTATGTGGTGCTGGGGAATCGAACTCGGGTACTTGGTGCTTGGCTGAGTGCTTGCTCAAGCGCTTTAGCCATTGAGCCATTCCTCCTGCCCCGGTGCTGAGCTGTTGAAACACAAATTTCAGGTTGGCTAACATGTTTTCTTCCAATCCTTTGGGAAATACAGTCAAGTATTTCACAGGAGTGAGATGAAATCTTTTGACATGAGGTGTTCAATTACTCTGCTTAAGAGTTAAAAGCTTCCAGTCTTCAGGATCCCAAAGTTCCTAGAGTTCAAGGCCCAAGAAGTGTTTGAGTTCATTGGAAGTCTGGCTCAGTATAGATGCTAGGTCCCTCTTAAACATGAAATGGGGTTGAAAAGAGATGAGCGGACTGTGTCAGAGGTGGAGAAAGGGGCCGCCTCTGGGAAGGGGTGGGAAGGAAGGTAGAAGATGTATTTGTACCTGCTTACTAGACTATGGCTCACTGTCTCCCTCTCTTCTCTCTCTTTCTTTCTGCTTTCCATTTTACTCTCACTCCTTCTCTTTCACCTTCCCTTCTTCCTTTCTCCTCCCTTTCTTTGGGTTCCTTTCCCTCCCTTTCTATTTTTCACTTAAGACTGGAATAGAATAAAAAAAAATTTTGTGACAAAAATAGTGCTTGAACCCAATTCAGATTCCTAATGTTACATTTTTAATGCAAATCATGCAACTTTTCCATCAGTCGCTCCCCTCTTTTTTCTTATCTATCTTCCTTCGCCTTTCTGCTTTCGTTATTTCTCATTAATTTTCTTTTTTCTCTTGCATACACTTCCTTTTCATTTAAAAAATGATCTAGCCCCTCACACTCATTCAAACTGCCACTAGCTGATCCACCAACCAACAACTGTGTTCTCAGCAGGATGAAAAGTTTAGGTGAAAAAAGAATCTAGATGCCATTGACTTCCTTCAAAGAAACATAGTCATGGCAGGCACACTGTGGCCACATTGTCAGTGCACTACAGCTAACCTTGGTTGTATCTGGCTTTTAGAGACTGTGGTATCATGTCGACGGGCATTAAGTTCTTCTCATTCCTTGAATGGCAGACCAGTGCTTACTCCAAACTGGGTTAAAGTTTGAGTTTTGGGACATAAGTATCTTCCTCATCAGACCAATGAAAACTGAGTGAGGTACTTGCCTGACAGTTGTGAGAATTGGCTTAAAGTTTGAATATATACATCTTTAGAATCAGTGAAGAGACTTCAGAATTCCTCAAAGGCCTTCAATATCTCCTTCACTGGGCATTGTCCTCTCCCGGTTTTATCTGCATGATGTCAAACTTGGGTGGGGCTCTCTCTTCCAATTTTCTCAGATACCAGTTGAGCTACTCTTTGAACTTCTGATAATGAAGCATGTGGGTGGCCAACCCAATCCAACCTGACCCAACTGAACTCAATCAGATGTTTACTGTTTTGAAAGACATGTGGGGAAGATCTCAGGAAATTTAGATGAGTCCTTCTTTGTTCTCCTTTTCTGCCAGTAATTATAACTAAATTGAATTTCAAGGATAGTTCCTATCTGGTTTTATGCTCAATAACAGTCTGGAATGTTGCTAGGCTGTCACTGTCCTTAAAGGGTGAAGCCACAGTGATTTTTTTTCTGTCACTTTTATGTGGTATTTTTTTTTAGCTCCAACACTTCAAAGAGAAACCTTGCATAGACCACTTTTCCCCCCTTCAGCTCTAATATTCAGAGATCCTAAAATAACAAATAGGGACGAACAAGAAGAGAAAGGTCGCAGTAGATCTGAACCTTGAGAGTCTGATATTCCGCACCTCAGTGCCGTAATAGCCTTAACGCTGGATGAGTCCACTGTGAAGCCTGCCATGCCTAGGGCTTTGTGGAGTCTGTGGAAGCGTGAGAGCAATGCCTCCCACCCTCCCATCTGCCATGGGTGCCTGTTCTAATCAGATTGTTGGCCACATCAACTATTTTCTAAGCCACTTAAATTCACAAAAACGATTCTCATTCAATGCCAATCTAAACAAATGCCATCAACTCTAGCTCAGAGAGTATTAAAAGCAGAAGAGTCCCCTTGTAATTCCGATTGGCTTTGTGACTTTGTTGGGGCAAATTTGGTCTCCAGATAGTGTATCCTAGTCATCCAAAATTTGGGTGGGCCATGTCCTACCACAGCTGTGGCTGGGAGCTCAGAGGAGTCCCTCAGCTTCTAGCATACAACAACAATCAAACACAGTTTTATAGTTCACAAAGGGTCCCCCACTCGTCATCCTGTATGGTCTTCCTAATGACCCTGTGAGCTCAGAGTAGCTCTGGGACTTGTCATGCATCACATACCCAGGAACAAGATGATGGACGCTGGATGCCAGCTTCCATACCACACGATCCTCCTGGAGATGTGGCAGCAAATAAAACATAACGAGACAAGTAGATATTTTGCACGGAGTCCTCTGTTCGAAGGGTGTTCGGGAGTCTGGGGGATCTGTTGCTTTGGATTGCCTTGTGCTGTGACTCTTTATTTTCCCACTCACTGAAAGCTCAAAGCACCCCTAGTCTTCACAGCAGAAGACAGTGACACCAAGGACGGAAGAACAAGATTCATCTATGCAGGCAACTGACTGGTCTGACCTCCATAGTTTTCCATGGCTCTGTTTACTAGCTCATATTAATTTATGAGCAAAACCTGGAAAACCTACAAAGCAAATGTTTTAAGGCTCATCTAGCAAGAATATGAAAATATTCCTATTGTTTTTGGTGATGAAAACCAATTTTGGTTAGTTTATTTCAATCTAGGTAAAATGTGATTTTTTTTTAAAGTTGAGAGACTCACCAATTTTTTCACCATTCTTGCCTGTGACCTTGAGTTAAAATGTGTTAAGACTTCATGTATAGTTTAACATAATAGCTTATGTTTATGAAATGCTTACTGTGCACCAGGAACCATGCTAATGCTCTACTTATGTTCAACCGGCATGTTTTGGAGGCCTCAGGATCTTTGTACTTGCTGTGCTGTCTCACTGGAGCAACTCACCAGTCATACTCTGTGGTTCTTTTCCCTTCATATATTTCCCATCTCCACTAAGTTCTTACTACCTTTCTGGCAAGTTCTTTCCTGGCACCTCTGTACGAAACAGCTCACATCCCTCCCTTCTTACTTTTTCCTTCTCATACATCCTGCATTTCTTTGTGTATCTGTACTAGCTTCCCTGGCTCCCACCAAAAATATGAACTCTTGGAGACTGAGGACGATATTTCCCCCAGCACCTAGAACAGTCTGGCGTATAGAAGATGCTCAACAGATCTTTGCTGGGGTGAAATGATCTCATCTGATAGATGAGAAGTGTGAGCGCCAAAGAAGCAAATTATGCCTTCAGGTGAAACACAAGAAAGAGGCAGAACAGAGTTCTGAACTAACGCAGACTTCAGTGCCACCCGACTACGGTCTTGGCTTTGTTGAGTGAGCCATGGATGCTTAGGTTTGCAGGCAGTGCCTTTATCCACTGCCCTCCCACTTGGGGCTTCCCAGACCAAGGTCAAAGGACCTGGCTTTCTTTGCCTTTCCTCATGATGCTGTGGCCTTGATCCCACCCCTAGGGACACTAAGTAAATTCTGCCCCTGCCTAATTCCTCTTGTCTGTCTAGTTCATTCCAACCATCTCCCTTCCTACCACACTGTTTACACTCTGGGATCTGTGTTGATGCATATCACAGCCTCTTTAGTCATTGTTTAGCAATTATACTTTGCAGGGGTAATTTTCCATTCCTCTGTTTATATTACATTTTGCTTCTTCCTTTTTGATTTTTTAAGGGCAGAAAAAGATGTGTTTGGTAACATAAGCAATAATATCGTTATAATTAAAAATAACATCACTTGCCAAAAGGAGGATTTAGTTGTGATTTGTGGAATTCCATGATGCATGGATTACTTGAGAGTAAACTCTGCTCCTCTCTGAGTCTTCCTGAGCAGAACAGTCCCCCATGCTTCTGCCTCTACTGCTTGGTATCAGCCCCTAAGGGGTTGGAGGCTGAGGGACGGGTGTTTAAGGAGGCCTGGAGGCTGGAAAAGCATAAAAGAGGTCTTTATGGGCCATCCAGGGAGATTTCCCAGCATCTCTTTTCTGTCTCTGCATCTGCTTACATAGGGAATGTGGAATATCAGACTCTCAAGGTTCAGATTGCCCTTGGTACCGTCAGGAAACTGACATCATGGACTGCCATGTGAGAACACATTTCTAACCCAGCTTTGCTTTATAGCACGTTGATATGAGTTGCTCAATAATATCCGATGCTCAGTCTGAGACTCCTATATTTGAGAATTAGACGTGCAATTCAGAAAGAATGGTAACCCTGGTGACGGAGGGGCCAGGTATCCAGGATCACAGTGACAGAACTGACTTTGGTCTGCAAACGCACCGTGTGGTGCCTTTCTGTCTGGTGCCAGCCTCCAACCCTTCTAGAGTTTGTCCTGCAGACGGAGTTTTGGCAGTGAGGAGGCATGGCGGAGGCCGATGGGAGAGGAATGGGAGAGGGTGGGGTGGGCATTTCTTCAGCAGCTCCTCTTATGCTCCTTGGCTCTGCCTTGCTCCCTGGGGACTGAGCCCTTCCAGATTGCATTTCCCAGGCTCCTGCACCCACCTGCCTCCAGCAGGGTTCCGCCAGCGCCATGTTCCTTATCCCTCACGTTCCCAGCCTTGGGTTGTTTCTCCATCAGCTGCCGCCTCTCTTGCTGGACTCCAGCTCTTACTAAACAGGTGTGCTGCGGTTCCCCCTTCTAGCTGGTGACACCCTCCCCGTCTCTGGTAGCTCCTCCCCCTTCTTCCCCGGCAGCTGGGTCCTGCTGTTGCTACTCAGGTTTGCATCATTGTCTCCTGTCTGGCTTCTCAGCTTCTCAATTGCCAGGGTAACTAATTCCCAGCACTGAAACCCTTCTGCTAAAATCCTTCTGTTTTAGATACTCAAGTGTGCTTTTCGTTCTTTTCAGTTGGACACTGACTAACACAGTGAGATTTGTGTTTTGAAGCAAAGCTAGATGAGGGTTTTCTATGGGCAAGGCTTTTTTCCTCCTTAATCATTAGAAGACCAGGGAAAATAAACATGAGCTCATCAGCGTAAGGCTACATTGTTATGTAAATGTGTATGCCATTTCCACATCATCAGAGTTTGTTGAAGCAAATTTCCAAAGGTCCTTTAAAAGTAAATAGCTTTTAAATATGAAATAAAAGGAAGTAAAAACGATTGGGTGTCTTTGTGGGTTTTTTCTCTTCACTTTGTAATCAGTTTGTTTCAAGCTGTGATTTGAATATAATTCAAACTTTCTTTTTACCCCCAGTCTTCTGCTTGTAAGGATGTGGTAGGGGAGAGAAAGAGTTCTCTCTGTGATTGAATTCCATGCTGCATGAACTGAGAGCAAACTCTGCTCCTTTGTGAGTCTTCCTGATCAGAACAGTCCTCCAGGGTTCTGTCTCTACAGCTTGGTACATGTTTAAGAAAACCGGAGGCTGGATGTTCATGGAAAGGCGGGGTGGGGGAGACACAGGTAGAGGAAGAGACTGACTCAGGAAGCAGCATACTTGATGTGCAAATGTTATCTGTGGACAGTATGTGCTTGGGTGAACTGGGAGTATTCATTTGAGAAGATACGACATCTCTCATCCTTACTTGAGTTGTGTGACCTGACTTCATTGGAAGCTGAAATTCCAGCGAAGGAAAGAAAAGGGTAAGGCATGGGATGAGCAGTGGAGGAAGAAGACGCAGCACATTCCCCCTGCCCTGATGACAGATTATTTTTTTTTTGTCAGAAAAGTTGTTGCTTTGGAAGCTGTGTACCTTGTGGACGTTCAGGTGTGAAGCTGGCTTAGGAAGTGAGTTTAGCTTGCCTGTGTGCTTTTGCAAAATGTCTTGGCTGCTAAGCAAATTCAGTATGGAAACATTTTAGGTAAGCAGAAGAGAAAATTATATAAGAAAAGTTGATTTAGCAGAAGGTAAGAGTTTAAAATGAACAATGAAAAAAGGATATTCTGTATTCTGGGTTTTAAAAAAATCTGTGTGTGTGTGTGTGTGTGCGCGCGCGCGCGCGCGCGCGTGCACGCAAGTGCATGTATTGCGCTAATTTGGACCAGCTGGGGTGACCTCACAGAGATCCTGTGGGCCAGAGCCACTGCTCCTCCATGGAGAGCACACTTCCCCTGGAAATGTGTACTCAGGTGCAGCTGGGGGGTCTGAGGTCATGGCTGAGGTCCTGGCCAAGATCCTCCCAGGCTGTAGCCTTGTTTCCTCCGGAGTCCGCTGGTCAAGAGCCATCCTTCAGAGGCCAGCGCCAGACTGTGAGCTAGTCAAACGTGAATGAGGACATCCTTGGAGACCAGTGGGCCTTGCTCATCCACAAGTTATCTTTTTTCTTGGAGAAGTTAGGCATAGCTTTCCCTGTCCCTTCTGTGGTTTCTAAGAACGTGGGAGGTAGACTCTTCCTCTGGGATAAGCTGGGATGATCCTCTTCGTACAAGTAGAGATGAACCTAACCGTCATCTTTTACTTCTTTCTGCCTTTCCAAATCTCTGGTGGCCCAGGGTTATCTCCAAATTGAAGCTTTTGTGCTTCTTAAAAGGGCCAAGACTTTTCACATTGGACACATGCAACAGAGAGCCAGGATAGGAAGGGCGAAGAGAAAAAAAAAAGAAGCAGGAGCTCCTATGTCTGGAAAAGATTAGAAAAGTCATTCCAACCAGTTTGCTACATTTACTCAGATAGTATTCGTCTTAAATTTACCAGGCAATCACAAGTCCTGCAACAGCTGGACTCAGTTTCTTTTAATCACTGTTTTATTTCTAGCTGAGCTTAGTACCTCACAAGAGACAGAGGGTCTGAACTCTTTCCATAATTCCAACAATACAGTTGTGTAGTTTCTGACCAGAGATGATAGAAATGCAAGAGAATTTTCATGTAACACCTCTTAAGGAGCTCCTGCTGTGTTTTAGGCAATGGGTCAGGATAGGAGTGTGGGATTCTTAGGCCAGATCTTTCCATATTTCAAGACAGCCAGAAAGTTGATGTGTAGCTGGCATAACTTGATTTTGCACATTGTTAACCCATTACCATATTGATACAGTTGACAAAGCACACTTGTGGACAGACTCCTTGTTTTTTAAAAGTTAGTCTTCATCCCAAGAACTCAGTCTGTCTCAATGCAGTCACTTCAAGTAGAACTTTTTTCCCTGCTTTTCTTTTATGTTGTTTCAGGCTACAGGAGGAATTTCTGGGGTTTAGGGAGCAGGAAAACTAGGGAAACAGGAATGAAGCTGAGATTTCTCTTATTTCTTCTGCTGTGTTTTTTCCTTATCTCCTCCAGGTTCCTCATTTCGCCCAGATCCTTCATAACATCTGTCCCAGCAGTTGTCTGTTGATGAAATAAATGCAGCTCCCCTCCAGGTCAAGCTAAGACAGGAACTGAAGACCTTACAGTGAGTGAAGATTAAAATTTCTTAAATGAAATTTTCTGTCTTTGTTTCCAATTCACTAATTCTCTATTCATTTTTCTCTATCACCGTATAACAAACTATCCCAGAGTTTACATGTTTGAAAGACATACATTGATTATCTTGAGCTTCTGTAGGCCAGGTGTCCTGTTACTTCTTAGTGGACTACCTTGTCCTAAAATCCTGCCATAAGACTGCAGAGGAGGTGCCAGCTGGGACTGCAGTCTCATCTGAAGAACAGGCTCTAAGTTCACGAACATGGCTGTTCACAGGATGGAGCTCCTCATGAGGGCCGCTGCTCTTCTATTGGTGACCCTCAGGTCTCCTGCATTTCTTTGCCTTGTGGGTCCCTCTGTAGGGCAGCTTCTAACTTGGGATGAGATGATCATGAGAGGCAATAAGTGAAGGAGAAGCAAAGAGGCACAGGACAGGAGCCACAGCCCTTCAGAAGTGACAGTTCCTCACTGTGTTCACATTTTATTCTGTAAAGAAGACTTCGAGATCCTTCCAACACTCAAGGGAAGGGATTACAAAAGTCATAGGATGGACCTGGTCACAGAAGCCTGGGGAACAATGCCTTCCTGCTGCCCATTTCTGAGATCTCCTGAGGCCCTGGGAGTTCTCACCCAATCACTTTTGAATAAATGCCAGAAATTTCAGACATTTTTTTCTTCACTCAATTCATTTCAATGTCTTACCACTCCAATGAAAGAAAAAGTTTAGAGTTAAAATGAATTTTAGAACTGAAATTCTGGTAGGTTTTTTTTTTTTAAATCCATAAGAAGGATGATATTTCCGAGTAGGACCAATACATTTTGAGTCAGTCAAGCATGAATTTTTTTTCTGCTTGATGCCCAGATCAGGGGAATTCAGTTTTATGGTGACCGAGCCTCTGGGAAGTGGGCAACACAATGTAGTTACAATAAGATCTCTGTTATAACTCAGGTATCCCCCAGGGGAATGGGCAAAATTGAGTGGCGTTTTGAATGAGAGGGAAGTTCTTTCTTGGATAAACCTACTAGATAGAATAGGAAACAACCAGAAGTTAGTATCGGGAGATGTGAACTTATAAATCTGAGGCTCTTGTAAAAGACACGAGAGCAAGAACACCATTGGCTGTGGTGGGCACTCACGCCAGCATCCAAAGAGTCATGTCAGGCAGAAGTGGCACGTCCATCATTGGTGTCCAAAGGAAAGATAGAATGCTAGCATCAGGGATGACCTAGCAGGGATTGCATTAATGGTCACAGGCAGCCACCCTAGCGGTGGCTGAACTGGGGCTCCCCGGAGAAACTGGGAACACAGCCTGGATCATAATCATGAGGGTCAAGACACAACGTAGAAGAAACTAGCCTCGTGAAAGTTTAGGCTAAGAAATAGGCAAGAACCTGATTATTGGGCAGAAAATATTCTCCATCAAGCTGGACCAGTAGCAAGAAAGCAAAAGGAGGCAAAAAGCTGACCACTGCCAGCAGCCAGGATCGGCCTCGGGGCTTGGCATGAGGCTGAAACTACTGGTTGAGATCGGGCAGTCTCACTTGCCAGGGGTAGAGTAATGCGGGAACCCACAGCCAGGCTGGACATTAAACCCTGGCGACCCTGTGACCGGTTGCACTCAATATCCTCTGATACCTCATGGGAAAATCAGACAAATGCTGTTCCGAGAGGCAATTAGGTTTCGTGATTTCCTCCCCCGTCTGGACAGCAGCATGAAATTGGGACTTGGCTTCTAAGCCTGTTGCCCTCCCCTCCGTGAAGCACAGGGTGAGAGAAAGGACATGTAAGTCAGAGCAGCCCTCTGCACCCGTCGCCTTGGGAAGATGAGATGGAGGCTCTAGGAGTATGTGTGTGACCCTCTCGGCCTATTCTATCTCTTCACGAGCTCTCCCAGTCTGGGAATATTTTTTTCCCTTTCTGCCAAGCCACATTCTCCACAGGACTCGGACATTAACTCCACATTTGGCTTTTCCGAGAGTCATCCCAAATCTTCTCAACTCCCCTCACCTCCTTCACACCACACCACCCACAGCCTCATCCCCCGCTTCCATACACAATATGCTGCTGTGCTTAGGCAATTTCTCATGATGAATGCTAATTAATTTCCATTCGTATTTTCCCAAACTGCCTGTATTTTCCTACCCAGTCCTTTACTGTCATGGGATGGAATACTCCCCATGGACAGGAGCATGTTTTTTCCTTTATAAGTAAAGTTCCAGTACCAAAACCTGGACTCAGCTCACAGTGCCTTCTCCAACAACATAGTTTAATGAACTTCCTGGTTGAAGGCAGGGAAAGATCAGAGGGCCTTTTAGGGTCCTTTCTATTTGCTTGATGTGTGTTAAATTTTGAGGCACAGGAATTTTTGAAGATTCACAGCACTCGTGGCTCCCTCCTTTCCAACATCTGTGCTTTATCAAAGCAACTAAATTACGAGCAGCTTGAGGGTAGGACTGGAACGCAGGCATTTTCAGAATTGCCCATAGAAACTAGCATAGTGTCTTCTAGGTGCTAAAGATGTCCGTTCTGAACCAAATGGGATTTTCCTGAAGTTAATGAATGTTTTGTGCCTATCTTTAGAACAGGGTTTTCATGATAAATGATCAGAAGATTTAACTGAATTTTCCATTATTTAACTGGCTGTGCAGGGGTCATGTGGAAATGACCTGTTTAGAGCAAAATGACCTTTAAAAAATCTGCCTCTGCTGTAAGCCTTGCTTACTGTGCCGTGGGTAGGTCATTGCTTACATTATATGTTTTACTCTGGCTTTCTTGGTGTGGGTTGGAGTGATTCTGGCTATCTGGAAAGCTGAAATATGAAACCTTTTAACTTTACCTTTTGCAAATTAATTTGTTTCTAAAATGAATTGAAATAACTGAAGAACGTCAATGAAATCAAAGACTGTGTCTCACAAGAGCCTGAGGATGCTTGAAGATGCATTCTATCAGGCTTCACAATCTTTTCTGAGATTCTCCAAGTTTTCACTGCTGATCCAACAGAGAGGGTAAGATCTTACTGTCTCTGAATGAGTGAGGCTCTCACTCACTCCTCACAGGTGAGTTTTGTTGTTGATTAAATTGAGTGGGTTACAGAACTATTGTCCATGGAGTTGGAGTTGAGGGCCATCAGAAAATACCATCATTCTTGAGTATGTCCCTCTCGAATGCCTTTCTGTATCATAGAAGCAAGACACAAAGCCCCACTGTTTGAGTTGGCTTATCTCTATTTCATGATTTCGGTTTCTGTTCCCCACTCTCCAGTGTGTGGGCTTCTCTCCATCCTCTGATCACTATTGTTTTTCTGACTAGAATAGTCATCCCAAAAATCATAGTAACAAGGTTTTTGTATCACTTCACACACACACACACACACACACACACACACACACACACACACACACACAACTTTCCCATCCCCTGTGCTTGAACTCATCAAATTGCAGTTGTATGTGCAATGAAGAGCAGCAACAACAAACCACTTCTGTCTTCTGGGAAGAAACATGCAACTGCACCAAGGGAAAAATCAGCTCGTATTTGGAGAAAGACGTTGGAATAAGAAAGAGACAACAGGCAACCTACTTTTGCTTCTCACACAAAGAATATGAGGGAGTAGTTCTGGGTTCATTGGACAAGGAGTGCTGAAAGGCCAGGAGTTGTGTACTCACAAAGGCATCGAGTAGCCAAGTTAGCAACAATTGGCATTGTTGCAGAAAGACTCCAAGGGAGTGATAGAGTAGAGCTTCAGCCACAAAATAATGAAATCCCTAAGGTTAGCTGGGAAGGGGCCTTGTTCAAACCTCCAGCCCTTGCCATGACTGAAATGCTTTGTTACCTTGCACAGCACACACCTGCTGTTCCTACCTCCAACCAGCATCTTCCTATTTTTGTTGGAACTGCACTCTTGCTTTCCTTTGAAATTATGCCTCTCCTAGAATAATTGTGAAGACTTGTAAGAGCCAAGAGAGATCATCCGATCTAGATCTGACCAATCAGTCCATCTTACGCTGTTGGTTAAGCTACCCAGCTTAGCAACAGGTAAAGTACTCAAATTTGTCCATTGAAAATTAAGCTTTTCAGTTTTGATAATGAGGGCAAAAAGGATTTCTTGACAATAGCCATTTATGTACCTGGGTCTAGCCATGTGAAAAAATTTAACTACATGACTGAGTAAATTTTCTTATACATTTAAACCAAGATGAGTTTCTACCCCTTGTAGATGACAGAAGATCATGTGTTCATATTAAATTCAGGTCACTGAAAGTCTGTCCTTGCAGGCTGGTGTCCTTTACTTCCGTAGGATAGAGGAGAGAATAAGTGCTACATACTTACACGATTACTGCTCAAGGAAATTATCAAGAAGTGGAAGATATGGTCATTAATGCTTGAAAAATAATTATATTGGTTTCATTGATTTTATTCTGTTTGCCATCTAGGGGTCCACTTCCTTTGGAGCTTCTAGTACACAATTCAATTGTGGCTCATGGGGGAGAATTTCAGATTTACGTTATCTGTAGTGGCTTGAGAGAGAATGGGTGGTCCTTGAAAACTCTCTATTGGAATTCCCTTAGAGTAATTGGTTTTAGAAGGTACAGCCAAACAGCTAATTGGATTAGGAAGAACTAATAATTTTATTTTTTTGAATGCTACTGAAGACATTGGATTAGAGCAATTCACACCAAAATTAATTTTATTATCGTCTTTCAGAGGCTAAGTTTATGCCATGACCAATAATTCCAAGGGTGGAAAAAAATGAGTAGCCTTGTCTGGGATTTTCGGATATGCTACACGTTTCAACTCAACAGTGTTTTAAATTAACCTGCTTGAATTCACCTTTCCTAGAGTTCATCACCTTGAACTCTGAGTAAGAGCAATGTAGGGGATCCACTAACTAAAGGGACAGGTTCTGTCCCAAGGGTCATTTCTGTCTCTGTGTTTCTGCAAAAGAGTGAATTCCAGATTATTCTAAAGCTCAATATTGTAAGTGATGCTAAGTTCCTAATATAACGCGCTGAATCTTAGCAAAGCCTTCTCTGATCATCCCAGTCAACTGTGACTTTTGCTTTCCTCTTACATGTCACACAACTTTCTTAGGATGTGGTTGTTGGATTTGTGTCACTATGACAAAATACCTTAGGAAAGCAACTCATGAGGAAGAAAGACTTAGTTTGGCTCCCGGTTTCAGGTCGTGACACTTGGCAGATTTCTTTGGACCTGTAGAGTACAGTAGATTATGGTAAGAGTGCGGCAGAGGAGGTCTTTTTATCGCACGGTAGCCAGAAAATAAACACAGAGTGGGGAAGGGGCCATGGTTCTAATATCTTCCTCAGAGGTATGCATGCCCCTTTTTCTCTTCACCCTGCTGATTGTTTCTTTTGCTGTGCAAAGGTAATTTAATGTGGTCCCAATGTTGATTCTGAGATCTCTTGTGCAATTGGTGATGTGTCCAGAAAGTCCTTTTCCTGTTCCTATGTCTTCTAGGGTTTCTACCTATTTTGTCTTCCAGTAAGTTTAGTGTTTCTGTTTTGATGTCCAGTTCTTTGACCCATTTTGATCTGATTTTAGTGTGTGGTGACAGGTATGAGTCTAGTTTCATTCCCTTACATGTGGAGATCTGGTTTCCCAGCACCATTTGTTGAAGACGCTGTTTTTTCTCCAGTGGATTGTTTCAGGCCTTTGTAAAATAAAAGATCAGGTGACTAAGGGTGTTTGGGTTCATTTCTTTGTCCTCAATTCTATTCCACGGGTCCTCTTGTCTCTTCTTATATCAATACCATGTAGATTTAATCACTGTTGCTTTGTAGCATTTTCAGAAGTCCGGGATTGTGATTCTTCCAGCTTTGACCTTGTTACTCAGAATTGCTCTAGAGATTCTGGGTCTTTTCTGGTTCCATATAAATTTTAAGGTTATTTTTTATAGCTCTTTGAAAATAAAGTTGGTATTTTGATGGTTTTACGTTGCATCTGTATAGTAGCTTTGAGACTATGGCCATTTTTGACAATATGAGTTCCTCTTATCCAGAAACATAGCATGCCTTCCATTTTCTAACGTCCTCTTCAAACTCTTTCTTTAAGGGTTTGTAGTTTTCTTTGTATAGGTCTTTCACTTCTCTGGTGAGGTTTATTCCTAACTATTTTTTTTGTTGTTTTTGCTATTGTGAAGGGGGTTGTTTTCTGATTTCTTTCTCTTTGGATTCATTAAGGGTGTATAGGAATGCTATTGATTTGTGGGTATTGATTTTATAACCTGCTACTTCACTGAATTTATTTATCATAAATGGGTGTTGGATTTTGTCAAATGCTTTTTCTATTGAGATAATCATGTTTTTGTATCTTTGTATCTGTTAATGTGCATCCGTCAATTTATTGATTTGCATATGTTGAACCATCCCTGCATGTTTAGGATGAAACCCACTTGGTCAGAGTGTATAATCGTTATGATTTGCTGCATTCTGTTGGCAAGGATTTTATTGGGTATTTTTGCATGTATATTCATGAGGTTCATTGTAGTTTTCTTTTTTTGTTGGGTCTTTGTCTGATTTTGGAATTAAACTTATGCTTGCTTCAAGAAATGAGTTGGGCAATTTTCCTTCCTTTTCAATTTTTTAAAAAAGTCTGGTAAGTATTGATACTAAACCTTTCCTAATTTAAAAAAAAATAGAATTCTGCTGAGAGTCCATCCACTCCTGGGCTCTTCTTGGTTGGAAGAGTTTCTATTAATTCCTCAATTTCATAGGTGGGTATTGGCCTATTAACATGTTTAATTTCTTCCTCATTCAGTTTTGGTAGTTGATATATGCTTAGGAACTCATCCATTTCTTTTAGATTTTTAAATTTATTGGAGTAACTTCTTATTATTCTTTGGATTTCCCCGTTATCTTTTGTAATTTTGCCCTTTTCATTCCTGACTGTATTGATGTAGGTTTTCTCTTCCCTTTTTTGTAATTTTGGCAAGGATTTTATCAATCTTGTTTATTTTTTCAAAAAACCAACTTTTTGTTTCATCTATTTTTGTATTTTTTAAGTTTTTATTTCATTAATTTTATTCTGATCTTTATAATTTCATTCCTTCCATTAGGGTTTGGGATTGGCTTGTTCTTGTTTTTTTAGGGCCCTGAGTTGTGAGTTTGAATTATTTATTTGGGCTTGTCAGTTCTTTTCATGTGTGCAATAGTGGAAATAAATTTTCCTCTTAATACTGCTTTCATTGTGTCCCAGACATTGCATTGTGATGAGCTGACACTGTCATTTGTCTCTGTGAATTTTTTTATTTCTTCCTGATTTCTTCTGCAATCCATTGTTTATTTAGAAGAGTGCTATTCAGTTTCCATTTGTTTGAGTTGTTTCTTTTGTTTGTGTTGTAGTTGATTTTTAGTTTTATTACACCATGATCTGACAGGGTATATGTATTTATATCAATTTCCTTGCGTCAGTTTAAACTCATTTTGTGGCCTAGGATGTGATCTATTTTGGAGAATGCTCCATGGATAGCTAAGAAAAATGTGTATTCTGTTTTTGTTGGATTAAAAATTCTGTATATATCTGTCAAGTCCATTTCTTCTACGATGTAGTTCAGATCTGCTATGTCTTTGCTGATTTTGTGTCTACTCGACCTGTTTTCTTGGAAAAAAATGGTATTAAAGTCCCTTATTATTCTAGCATTGGGGCTTATGTGTTTTTCAAAGTCCAGTGACTTTTGTTTTGTGTAGTTGGGTGAGCCATTGTTTGGGGCATATTTATGATTGTCAGTTCCTCTTGCTAGATTTTCCCTTTACAAGAATAGAGTGGCCTTCTTTTTTTTTTTAACCACTTTTGGCTTAAAGTCCACTTCGTCAGCAAAGAGTGTCACTATCCCTGATTATTATTTGTCCCTCAGTTGAGTGGAATATAGAACTCCAGTCTTTCATTTTGAGTCTGTGTTTGTCTTCCTGCTTCAAATGTGTCTCATGTAAGCAATATATGGTTTGTGTTTTTGAATCCAGTTAGCCAATCTATGTCTTTTGATTGTTGAGTTGAGGCTGTTACATTTATAACCAATTAAATAAGGTTATAATTGATATATGTTTCTTAGGTCCTGCCGTTTTTGCAACCCTGTGGATAGCCAACTCCTTCATTTACTTATTTTTTAGATGTTCTGTCTATTAAGGAAAAACCTGCCACTGTGTTCTTCTTGTGGTTGTTCCCTATCCGGCAGACCTTTGAGAAATCTGTGTAGTGATGGTTTGGTTGTCATAAATTTATTCAAGATTTTTTTGTTGTTGTGGAAGGTTTTTATTTCATATTTGATTTCAAATGATATTTTTGCATTATAGGAGTCTTGGTTCACAGTTACTACCTTTTAGGCCTTTGAGGACTTTGCTCCAGGCTCTTCTGGCTCCTAGGATTTTTGTTGATAGGCTTATCTTCATATGTCACTTGCTTCTTTCCTCTTACAGCTTTTATAATTTTCTCTTTGCTTTGTATTTCAGTGAGTTTTATTATACTGTGTCTAGTGGAGCTTCTCTTTTGGTCATATCTAGTGGGTGTATGGTATGCCTCTGTCACTTACATATCTACTTTATTTTCTATAAGGAGGATTTCTCCTTATTTTCTTTGTTTAAAAACCAATTCCTGTGCTACAGTTTGGATGTGTGTGGAGTGTCCCCCAAAGGCCCATGTATTAAACGGCTTGGTTCTCAGTTTGGTGATATTATTTGGGTTTTTAAAAGGTGGGACTGATTGCACACTGGAGGCATCCAGGTAATTGCCAGCACTCCCCGACCTGCACCTGGGAGCCTGCAGGACTGGGCTTTGTCCTGCCCCATCCTTATTGAGTGCCATCCTTACTGAGTTGCTTTTCTCTTTATTTTCTATGGGAGGTTTTCTCTTATGAATTCAGCAAATAGATTTCTTAGATCTTTAGTATGGATTTCCATTTTTTTCTTATATTCCTGCTATTCTGAGATTAAGTTTCTCTGTGTCTTCTATAATCTGTAGCATTCCATTTCCTTAGTGATGTTAAATTATTTCCTGGTTTTTAATAGGCTGGGTCATCATTACCTTCTTGTCCTCTAAATCCAAAACTCTCTCCTCATTTTTTGTTGTTCTGTTCCCTAGACTTTCCACGGCGGTTTTCCTCTCTTGATGGTCTTCTCTTATCCTTCCATATTTTTGGAATTCTTTAGTGAACTTGTCATTCATTTCCTTTATTAACTTCTATAGTTCTTCTAGTTTTGCGTTTGTTTCTTCCTTAATTTTTGGCTAAATTCTTTTGAATTCTTCAAGCATTTTTGTGCAAATGGTTGTCTGAGCCTGTCTGTGTTCTTTAGGCACTTTGTGTAGTTTGTTGCCTGAGTCTCTCATGTTCTTCTGGTAGGTTAACTATTTTGTTTCAAAGTTGAGGAATTTTGGATCCTCCTCTGGTTCTATCGGAGCCTCTCTTGGTGGGATGGGGTGTTTCTATGGCATCTTGTGTTTTCTCATCTTGCTGCTGAATATTCCTTTGGCTTGCTGCGGTGACTCTTTCAGCAAACTCCTTTTTTATACTGGAGAGTGTTTCTCTATGGGTGTGTAATAGGTTGTCTGTGACACTGAGGTGGGGTACTTTGTTACAGGACAACTAGTTCATCTTTTTCCCTGCATGATAGTTGCTACTAGGTCTGTTTTGGAGCGGTGTCCTGCTGTTGAAGCTGCCAGTCTTGGTACCCTCCACCTTCTGGCAGGTTGTGCAGGGAGTGGATGCTTCTGGGTGCTTCCAGTGACCAGTGGCAATTAGGCCCACCCGTGTGGACTTGGAGTGCAGGCAGGGATCTGGGCACACCCAGTTGGAGGCTTCTGGTGTGCAACCGAGATGGGTGCTGAGTAGACCCTGGTGTACTGACTCTGAGGTGTAGATGAGGGTCTGGATGTGGCTACCTGGTGCCCCTCATGTGCAGCAGTGATGGCTGTAGAGCAGGCACAGTTGCTTGGGCTTCCAGGTATGGAGGGGACTAGCTGTGGCTGCCTGGATGCCTCTTGCCCTCGGCAGCAATGTGTGTCCAGTAGGCTCAGCTGCGTGGGCTCCAAGGTGCAGGCAGGGGTCTGGGCCTGGCTACCTGGATGCCTCGTGCACAGCAGCAATGGATGGAAGTTGGGCCCAGCCATGGGGACTCTGAGGTGCAGGCATAGGGACTGCCAGTGGCTACCTGGATGCCTCCCACATGCAATAGGGTCCGGGCACTAGAAGGCTCAGTCTTTTGGGCTTCCAGGTGCAGGAAGTGGGGTGCTAGCAATGACCTGGATGCTTCTGGCACTCTATAAGGATGGGGCACTAGAAAGCCCAGTCCTGGAGGCTCCCAGGTGCAGGTTGGGGAGTGCTGGCAATTACCTTGATGCCTCCAGTGTGCAATCAGTCCCACCTTTTAAAAACCCCTCTAGTTAATATCACCAAACTGAGAACTAAGCCTTTTAATACATGGGCCTTTGGGGGACACTCCACATCCAAACTATAGCACAGGAGTCGTTTTTTTAAAATGCTAATGAATCTTAACGTTAATTATAACCATAGTTTATTATATGTCTTATTTCCATGTAGTAATTATATTATATGGAAGCATTTGACACAGATATCTCAAGATATGCTACTAAATAAACATAAGCCACATTCTTTGCAGTGTGCTCCATGGAGCCAGTGCTTGGTAAGCGTCTACTCGATAAATACTCCTTAAATCCTTTTCCTTTCTGTGGAAAACAAGTCTCCTGGATTTCAACTTTTGGTTTGAAAATTAATGGTCTCTCTTCAATCTAAGCAGTTCATCCTCAACACTAACTCAATGAATGATTACTGAGTATTTTCCTAAGTGTCATGTACCATTTTAGGATCAGGGATCCAAAAACTAACAAAAGAGCTTTGGTCCTTGCCTTCAGAAACAGGAGATTAAAATCACAGAATGATAAGCCATGGGCCATGGGGTATCTAAATTGTGTTCAACTCCAATGAAAGTGACAAATTAATTCCAAGAGAGAGGGATTTGCCCAAGGTCCTTACAGTGTGAGAAGGAAATACTCTTCTGATGTTCCCACTCCCAGGAGTTCTCCCATAATGCCATTGTCAGCCCTCAGCGGATTCTTCCTCCCTAGAAAGATCTCCTCCCTTCTTTGGACGCTTCATTAGTCTTTAATAAAGACTCATCCTTTAACAAATTTTTTGTTATCTGTGTTTACCTATTTTCTCATTTATTTGAAAATATTTACTCAGCTTTTTAGATGGAAAGTCTGTTAAATTTATCCCTCAAGTACATACCACAGAGAGTATGTTCTGGCCAATTAAGGGCAATTTAATTGCAGGTTCCTCTGCTTATTAATGTCTCAAATCAAGAGGCCACATATTGTGATAAAATCAGAAAAAGGATTTACTCAAAGCTAGAGTCTTGCCTTTGTGAACCAGAGACTTTTATAATATGTGCCGGAGAAGAGGGGAAATTACAGATTTAAGGTTCTAAAATAAATTTTGCAGTCTATTGTTGGCTAGCAAGTTTTCTGACTGTCAATATTTGCATAGATTTTGTTGTCTTGTCTGTTCTTTTTCAGCCCTCACACCACCTTTAGATATCGTTGAAGCCTGGGTTGCAGTCCATGATCTGAAGAGAAATTGCTTTTCTTTTCCAGCAAGCACCTTCATATTTATACTGCTGATATTTCTTTGCTTCTGAGGAAAGGGAGGGGATAGAACACCTAGAAACTGGTTTTCTTTCTCTACTCCCTGGAAAATACAACCTTTAATTTAAAAATGTTGTCCTGCTTGTATAAAATACCCTTCGGGGAGAATATCAGGGCACACTAATTAAGACCTCAGCAGCTATGTACCCTAGATGTACATGAGATATTTAAATTAAAAAGTAACTATTAAGACTTTCTTACCTCAGCCAAACATGAAATGGTCCTGTTGACACCCTCAAACACTTTTCTAGTCCTAAATTATGACCACCATCTTTGCCAAATGGAGTCTATCTAGTTCTATTTGCATTTCCCTTAGCTTCTGCTCTTCTTTTATACCAATGTTACTCTCATCTCACCAGGATCAAGAGTAGACAACTGTGTTCTTAGCGTACACACCAACTATGCTAGCTTCAACAGTTTTTTTTTTTTTTAATTCGTGTCCACTCAGAACCTTGGAAGCAGAGTCTTTGCAAGATATAATCAAGTTAAGATGAGGTCACACTGAATTATAGCGGGCTTTAATCCAGTGGCTGCTGTCCTAAAGAGAAGAGAGCAATTTGGATCTTGAGGCACACAAAGGGGAGAAGGCTGTGTTGAAATCAGTCAGAGCTTCGAGTCTTGCTGCCACAAGCCAAGGAGCCCCAAAGATGCCAAAAACAACCACAAGCTCTGGAGAGGAAAAGACTGATTCTCTGTTAGAGTCTCCAGAGAGAGTACGCTCTGCTAACACCTTGACTTTGAACTTTTAACCTCCAGAATTGTAACAGAATAAATTTATTTAAGCCATTTAGTTTTGACAACTTGCTATAGATATTATAGGAAACCAATACAACAATCAATCAATATCAATAGATCTCTGTGAAAATCTAACAGAGGTGGAACAGACAATGGAAAATGAAAAACAGAGGGTGAGTAGCTTCTTTTTAGTTGCTCATCTTTGTGTACTCCCAACTTTCATTATGGACTTAAGCAGGAAAATAAATATAGTATTATATGATTATCTCTTTGGAAGATGCCATGACATATTACTTTATTAGGACTTTGAGGAATCTAATTGATTCCAGTTAATTCTGGAGAAGACCATTTGAATTTGTATCTGTGTGGAAATGGCACCATTTGAATTTAAGATCAGGTTGAGGTTGACTCTGGAGGAACATAATCTAAAGCATAAAAATGTGTAGTTATGAATGTGATGATCAAAAAGCTGAAAATCATAACTTTTCTCAGAATGCTAGCCTGGGTTTCTGGGTAACAAGTAAAAGGCCGTTGTTTCTTTGTGAGTGGGATTCTAGGTAATAAGGGAACAGAACGCGTGATGGAATGGAAAGCAATTCAAGGATGTGTTGAAGAATTGGTCACTTCTACAGGTAACAGATGCTTGAGATGTTTGGACATTGAAGAATCTTACACAGTACGTTTTAAGAATATTTCCCTAAGGGATAAAATGGGAAAGAACTTCTCTACCACTCTTCTTCCCTCTTTGGCCCAAACTGGCATGACACACTCTAACTTTCTCACTCTCGGAGAGCACGACCTACAGGACTGTGCAGCTTGTCTCGTCCCACAACGTCGGGACA
Source organism: Ctenodactylus gundi (assembly GCA_004027205.1). NCBI lineage: Eukaryota > Metazoa > Chordata > Mammalia > Rodentia > Ctenodactylidae > Ctenodactylus > Ctenodactylus gundi. Next base: position 641,969 of record PVKB01000202.1, read on the forward strand.
GGAGATGAGAGGTAGGAAGTGCGGGGCTAAGACGCACCATAATTAAACTGCATTTATATTATGCCAGTAAACATACTCATATTTCTGGTTGGCAAAGTGGTGATTGTAGAAAGAGGTGGTGGACTCAGAGAATTTTGGAATGGTACTTGATGGTACTGCAGTGGATGTGTTCCAATTTTTTTTGTCGTTGTTGTTGCTGACTTTCTGTGTTTTGGTAAAAACAGCATCTTTAAAGGCAAAGTTACTGGCTACTACTGTCTTTGAAAGTGTTAACACCTTGGGAGATGACCATGCTGAGAAAACAAGCGGGATCCTATCAGCTGGAGGACCTCTCCCATAGCTGGATGGGAAGCCAGAGAAGTGAAAAAGAAGAAACCCACAAATACAATTCTACTAGTATCAGAAGAACAGTTAGGTCTTGGGTAGAATAGGAAATAATGCCACACCTCTCCTCTGATTATTCTCTTAGCAGCTGACGTCATTGCCTGTTGTCTCCTGACTGGCTTTTTGACTGTCACCCCAAAGTGGCTTCACACCCCATGTTGTGGACGACTGCTTGAGTGGGGCTGAATGTCACCACTACTTTGCCTTTGTGGTTCTTAGATTCAGAGATTCTGATTGACCCATCTGCTAATTGAGCTAGGCTGTAGATCCTTCCCCAGCACACGGATAGACTGCCCTTACTTCTAGGTCCCTTCTGGTTTAACCAGTTACAGTTGATGCTGGAGGTCAGAAGGCATCAAACACAGCACTTAGGGAACAGGAGCTAAGGTAGGGATTTCTCAGAAGAGAAAACAGAGAGGCAAAAAGGAATATCCTAGTAAAATATTGTGGCTGGATATTTTCACTTGAATTGGGAATCAAATAATCTGGGTTCAAGGTTGACATGTGTCACATATAGAATTGTGATTCCAGGAAGATCAGATAACTTTCCAATCTTCAAAAACTTCCCATGGAAAAATAAGAGGCACTGAGAAGCAGATCTTCAATTCACTTCTAAGGCCTGCAGGACTCACCCAGAATCAAACTCATCACACAGCAGAGACAGAGTCTCATTGTCATGGTGATGGCCTCTCTCAGGGAAGAGGGGTCATCAGAAGCCTGGGGTGGTTGCAGAAATATCATCTTTCTCCAGGAGAGTTCTCTGACAAAAAAAAAAAAAACCCCACAGCTCCTCATTTACTTCTGAGAAACTCACAGGATGTCTTTTCCCTCTTTTTTTTCCCTCCTTAGGATATAAGTGGATGCAGAAAATTCTGTTATCTATAATAAAGGAAGACTTCAGTAGAGTCCAGACCACATCCAGGTGTTCCCAATTTTAGGCTGATTCTGAAGAAAATATACTTATGTACTGTTTTCTCACAATTACCCCCATTTGGGACATCAGTGAGAGTCAGATCCTAAAAGGAAGGCCTCTTGAAAGAGGCTGGAGCCGTGGCGAGTCCTTTGTTTCCACTCAGAGACATTGGTGACTGCAGTTTAACAAGGTTCCTTTTTACCTGTGTAAGGTGATCTCAGTCCACCCTCCACCCTCCTTTTCTCTCAGACTGATAGTCACTGAATGGAAACAGTCATTATCACCGTCTTAAGATTGTAGCTTAAAATAGCCCCTGATTGTCTCAGCGAGGAGTGAGCCCTTCTCCCATTCTTCTGTCACTGAGGGAAAGCCCGATGGGGTCACAGAATCGAACAAAGCGTGGCTCCTTAGCTATTCTTTCCTTCAGGACGCTGTCACGTAGAAAGTCATCTTGTTCCACTGTCAGACCACAAGAAGAACAGCACAGCTCTCAACTTTTAAAAGCAAGAGTCATCTGTTCTCCTGGGAAAAAAGCTTTCTTGGTCACTTGACCCTACCATCTTAGGTGCACAATGCTCTTGAACAGGAGAGCACATCCTTGTTCTCCTGTTGACCTAAGTCATCGCTTTCTTATCTCTTTCAAGGTGGAAAGATTATTTACTATAGTCCAAGCAAAGCTGCTCAGGCTGGAGCCGCAGCATTCTCTGGTTTTAAGCTAGGGTTTGCACTCACACATCCAGACAGAGGAGCCCGTTTATTCCTCAATCACGGCTGTCCTTTCTAATATGGCTCTATAAGCTTCTTAGACACTTTGTGACAAGGAACTGAGTCATGCATGGAAAGTTCTCTTCTAGAAAACGCAAACTTACAAAGAGAACTTATTTAACTGCAGCCTCTATGTGCCTCCAGTGGCACACATCCTCTCCTGCCAACATTCCCAGGAGACCCATCTGGCTTTGCAGTGCTCTACGTGGACACCAGTCACTTCCTTCAAGGGCCCCTTGCCTGCTGAATTCCTGCCTCCAGGAACTTTCTGGGAAAAGGTGACCACAAGTCATGGAGGTCTGTCTAAATGGCACCACCCAAGGAAGGGCCCACGCTGTCTCTGACTTTTCTACCGTAAGTGCTAAAATAAGAGAAAAGACTGCCAGGAAATAAGCCCCATGGTCTATCTGACTAAGCACAGGGACAGACTGAGGGTGAAGTGACAGACAGCAGTTAGCATGGTTTTCGTTCTACTCCACTCTGCAGTTTTGGACTGGATAAAAAATATTGTCCCTGGCAAAGCCAAGTATACAATGTGGAAGAGTTGTGAAGTTCCTGTTCATCTTCTCATAGATTGTTGGACTCTGAGGCTTCAAGAGGGGTAAGTGGAATGTCGCAGAGCCTGACTTACAGTTCTCCAGATCCAGCACATGGTTCTGTTAGACTGCATTACCTCTGTGTCATGATACCAACTCCTCCAGGAGAAGAAGCTAGGGTCACAAAACAGATTCAGGAAGATTTTTTCTAGCTGTTGACTTCCTGGCTGGTAATAGTCTATGTAGGTCTGTCCCCTCCCTCCATGCACTGCTTGTGCATGCCCACAGGTGAGCACCTGTAGATGTCTGCAAGTAAATGGTGCTACAACCGGAAACAGCATTTATCACTTTTCTCTGTCACCTTCCCTCTCCCCACTCTGTCACCCTTCCCCAAGAAGCAGCCTATTCTTGCACAGGGAATAGTGAACAATAGCAGCAGGAGGAACTGGAACTGCACTGGCAGATCCTAGGCAATCTTCCCTATTTCAGAATTCACAATATGCCCAGAACATGATTTTCACACAGTTCTCCCTACCACCTCCACCTTTGCTAATGCCCGTGGAAATGATTTGAGGGCACTTCATCACTGGTCATTTCTTCCTTTATAATATGCACCTTACTTCCAAGGAAATTCTTACCCAGCCTTTCTCTTTCTAGATGTTGCCAATGAGCGGTAAAGACTTAACAAGAGGGAACCTTGAATGAAAACTTGGTAGAATTGGAAGTCACGTTAAATAGCACCTAATGCAACTTTGTATTCCACCCGTAAAGGAATTCAGATGACATCCAAATTCTGAGTTAATTAGTACAACTTAATGAGTCCCTTTGAGCACAGAAAATGTAATTTAGAGATAGAAGAGACTATTTGCTTCTCTCACAGGTGGAGAAGAGGACATACTAAGCACCTAGAGAGGTGGGATATTAGGTGGCCATGGTCTTATTTTGATAAATTTTAAGATGTCTCCTCATTTTATCTGACATCACACTGTGTAGGTATGATGTTATACCACAAATATGTTATAATAAGAGTCAGATGTAGGTCAACAATGGAATGGTACCAAGAAGAAAACCTGTAGTTCTTAATACTTTTTTGTTTAAAAGGGTGTTTTTTTAAACTTACTTGGATGAAGAAGTGATGTGAGCCAATCAAGGAGTTGCTATATGAACCTATTGCTCCCAGCCATTGAACTAGCTGAGATGGGACATTAATTCTGAATCTGTGTCAGCATCACATTGGAAGGACAGCATTTGCTCACTGGAAATTTATCACCAAGAAGGTCCTAGAATTAACCGATTGCTTTGCCAATGTCCTTCCAGTTGGTGTCTAGGCTTCGTGCTTGCTCTGAGTCACTCACTGAACAGTGAATTGACCTCCTGTTTGGGACAAATATGCCAGATTTGGAGCAGAAAATTCGTTATTTTATTTGAGAAAATGTAATTACTAAAAGCCAATACTTCTGTCTTGATATATTAGAAAATCTTTAATAACAATTGAGGTTATTGCCAGCCCTATGTTAGGTGTTGGGGGAATGCAAAGATACATTAATAAGGCAACCTAAATGTTCTTTGTAGCAAAGGAAGAGATTGATGGCACAGTGCTTAGAGGTCAACAGTGGTAACATATTCACCTACTCGAAGAATGTCATGAGAAAACAGAAAGTAGAGGAGGTAGTATAGGAACTGGGTCGGGGCTAGCTAGTTCACAGAGATGGGGAGGTCTGGGCTGGGTCTTTGAGAATGACTAGACCATTAGTATCTACAACTATGGGGGGTTAGAAAAGAGGAAACTATGAGGGAAAGTAATTCCTTTGCTATGGACGACTGGTCCAGATGGATGGTTGGTCTGATCTTTATTTAGAATGCTGAGACAAGTAGCAATCACATCAGACTGTGTACTTGATCACTAATCACTATGAGGTTAAAATAAGAAGCCCTATCCCAGGAAAACTAATGCAGTGGCCTGATAGCCATCGCAAAGTACTTCTAGTCTCTTCCTCAGTTCCTGACCCTTAAGGGACTTGGTGGGAAATTTAGGAGACCTGTGCTTGCAGGTTGACCTGACGTAAGTGAGGCAGGATACTTCCTACAGTGAGGGCAGAGTGGGCTGGCCCATCAGAAGCAGGACCATACATTAAACAGACTGTCTCTTAAAGAGTCTCCAAAAGTTCCCAGGGACTGATAGATTAGGAAAAAGCTCTGGGCACTGAGTATCACTAGTCCTTTATTTTTTTCCTTTAAGCCAGGGTTAGAGAACCAAATAAACATGGTGCTTCAAGAGATGGCCCCATAGCCACCTGGCTTCAGGCCTCTCAATGGCTTGACTCAAAGTCACCTGGGCAGGCTTGACGGAAACACAGGGCAGCCCGGCTCGTCCCTAATAGGTTTTCCAGAATTGATCCATCATTTTGCCCAGAGAAGGAGAGAATGGAAAATAGACCAGATGCCCCATGATCATGATCGTGCTTCCCTGGAAATGCAAGCAGGTGATGGAAAGAATGGCACAGCTGGGGTTGGTATGGGGTGCTGGCAGAGGACACATTACTGGTTTCCAATGAGAAGGGTGAGATGCTGGCATAGAGTAACCTGGCACTGATAGTGTCCAGGCAGGACCTTCTGAGCACTGGGCAAGGCTCATGGCTTTGGGAGCTGCCCCAAGCTGGCAGTGGTGCCAATGCTCCATTCATCCTGTGAAATGTGTTAATTAGCAGGCAGTTTTGGCCCTAGGAAAGTTATCGTGGCTTCAGATGAATGCAACAGAAAAGAAACTGGTCCATCTAAAGGCTTGTTGGGAAATCTCAGTTTGGGATCTTAGCCTGAGAAAGGGTGTCCTCCAGAGAAGGGTGAGACCCTAGTAGAGATGGAAGGAGAAAATGTAGGAGGGTATGTCAAAACATCTACCAGCTTGGGGTGCTCAAAACACAGTCCTAAACCCAACAGAATCTGGACTAGAGATATGTAAGCTTACTGAATGTAAAGCCAAAAAATTCACAAATGGTGCTTCTTTAAACTTGCACTGTTCTCTGCTCTCATTCCTTGTTTGAAAACTGATAGAAAAAACTGAACTAGTTAAGCTACAGCATGTTAGAGCTAGAAGATACCTTAAAAACGTCTGTCTCAACAAAGCCTGTTGGTACACCCCTGTAATCCCAGAACTCTGGGAGGCTGAGGCAAGAGATGGGCAAATTTGAGCTCAGCCTAGATAACTTAGTGAAATCCTGTCTCAAAAAAAAAAAAAAAATAGTAAAATGAGCTGGAACTTGTTCAGTGTGGAAGGCCTTGAGTCAAGTTCACAGCCCCACAAACTGAACAAAACAAAACAATACAAAAACAAAACAAAAATTCTCTCTCCCTTTTCTTGTCTAAAGGCAAGTGGAGATCCTGGGAAGTGTGTAGATTTTCCCAGGCATTGTTGGTGACTGCTGGCAGAGTTTAGAAAAGAGAAACAAGTCTTTTTGTTCCCAATTCAGATTACTTTCTCCTAACCCACATCTGATGCATAAAGTATTTGCAAATTTACCTTTACCTGCTCAGCTGGACTAACACAAGGGCAATCTCCAAAGCAAGCAGAGTACGATCTCAGGGGTTGCTGGTCTGCACCCTAAACATCACAGCTGTTGCTTCAGTTCCCAAGCTTTCTATCTGGGCTCCTGGGTTTCACAGTTGTCAGCACTTCTCAGATCACTCTGCCTAACTTTTTGTCCCTAGGAAGAGGCGCGTTTCCTCACTCATGCCTGCCTGCTTCCTTCAAGTCAAGTGTATGCATCTGGCTGATGGCTCTGGCAAAAGCCTTATGAATGGGGAGCAAAGACGGAGAGAAAGACAGGAAAGGAATTTATAAGGGAGGAAAAAGAGAATGATGAAACAAAGAGAAGAATATAAAGCAATTAATGTTGATTGAATGCTTAATATATCCCAGATCCAGTTGTGCTGATTCTTTTGTCTAACCCTCACAATAATCTTATTGTCATGTGTTAGGGAAAAGACAAAACCAAAAAGCAGCAAAGAAGAAATCATACCCGGTGGCAACAGAGACAGCTGTGCAACCCTAGTGTTTTCCATTCCAGCAGAGACCAGGAAGGCAGACTGAGGAGAATTGCTTGATGAGAGACACAGCCAGGTAAAAGGCTACGAAAGAGAGGAACAAGGCTTCAGGGCATCCTGAGTTTGATGCTGACCTCTGTGTCATTCTTTCAATTATTTTTTTTGTTGCTGTTGCTGTTATTGTTGTAGTTTTGTGGGTCTTTCTGTGTGTGGTGCTGGGGAAAGAAACAAAGTCTTCTTACATGCTAGACAAGTACTCTACCTCTGAGCTATCTCCCCAACCGTCCTTACCTACCCCATGCATGTCTATGGAAAGTTTATGATAAGCCAGTGTTCTAGGCATCCAGTGACAGTAAGGCCTGAGACAGCCTGTGTGAGAACTCTGGCAACACCATAGCTGGCATCACAGAAATAAGCAACCTTCAAGTCAGATGAGTACTGTCAGGAAAATAAAAAGTGGCATTCCCACAGGAATCCAGGAAAGAGAATGAGTGGGGGTCACTGTAAGAAGGTCATTGGGAGAGGCTTATTGGCACAGGTGACATTTGGGTTGAGACCTGAGTCTCTAGCATTACAGGATACCTGATTGTCTCAGAAATGCAACCTGACCCGACTGTTGGGATGATTGCCTTGGACAGTGGTTCACCAGGTAGGAGATGAACACAAGTCCTTGCTGCGTGTGGGACATGGGTGCATGATCACCACACCTGTCACCATGCACCAACATGAAATCAAAGTGGATCAAAGACCTAGATATTGAAACTGAAACACTGAACTTTCTAGAAGACAAACTAGGCAAATACCTAAAAGACATAGGTGTAGGCAAAGGCTTTCTTAATAAGACACCAAAAGCAAAAAAATAAAAATAAAATAAAAAAATAAAAATCCCCCACTATTAACAAATGGGATCATGTCAAATTAAAAAGTTTCTGCACAGCAAAGGAAATTATCAACAGCGTAAAAAGAGTGCCAACAGACTGGGAAAAAGTATTCCCCTCCAATACCACAGATATAAGGCTCATAACCAGAATATACAGGGGGCTGAATTAAAATAAGACCCTTCAAAAGCAAGGACCTTATTGAAAAATGGGCAAAAGAAATGAACAGGCAGTTCACAAATGAAGTCCAAATGACCAATAAATGCGTGAAAACATGCACAACATCCCTAGCCATAAGAGAAATGCAAATCAAAACGTTGCTAGGACACCGTCTGACTCTGGAGAGATTGGCATATATCAAGAACACAAACAGCAATCAGTGCTGGCGAAGCTGTGGGGAAAAAGGAACCCTCCTGCACTGCTGGTGGGAATGTAAATTGGTACAACCACCTTGGAAAGCAATATGGAGATCTCTCAAGAGACTGGAATAAATATCCCCTTTGATCCAGCGACACACCTCCTAGGAATATTCCCAAAAGAGTTAAAAAAACACATAACAGAGATATATGTATACCCATGTTCATAGCAGCACAGCTAACAATAGCTAAAATGTGGAAGACACCAAAATACCCATCAACAGACCAGTGGATACACAAAATGTGGCATTTATACACAATGGAATACTGTGCATCAATAAAGGCAGATAGGTTGGAAGCTTTTTAGGCAAATGGAGGCAACTTGAGACCATCATGGTTAGTGAAGTGAGTCAGAAGCAGAAAGTGAGATATTGAATGGTTTCTCTGTTATGAGAAACCCAGAACACAATTATTTCATGAAACTTAATATGGGAAATAATGGGAGTGGGGGGAGGTGGAGGGCCGAAAGGAGAGAGGGGAAGGATCTGTGACTTGGCCATAATAATTATGTGCACAAAATGCTCAAGATCAATGTGAACTTTAAATTTTGCACTTAAACATATCAGTAGAATAGGAAAAAGAGAATTTAAAATCAATAATCAATTCTAAAGATGTTGATGGAAAAATGCTTCTCCCCGGAGAGCTAGCCATTGCCATGACCCACCCGGTTGAGGACTGGAGAAGTTGCAGCCTACCTCCAAGGACAGGCCCAGGGCTCAGCGGCTGGAACGTGGGGGCCAATTTGAAGTCTTCCTAAAGGAAATCGTGTACTACTGCCCTACCCCTTCCTGTGGTGGAAGCAAAATTTCACGTAAGGTCAACGAATCCTAAGGAATCACCTGTCAGCTCTGGCGCTGCCCTTACAGGAAGACAATCAGCAGGGTGATCCTGTCCCTGGGACTTTGCGGGTGACGCCCACCTGCTCATGCAGCCTTTGCAGAGATGAATTCCCCATTCATGAAAGGAAGTCGCTATTTTCAGATGTCATGTAACCAACTCGTGTTAAAGGTCAGTGGCATCAGTTCTCTTAAGCGGCAATTAAGCTATTGTCTGAGCAGACCGGAGGCATCCGGAGTGCGAGCTGCGCGTAATCCTTGGGACCTGGGAGAGGCTGGGAAAAGAACAAGGTGGGGACCCGGCAGCGGGGGGCCACAGCTTTAAGGCGGGAGCGGAGCACCCTGCCACGTGACAAGCAGAGGATCAGCAGACGGAGCAGGCCGCTCCGCTGAGTCAGCAGGAGGCAGGAAGAGTAGCGGGCTCCGCCCACCGCCTTCTGCCCTCGGGCTCCCCTTCCTGCTCCCCTAGACCTCTCTCCTTGCAGCCTCCCGCTGTGGCTCTTGCCCTTGCCTTCCTCTTCCCTCTCCCTCAGTCTCTTTCCTTCTCTCATTCTGCTTCTCTTCTGTCGCCGCCACTTAGTCTCCTGTTGTTGACGAAGGAGGGCTTTGCCAACGGGGAGCCCACAACCTGGATTTCAGTTTCAGCTCCACCAAGTTGTCAGCTCTTGGTCTTAGAGAAGTTCCCCGAGTTTGGGCTTGCCTCTTGGAAAGATGAAGAAAATGAGATCTATTTCAAGGTACCAAGCTTGATGGGAGAAATCAAACAGAGGGCGCCTATCAGGCTGGAAACATGGAGCCTGGTTTATGATAGGTGCTTGATGGGTGACAAGATTCTTCCACAGTGAGATTCAGGGAAGGCTTAGCACAGTGTCTAGCACCCCAAAAAAACACGCACCTTCACGAAACTGCCACAAAGGAGTTGGGAGCCTGATTTCTACTTTGTGGGTGAAGAAACTTCAGTTTAAATACATGAAGTTCCTTGGTTTTAAGTCTGTTTTTCAAATGAATAAATTCAATCGTGGTTTTCCCAGCTAAGTTGCCTAATTGAGATTTTTCTGCTGTTCTGTCCCTGATTTCTTTCCTCAAACATCTTCCCAAATCCCCAACACCACAAGGCTTAATTTACAGCTCCAATTACGATAACTTATCGTTTTAGCTGCTGTTCAATTCTTGAAGAAGATCACACCTAGCGTGAGAAAACTGGAAAACTGTTTGGATTCCCCACACCCACTTCCCCGCTGGCCCCCCCACTTCCCCAGGCGGCACTCGCCACCTCCCTTCCTCTTGCTCAGAGATTCTCACAGAGCAACCCCTGCATCCTCTGTGTTTTCTGCCCCAACCACTCATGTATCTGATGTTCAGGATCAAAATGCTCTGTCTTGTTTTGGGTGACAGGCTTTCCCTAGCAAACCAGGAAGAGTACTCAGTATTTTATTTAGTTTTTAACTGGGATTATATTTTGCAGCGTTTACATTCATGTACAACAAATTAGTCACAACATATGTAACTGATTCACGTAGCCAAATTCTGTTTTATATTGACCTTTCTTCAGAAATTGAGAGATGAGCTATTCCACGTGACACACATAACCTCCACCCTCTTCTTTCCTTTTGTAGTGGACACCACAATGTGTAGTTCTGTGTTTATCTTGTGTTTGATATTTATCTCGTCTCCCAGGCTCTGCGACTCTGCCAGGGCAGGGATCACAGCTATTTAGTCCCCCAGCTTTTGTTGCGTATCTGGCATCCTGCTCTACACATAGCTGCACAGTCTAAACGCTGGCTGCACCTTAACTCACCAATGGAGTTAACAATGAAACAGGTGAAAGTTCAAGAGACTCCCCCAGGCACTCTTAATCAATGGTCTGGATGGCATATGTACATCTGCGGTTGCAAAAGCCCTGCCAGTGACTCCTGATCAAAGCTTCGACTGCTGCTCTGGGCCGGATGTGCTCCTGCTCCACACGAGTTGCCTACCTATCTTCTCCCTCCCTGCAGCCTCTGCCCCTGCCTGCTGGCCAGCCTGTTCCCTAGTGTGCCTGCCTTGGCCCAAAGCATTCCTGGGCCCCACCCTAACACATTCCTCCTTTGCTTTAAAAGACTGTTTACGGCCTGCTACCTCCAGGACATTGCTCCTGATGAAAACTGTCCAGACTCTATGCCTCCTGTGTAATTTAGAACCCAGCCCTCCTCCTCAAATTTCTTTTCTAATATTTTCCACAAGTATGTGCTTCTGTTGGCAGTGCCGTAAGTGTGATTGATCTTGACCGTAAGCTCCTTGAACTTTGTCATAGCCAAATGCTAAGATGGCAGGGACTGGCTCTGTCCTTATGATTTGAACTGTGTGACCCCAAAGTGAGGCAAGAGAGAGTTCTGGTCAAACACTCGTGTCAGAGACAGGCAGACAGAGGCAGGCAGACAGGGCCAGTCACTGGGTCTTTGGCACACTATAGACTACCCGGAGAACTGGAAAGGCTCAGTAGGGAGAGCTTTTGTGGCCTTTTTCTGGCCTCTGGGGTTTGAAGAAGCTGCCAGTGAGGCATCATGCCTATGTGCTGCACCCTGTGGATACACCTGTTTTGAAGGTGACAGCCGGCTGGGCAGATATAGCTTGGTAGAGGGCAGGAGTTCTCAGTGTCAGAGCCGTCTGGTAGGAAAGTGCAAATCTTCCAACTCAGTCATGTCTAGTTTGAGCTCTTGACTTTAGTCATATTCTTGTACGATGCTACTATTATTTGCTCAATATCTATTTTTCTAGTATTTTTTAAAAAAACTTTAAAATAAACCCACTTTGTTTTATTTACTTTTGTCTTGAGCTTATGGGTTAGATGTGAAAGTGATTTATAATATGTACCTATATTGATATATATATGTACATATACATGGATATATATGTATAGGTTAAGGGCTATCTTTACTCCTCCTGTAAACCTGTAATGAGGTTTGCTGGATGAGAAGGAGGAAGGCAAAGAGATTCCCATTACGGGAGCTGAGTCTACCAGGGAAAGGGATTTAGAGCAGAGATTTCAAGCCAGCCTCCAGCTGTGGCCCTCAGGGGCACCTCGCCTTCAGCTGCGCTGTTAAAGTCTTGGAATAGGAACCCATAGTCTGGAGAGTCCACCTTCCTCTCCACTGTTCTCGGTTTTCCTATCATCTATACTGGGGTTTCTTTCCCCGTCTGTGACCACACCCTTGTGATCTGTGACTTTGCACGGGCAGTGGGTGGGTGTGGTACAAGTGTTACGATGTGTGATGTAGGTATTGTGTTTGGTGTATGTGTGTGTGAGTAGATGTATAGCATGTGTGAGTGGTATGTGGTGGGTACGATGCGTGGGTGGTGTGTGGTGGGGGCATGTGTGTGGGTGTGTGGGTGTGGTATGTGGTGGGGGTGTGGAGGGTATTTGTATATGGTGTGGAATGTGTGGGATATTTGGTGTGAGTGTGTGTGTTGAGGGTGGAAGTGCTAATCATAAGTAGGGGCTATAAAAATAAAAAGGCCTCCTGAGAAGAATTCCAGATAGACCCATCTGTCTGCAGATGTGGGAGCAGCCCTGCAGGCCTAAAGCTAGGTAGCAGCAAATTTCTAATCAGAATCCGTTTCTGACTTCTGTGATCTTGTACCTTTTTTTTGGATAATTTCATTTCTGTGACTTCAGCTTTGAGAGTAGCTCCCTTTCATCCTCAGCCCAAGCTGTAAGTGCGAATAGGAGCATGTTACCTGCAGCCCACAGAAAGGGGGTAGTGCTGGAGGAATCCAGGCAACATGGCTCCCACTGCCACCACAGGGCTGCTGCCTTTGGTGTCACTTGGTCAGATCCTCTTCCCACCCTTGCATTTGAGAGCCTTCTCTTTTCTGTTTTCTGTTTCAAACCAGCATCCACTCTCCAAGGCCATGTAATCCACGGAAGTCCCGCCCTTTTTGGCCCTCTGAGGCCCACAGCCTAGGGGCAGCCTGTTAAAGTCCACTTTGATCTGCTGCCTGGGAAGGTAAATAGTTTGATCTCATCAAGAGGAGAGTTAGAAAGTGTGCTGTTTACCTAAGAACGATCCACTCCAGGGAGTTGTTTAGCTCTCCTCCCTCCCATTTCTCTGAAGGCCACCCAAACAGGAGATGCACATGGAACACCAGCAGGGCAGGGAAGGCGAGCCACTGCTCAATACCACCACACCAGGGATGCTGGGCAGTGTGGATCCTAGCAGAGTGTCTTCAACTGGCCTCTATTTGGATTATTTCCTGTTCCTCAACACCTTCACTCTGATTTCCTTTTTGTTGTTGTTGTTGTTGTTGTTGTCGTTGTCATTGTTTATTTTTTTACACACTCATTTGTACCTTAGCTGTACGGGAGTACCTGGTAGTACCTTGGTACTCATTGTTAATTGGTTCTGGAAGCAATGGCAAGGACCAAAAATGCCGACTACCAAACCAACAGTTGTAGCTGGTAATGGACACCAAAAACTTCAGCTTGTTCATTGAGTCCTAAACACATGACAAGTACAGGCACAAACTTGAGTGCCAGAATGCAATGATTACCAAGTTCAGTGAGTTTCAAAGTGGCCAAATGCTGAGGTACGGGCGTAAGGCTTCACACAGTGCTGTGAATACACGATATGCGGGCTTTTCCAGTTTGGGGTTCACTTATAAGCCACTCATTAAAGGTGCTCAATTGTATGTATTTGGAATGTGATCCTTAGCAAGATGCCATTCCTGGACATCATGGGTGTCTAGAGAAAAGCTGAGGCCCCAAATTCTCAACATACAAATAGAAATAGTTTAAAGATCCTTGTAGCTTTTGTGAGGATTAAGTTCAAGGATTGACTTGGTTATGATGTGGCAGGACACTCAGTGCTTCCTTCCGGGAGCAAGTCAGCTGAAATGGCAAGAGATTTCAGGGGGGGCTGCCTTGTATCGGTAGGACTGGAGGCAGCACTGCTCATTGATTTATTTTTTAAAAAGCCTTAAGGGAAGAATTAGGCGTCAGGTTCTCTGTTGGACATGGGCATATAGACTTGGGTTTCATAGCAGGGGAAAGAACTGGAAAGCAAGCACACAGGCTACCTTTAACAAAGAACTTAAGTGGGGCAAATGTTACACAAGAATACAGGTTGTTTTAAAAAGTTCTGAAGGTCTATTGCCATCAGAGCCACATTTCCATTCATGCTCTTGAATATATCTCCTACACTGACCAAGTGCAGGCACTTTCATCTGCCTCTGTTCTTACCCTCTTGTCTCTGATTGGTTGTCTTCTCTCTTCTTAGAGACTTGCCTGGTGTCTAGGAATGTCTGAGACCCTCAGTCCTGCTGGATGAAGCTGCTGGGGACCCATAATCTCATAATGCCAGGACTATAATTTCAGCACTCGGGGAAGCTGAGGTAGGAAGAAAACAAGTTAAAGACAAGCTGGGGCAACTTAGTGACTTAGCGAGGCTCTATTTCAAAAATCAAAACTAAAAAATGAACTGGAGATGTGCGTCCCTGAGAAGGCTCTGGTTTAGATCCCCAATACCTGAAGAAAAAAGAAAAGAGAGGAAAATTGGGAGTAGATCAGAAATGTAAACACTGAGAAACCATTTCCTGCAGCCAGAATTGTGAAAGCTGATCACGTAGGACTAAAGGAAAATTACTGAGGTCTCTTTCCAAAAGAATCTTCAGGAAGGGGTGTCCAGCTGTCCGATGTGATCACAGGAAGTCTTGACGTGAGGCAAGAATCACTTCTCCCTGTTGTTCCCACATGTAGGATTCTTGTTCTATGAGAAATGTTGACACTTGCAAGTGAGTGTTTGTATGGATTTCTTCTAAAAGTGTCTTGCTAAATGAGCCCTGCTCTGGGCTCCCTTCACATTCTTATAAGAAAATGACTTAGCAGGTTATTTTTTTCCCTATTAAGTGTAGTCAGTGCTGTGCTTCTGGAGAGAGAGAGAAAACTATGAAACAAAGATGGGACTGAAGCTGGGGCTGCATCCAGGGTACTTTTGTAGGCAGACGTCTCTGGAAAAAAAAAATCTCTTTCTTGACAAAAAAAAAGTTGTTTCAGTGCTGGTTGACTCTCTGTATTCATTGAAAAACAAACGATTTAGTTAATTTGAGGAAGCAGTATTGCCTGGTAGCCAAGTCATTCACAATAGTACTGTGTGAGATCTGGCTCATGTCTGGGTGGTGTTGGTGGGAGGATTTGGTAAGACAGGAAGATATTGACTGGATAAAGGTACCATAGAAAGCTGATCTTCATGACAAATGAGTGAACTGAGGAGTGTCCTGGGACAACTTTCTAGGACAGACATTGGAGGAGTAATGTCTGTGGAAGATCTTAATCTCTTTGGTGATAATGCTTGGGTTTGACTATATTTTCTTTTAGAATCTATGAGAATCTCATTCCAAGACCTTCTTAGAAACCAGTTTATAAGCTGCACATGTCCTTCATATAAATGGCAAAATATTTATTTATTTTATTTATACCTATACCCTTCCTCCCTTTAAGCCATCTCTAGATTATTGCTAATACCTAATATAACATGAATGCTCTGAACACAGCTGTTATACTGTGTTTTTTAGGGATGACATAATATAGTCTGTACATAGTCGGTACAGCCAATTGTTTTTTGAAACATTGTCGATCGTCACTTGCTGGAATCCATGGTTATGGAACCCGTAGATAGGGAGAGCTGGCTACATAAGGAAAACAATAGACAACAATAAAAAGAAGAAGGAAGAGAGGACAAAAATGTCCTCGTGGGCAGGGCAGGCCTAGAATAGAGCACACTTGTCTTAGGCCAAATGATTCCTTGCTTTCGTCTTACTGAGGTATTTGCCATAGCTCAAATAGCTCAACAGATACTTTGGTCTATGTGTGCTTTTCTTGGGACTCCCCCACCCCTGTCTCTTTCTCACCTTTAAAAAAAAAATTTTTTTTTTTTTTTTTGTCTTTTTAGCTTAAATAAATGCACTCAGGGCTACTTATAGAGATAAACCAATCAGCAAAGTCAGTGCTGTCAAGGGTACCTGTGGCTAAGCTGAGCCACAAAATGCAAACAGAGAGACTGAAGGAAGCTAGAAAGGGGTGATTTCTGCATGTGCTGTACTTTGAGGGGCTTGGATCTTTCTCTGTGTCCACCCGGAGTCAGGGACCCTGGGCTGGCAGGATGAGACTCAACAGGAAGTTTTTTCTCAACTCAAGATTGTGCAGCCAGCCAGGGAAGGCAAGGCCCTGAGCACTGCCGAGAAGCCCACGGAAGGCAGCATTCATTTTTAAAACCCATTTATTGAATGGTTGCTGAAATGAAGGACTACACATTTGATTGGCTGGGGCTCTGCTGATGAGTCAGGGCAAAGGCAGCCTTTGGTGTGTAGAGAGCACCTTTGAGACTAACACAGCCATGGGTCTTTGGTTATGAAAAATGTACAGAAAGCCACTCTTTGCATGTTTCAGTTCCTGGAGGTCAAATGCCCAAAAGGCCCTGAGACTCTAGGGCCACTGCTCCTCTTCCTACTGCCGTGGACTCTGGCTAGGAAGACACTGGGATCAGGTGTTGAATGTCAGGAGTTTTAACTGGCAATGCTTTTTTTTTTTTCCTGGAAAGTAAAGAAAAGCAAGGATACGAGGAAGAAGTATGAAGTCCCTCTCGATCGGTATAGCTGTGGTCCTAGACGTTTTCCCAATTTCCAAACAAGAAGCACTTTGTTCTGGGAACCATACCAGCAGTCACAGAACTCAAGGGTCACTCTCCAGAACTGGACAAGGAGACACCTATATTTTCCAGGATGAGCTTACATGAATGGACTCAGGAAGTGTGGTCCAGGTCAAACCTGTGCTGCCATCAGCCCTGTGACCTCCAGAGGCAACAGATTTGACCTTGCTGAGCCCAGTTCATCACAATATAAGAGAACTAGGATGGATGATCTCTGAGCTGCTTTCTGACCACAGTATTTCATAATTCCATGCTCTGTGACCCCTGGCTTCCTTGGCAGGCTCTTCAATCATTATTTTTATTACTATTGCCAGTCTTTCATATTAATAAAAGATTTTTATTATTATCCCTCAGACCAATTTGGATGGAACATAAAATTACGATGAGGATAACTGCCAAGGGTGTTATAGTAGGACGTGTTGAAGTAGACTTTCTATAGGGGCTGGCTTGACAGTCACTGCGTGCCCTTGCGCCTTTGCACCGTGCCGCCCAGCTGGGCAATTTTCCTTCCCAGATCAGTAGGAGTCTGGGTCAGTTCTGGCTGCAGGGGAAGGGAGGCATGATTCTGTCATTTTTGGGAAATAAAAAAGCTCATATGTCCATTTTGGCTCAGGAGCGGTAACAGCTAATTTAAATTTGACATGTGCATGCCTATTTGAAGGGGTCTAAAAAAGCAGAATAGAGAAGTACTGCAGAACACAATCTCTAGAGCCAGAATGTAGCATTTTATGTTCTAGATCCTTCACTTGATGAATGATGCACGAAGTTCCTTTATTCTTCATGCCTCAGACTTCCCATCTGTAACACAGGGCTAATCGCAGGTGCGACTTCACAGGGATGTTTTAAGGATTAAGTGAGCAATAGAAGCAATCCACATCAGAGCAAGGCCTAGCTCAGAGGAAGAGTTTAGGGCATAAGAGTGATTGTGTTGATTTATGTAACCTCTTTTTTGCACAAATAATAGATCTGGTGTTTAGAAAGCATGGGGGGAGAGAGAGAGAGAGAGAGAGAGAGAGAGAGAGAGAGAGAGAGAGAGAGAGAGAGAGAGAGAGAACATGCCTTGACCATTGACCATGATGGCAAAGCTGATGAATGCTTAGCTCCTGTTTTGGTGCTGGCCTTGAAGGTCATGCCGCCTCCCTAGACTTCCCACAACATCTTCCAACTGATCTAAGTGTCCCTCTCTCCATCCCAGAACTTGCCCCTGTTAGCAAGACTGAGCTCCCCAGTGTTTCCTGCACACACCCAGCATTCTGCCTCTCACCTCTGCCCTGGGATATCCTTCCTACTTTACTCTCCCATGTTCAGGGAACGTGTCCAAGCCAGCCTTCTTCTGTGGACACTGTGAGCCCTTCCCAGGCCCCTGCGGTACCCAGCCCCCTTTAAATCTCCTTGTTCCGTATTGTGTACACTTTGGAAACGACGACATTTGACCTTGCAGCACAAGTTATTTTTGCATAGTAAATGTCACCTAGTCCCAGTCCTGCTATCAAAAGCTTTGTGAGGCGTAGCCTCACGTTGCGGATGCGAACTGACCTTCACACTCTTGCTGGCAGACTCCTGCCTGAACTCCAAAGTGCCCCACAACTTCCCTTCAGCCCCCTCTTTTCTCTTGATGAACGGGCTGGGTGCTGGTGGTCCTACCGCTTGGTTGCCTTTCTCAGGCTGACTCCTGCAGTGGCTTGCTGTCCTTGGCGTGCTGAGACCGAGACCACCGCCCTGAACAGTGTGCTCACTTCCTGATAAAAATCCAACCACCTAGTCAGATTGGGACCTAAATGGAAATCCAACTCAATTAAACACAAACTGGGAATCTCTGTGATTCTAAGGCAACACGGTTCTCACAAGCCCTTATAAAGGGAGCCATTTAAGGTAGGGTTAGAATTAAAATAATTTCCACAATTATGTGTTGACTGTTTTTGAGGAGATAGGTTAGGGAGCAGTGAACCAAATTTTCAATTTAACTGCTCTTTTTCAATCGCACAAGACATTTAAAAACCTTCCTCCTTCTTATAATTATGTGTCTTTTGTGATTTCTCACACAATGGTTTGCAGCTTTTGGCTGTCACTCATAAATATTGCATGCACATTTTAATTATGCAAGAAATTATAGTAGTGAGAAAGGCAGGTCTATGAATATATTTATTTCAGTATATGAAAAACGTGATAATTTTTTTTAAAAAGCAGTGTATTGGTGAGCAGGCTCCTGAGCAGATGCCCTGGTGGCCAGTTACACATTCTAGCCCATACCCTCCACAGCTGCTCGGTGCCCTTGTTAAGACCCTCCATCACTTTAGTACCTCATTCTCTCATCTGTAAATGAGGTCGATGACGTCCACCCTTCTGATTCCCCAAAGCAACCATAAAAATAAAATGAAACGGGCTATAAAGCATAAAGCATCAGACAGAATATAAATTACAATTAAAATTTTGAATTGATATGTCCACAATGTCATGGCTTCATCTTGCAAGGCCTCTCTGTGGAGGAAACCTGAGATACTAGTCCCGTTACCCTGTATCTCTTCAGCCCCTGCACTTGCCCACCTGCCCTGCTTCCTGTCGTTCCCTGGCTGATACAGGCGACCTGCCACTGTCCGGTGAAACTATTTTTCTGCTCTTTCTTTGCCACGTGCTTGCAAGGATTTCCATTTGATATGGTGGTTCCGAGAGTTTCAGCCTTTTGTTGTTCTCTCCCACCTTTCAGGAAGGCTTTGCCTGTGAATTTGGATTCTGCTTCCCTCCCCAACTTTTTCACTTCTGGATGGGCTGGCCCTACTTCCTCTGACGTGCCTCCTGTCCTCAGTGGGTTCTTGTTATCTCAGCTGCCTGGGATATTTGTGTTACTTTCCTGTTCCAGTCCTGTCTCCACCTGACCCCTTTCCTCTCCCATGCTTTTGAGAGTGCACATTTTATCTACTGGGGACAGTCCCAGACAAGGATGGTAAGGCTGTTGTCATACTGTGAAGCAAGGTGCTGCCTCCTCCTCCCTGGATGTCAATCCTGGAAACACTACTAGGAAACAAAAGGCTGATCTGTGCCTTTCCTCTATTTTTTTCCAGCTGAATTATTCTGTATGCTCCGAAATCAGGTCTTTTTCAAAAGGACAAAGAGAATTAAACGGCAGCCTTCACCTTTCTCTGTGGAGACCCAAAAGAATTGCCATCTGAAGGGACTTTGGAAGTCGTATGCACAGCTCCCACCTTCATCAGGTGAAGAAGCAGAGAACTTCCTGAAGTCACTGAGATTTTGACAAATATTTCCTATTGTTCTAGGCCTGTGGTAAGTACTGAGTATCAAAGATGTAAGTATAGAGAATAAGAAAATATTTCTGGTATTGATTGAAGAGGCATTTGTACCTGCTGATTGATTAGCATTTTTCCATAGTCCCTTTTAATTAACTTCCATTCCCTTCAAAAGTAATCATCTTTCTCCTTAAAAGTCTAGGTCCCAGCCAGATTTCACACTGTTCTCAGGGGCATGTCCCAGCCTTACCCTAGATAGTTTCTTTTCCCTCACCCCACCTAATTTAGGTTTGTGAGAATCTCTGGCCAGCAGTGTAGCGATAAAAGGACACACACTTCCTGCTCTTCTCACTAACTGGAGGCCCTTTCAAATCTCAGAGCATTTAAGAACATTTTCAGCCTGCCTGTCTGGTTCTTGGCCTGTAGAAGGTAATAGCTCATGCTTTAGAGTGTGGATCCTAGAGGAGTTCTCCAGAGAAAGGTAGTGAAACACACCTGTGATCTCTGAGGCTACTTCTTACCTGCTCTGGATTCCTCACATGGAAAATAAGACCAATACTGTATCAGTTTGTCCATCGGTCAGTTAATAAAGATGGCTTTGAAGAGCAAATGGCAATGGACGCTGAGTGCTTATCATTGTGCCTGGCTTGCCATAGAGGCTCACAAGTTTAACCATTCCTTTTAGCACCAGCAAATAGCCCCCTCATATCTCCACCACTCTCCTTAAAAATGAAATCTCGAAGTACTTAATCCTAACCACTAAATCAATCAAAACAGAAGATTGAGGAAGTGAAGAAAAAAGTGAGAAAGAATAGAGAAGGTTCAAGATATTAAATAAAGGAGAGTAGATTTTTAAAAAAGAGACAGAAAGGCAAGGGGAAGAATGACAGAGACCAAAAGAGATGGCGAGGATGAGAATCCACATATGTTAGGAGTGGAGCTCACTTTCCGAGGAGGAGCTGCAGCCCTGGGGTTACCCAGAGCTCACTTGGCTGCTGGGAAGCCTGAACTGGTTACCAGCAGGAGAGGCTGAGGTGTGTTGTGCTGGAGAGCAAGTGGATTTTGCCACCCAAGGTGTCTGTACCAACTTGGACAAGATCACATGGAAAAAAGAAAGGACGTGTTGGGGGGGTTGGAATATTTCTCAGAGTGAGGCTGAGTAGCTGGCTGGGAATTTTACCACGGAGATCTGACCTATTAGCAAGTCTTCAAATAATCCATACAGCTTCCTCTGCATTTTCCACTTAGCTGAAAGAAGATCAGAGTAGCACTGCTACACTTAAACTTTTCCAGACGGAGTCTTTCAGATCAACATGTTTTAGCAGCTCTTCAGTGCCTTTCTTACCTTCGGGTGTTTAAGGAATGTTTGCTGGAACACACTGGAAAAGAAAAGTGCTGAAACAAATGAAAAACAGCAGAGAAGCCAGGGGGTCACCTCCCTGGTACAAGCTTCATTCTGGGCTGTGGTGACTGCAACGTTGGGGTTGCAGACTTCTGTCAGTGGGTAGCTGGAAGAATGCGGTATGCCATGATTGGAAACTGGAACATGTGCAGTGCTTAAATCCCCTCTTCTTATTTATAAAGCCTATGACATTGGAAGGTTAAAAAGGGCTCCCTTCAGCAAGAGAAGGTCATAAGGATTCTCTCTAGACGTCAGCAGCTCTGACCTCCCACCCTGACCAGTGTCACTGGATGGAAGACAGGTTGAATCACCTGAAAGGCTCTGCTCTCCTCTAGGACCTGCTTGGGAGGATATATTTCTTTATCTTGTGTATAACTATCTTGTAACTTATGAGATTTAGAATTAGGGACAGAAAAATTGTGATAATAAATTTTTGTTGTTAATAGTTTTGTATTTAGAGATCTATGAATTTGGATATTTTATGTTCCTATGTCACCATGAAGTGATAGGGCACCTTGTTGAGGAGGCCATGAGGACAGTGTTGAGACTGGTGGCTTCTCAGATTTATTAGAATTGCAGATGAACTTGTTAACTTCAATTTATTGTAAGTAGGAGAATGACTAACCTAGGTATAAATTTAGGCTGAAATCCTAGTTTATATAATGTTCAAATGATTATGAAACTTAACAATCACTATTTCAAAAGGTTAATTCATTAGATTTATAGGAATTATTTAAGTACTTGAAAAGGTATATTTGAAGTTCCTTTCAGGGAGATCAAATTTATCAAAACAATTTAGAATGTAATATGTACTAAGGAACAAACAATCAAATGTCCCTACAAATTGATCATGAAATTCACCAGGTCTATAAACAAAAATTGTAAGATTTTAGGTTGAAAGTAGTACAATAAAGGAGCACTAAGTTTCTGGATGAGGAAACTTCGAAGTATTTAGAATTAATTTTAAAGTAACCTCTGATAATTTTACTTTTGCTCAAAAAAGCCCTAGAAAGCATAAAATATACCACATTGAAAATTCTTTTAATTATGATGATCATTAACTTATTTTCTTTCTATTCTCATGTAAAAAATCACCACAAACTGAGAAGGTTAATTTGAATGTCCATAAATAGACATTAATGAACATCTATTACCTGTTATCAGAGTTTTCCCGGGTCCAGTGTTGCAACACAACTTAGCCAGGTTCTTAGCTCAGAGTCTTACAAGTCTGTAACTTAAGATTCTGGCCAGGGCTGTGGTGTCATCTCTGGCTTTTCTTCCAGGTTCACATGAGGCCTGTTTGTTCAGCAGGCGAAAGTATCCCTGACCTCTAGATCCTCCTCAAAGAGTTCACGTCATTAAGCCTGGCCCACCCAAAGCAATGTCCCTGTGGATTCAGTCAAAGTCAGCTAGTTAGGAGTCTTACTTATGTCTATGAAAATTCTTCACTTTTGGCATATACAATGACATTAATGCAGGAGATACATCCACCATTACTAGTCACATGAAAGTGAGGGCATTGTATAGAGTGTGTACATTAGAGGGCAGGAGTGTTGGGCTGCCTTAGAATCCCGGCTACCGCAATGAATAACATTGTATTCTTTCTTCCTTGATGTAGAAACCACAGCCCATCACTTTCTTCACCTTCATTTCTCCCCTGCGCTTCCCTCCTCTCCTGTGACCCTTCCCTCCAGTGACATGATCCCTGCTATTTCCCCACCATTTCTGGCCGCATCGTTCTTGTCTAGTGTGTTCCGTTTGGCTCATTTGGGGCCATATCTTTTTGGTCTGTCAGATATACCATCCACCTGATTTCCCTGCTTCTAGCCTCATCCTCTTAATAACTTCCCCATCCTAGAGCCAAAATAACCTCTCCTTTTTTTTAAAAAAAAAAAAGAAAAAAGGCAAATATGATCACACAATTCTCGACTTCTAGCCCACGATCCAGTGGACACAGTCTGACTTCTTACTTGTATGTTTTCATCAGTGTGGTTCCAGTTCTGTGTCTAACTTCAGCCCTCTTCAGCCTTTCTTATATTCTCCACTCCTGTGTATTTATCATTTATTATCTTTCATCATTCCAAATGTTACAATTACTCAAACAGGTCAGACAATTTTTCACTTAAGTACTTATTTTTATGACAGTTTCTGCTTGGTATTTCTGTCCCAGAGTTCCTCTGGTCTACCATTGAAGATTTGCCATAGTCTTTGGGAAGTTCTCACTGAGGACTTCTCTGCCATCCACTGGTGGGCTTGGCCATTCTCTGTTTTGCTTGGTTTCTCATGGTCTGCATAGATGTTACCATCATGTCATACCTTCCTGCACACATAAAAGTCAGTCTTTCCATATTTGTCATCTTTCTTCTACACATAAAGACCCTGGAAGGAAGAAACAATTCCTTATTTATGATGGTAGCCATAGTAACTGGCACGGCATTGAGATATAAGAAACAATTCATGCTTTTTAGTAAAGGAAGGAAACACCGAGTGAATGAAAGCTTCCATCCTCAGTACCTCAGTTTTCTTAATGAAGGTGATGTTATCTTTTATGCAGAGCTGACATAAGAACTACAGTTGCTTTTATTGTTGGTGTAGCTCAGGGAAAACTGAGATGGTAGGAGAACTGACTCTGACAGTGTGTACTGAATCTTTCAGAGTTATATACCATGGTTTGGTATAGCAAACTAGCAGACCCATAAGAATGTGGTAACGGCTTTCTTCAACCTAACAATGCAGCGGCGGTGGCCATGAGAACAGTCCTCACAGGTCTGCTGCTTCAGGGAGCTGAGATGACTGGGGCCTGCAGATGCTCTCATCTAAGGCCTCTTTGCGCTTGCTCCAAGGCCAAGCCTCTCACACTGCTTCCTGCTTGTGATTGGATTGAGTGCACACACGAAACTAAGGCAGGGTCATGTCTAGGAGTCCTGGGATCGCTTTGGCAGCTGCTCCGGCTCAGTGGCTCCCAGATGGCTTTGCCACAGCTTCCTTAGGCCACAGGACAGTCTATGGCATTTCCATACACTCCCTTCGCCCTACCCTAGGGCTACATTTGGTTTTTGGTCTTAAGATTCTCCTAGGCTTCTAAATCTCCTTCCTGTTTTCTTTCATACAAGAATTTTCACTCATGTAATACTTACCCATTTATTTCCACTTGGTATCTGATCTTTGGAGGATCTAGAATACAAAAGCAGTATACTGCAAAAATGTATTTTGTTGTTTGTGAGTTAATGCATTGCAATGACCGATTATGTTATTCTGGCTATGGCAAAGAGAACTATGGAAGGGAGTGTCGTTCTTATTTGGAACCAGAACCTCAAAAATCGAATAGCATGGGGTAGCACAGATCACAGTGTAACTGGAGAGCACCGTGATGCGACAGGGCAAATCACTGAGGAGGCTTTTAGATGAGGACAGTGCTGAGATTGGTTGGCTTCCCTGTAACCAGAACATTTTCTTGGAGGGCTCATTTCTACTGCAGTATAAGCAAACCCACATTCTCTAGTTATGACACACACACACACACACACACACACACACACACACACCCCTCAAATGGTACAAGTAGGAAAGTATAATAAAAGTTCTTAGAAGAGTGGCTATTTACAGCAATATGGGTACAATTTAAGAAAAAAGGATCACACGGTATCCTCCGGGGTAGTTACACCCACAACCATGAAGGAGTAAAGGAGGGAGAGGAATGATTACCGGAAAACAGAGAAAAGCAGTCTTCTAGCAGTTGTGGTTTTCAATGGAGGAACACAGCAGTCTGCCACATTAAATACTCCAGTACCACCCTTTCATCTGCTGATGCATCCTGTTGGCTAAATCCAACGGGCAGCCAGCATGGGTTAGCTGAGGCAATTCCCACACTTGGGGATGCACAAAACAGCTGAAAGGAGTGGGGAGGGAATGTGAAGAGCACGTGGCAGATGCCTATCACAGCCTACCACAAGAAGGTGTCAAATTCCAGAGGATGTGCACTGAAGGACAGGAAGAATTAAAGAAGAGGACTCTGTTCTAGGCCATAGTTATCTCTACTTCAGTTTTTCAAATGTTTAATCTCAATTATTCGGTCATCTCTGTCCAAAGCATCTCGCTTTAAACTTTGGCAGGAGGTAAAAATGTATGGGTTTGGTTCAGTTCTCTGGAGTGATCTTCTACTGCACGGGCTGTACCCCTGCTGCAGGTTGACCGTTATTCTTTGAATTGATCCAGCACACTGGGTGGATTCCCACTCTGTTGCCCAATATTCTGGGTTGGGCTCTACTCTGTTGCCTATATTCCAGGCTGCTCCTACTGAATAGGTTGACCGAACTGTCTGAGCTGGTCTTCACTCCGGACTGCCTCCACTC
This sequence comes from Ctenodactylus gundi, assembly GCA_004027205.1. Lineage (NCBI taxonomy): Eukaryota > Metazoa > Chordata > Mammalia > Rodentia > Ctenodactylidae > Ctenodactylus > Ctenodactylus gundi. Next base: position 667,416 of record PVKB01000202.1, read on the forward strand.
TCTGGGGTGGCCCACTCCTTACCAGTGGCAGCTAACTAGTACCACGTTTACTTCTAGATCCAGAGTGGAACTGGATGCTCCTGTTCTGGGTTGATCGGGGCATCCCTCAGAGTTCTGGAAGAAGGCATACTGTTCTATAGTCATCTGGCTTCTCTTGGATTGCTCAACAGTTTACCAGTGACAGTGTGTAGGAGAAAAAAGCTGCCTAGCCCAGTAGATAATCTCTACCTTTTCACCCATGTGGTAAAGTTAAAAATAAACAGACTTCCCAGGTGAGCTGGGAGGACACAGCTTGCTGAGACTTGCTTGAGTCTATATCAGGATTGATGACCTCAGCCTTCATGCTTCAAGTGGAAACTACTGCTCCACCCAGGCCTGGGCACAGTGGAGCCAAAGGGACCAGGTTTTCATGAATTAATGACAAGAGTGCAGTGGGTCTTCTCACAGACAGGGTCGCTTGTGGAAACTCAATAAAGCTGGCCTAGCAAGCAAGAGTCCTAGGAGAAACTATTCCCCGTGTTGTAGGTCCCATGATGCTTTGCTGCATAGACTGGCTCCTCTGGCCAGTCTCTCTGAACTCTGCTGTAGACATTTTCCTTCAATGAGAGTCAGTCATGTCATTTCCCTTGCATGCCTGCCATTTGCTTAGGGTGATGTTCTTAAATTCTGTATAACAGAATCATCCAGGAAACTATTAAAAATACCAATGACTAAGTTGTGTTCCAGACTAATTAAGTTAGAATCTCTGGGGATGGGGCTCAGCCGTCAGTGTTTTATAGAGTTCCCCAGGTGACTACAATGTGTTCCCAAGGCATGAAGCACTGATGCAAGACTTCTAACTTTGAAGTTTTTTCCCAAGACATTTTCTTTTTTCTCCAATCCCCCGTAGCTCAATCCTCATGTTTTGGGGTTCTTGTTAAGTACTGGACTCTAATTAGTCTTTCCTTCTCACCTAGAGTCTATAGCTAAGTCTATGTGTCTTCTACATTTTTAGAATTTCAGAACTGAAAGGACCTTGGAATCCATATGACACCAAGTCTGTATTGTAAAAATGAGAAACCTGGGGTAAAGAAGAGGATGGTCAGTTAGATATGAAGGGACCGCAGCTTGGGCCACTTCTTACTCTGCTTTGTAGAACCCCCAAATCTCCGTCAGTGTTCACTAATTCATTAGTTTGATTCACTTTCTGGAAAAGCATGTGTAGTCAGTTTATGGGCATGGCCAAGGAAGAAGTAGAGGTAAATATTTTTGAAGGAGGTAGGAAAAAAAGGACAGATGTGAGAAGTACTAGGGAGTTCCCCTTTGACCTCTTCTTATCTCACCAATTGATTCATGCCCAAGAGTTAAGTTTGTAGAGCTTGGCATCTGAAAGGGCAGCATGGCTCAAACCCTGTGGACTTCAATAGGAGCACAGAGCACAAGTTCAGAACCTCGGGAAGAGAGATGACAATGATTGGATGCAAATGTGAGTCTTAGATTCTCTGGTGATTTATTGGAGGTAGGGCCCAATTTTTGGTTTTGATAGATGCTGTCTTACAGTGAACTGTCAAGTATTGGCCCACAGACTGATAGATTATAGCAGGAATCACTGAGCCACGTGGTATCTGGACTTTTCCAGACATTACAGACTTAACCTTGAACTCCCAGCTTTAGATCTGGATACATCCAGGGACCCTGGGGAAGAGCTGACCTAACTATTCTGTTGTTCCTTTCATGGATCACCCCTGGGTTTAGCTTGGCAGCCTGAGTCCTTCCACTTTGATGGGAGGAGGAGGAAAGGAAGAAGAAAAAAAGAGGAGAGGAAAAAATATTTTTTTAACCTTTCAGATTCATGATTTCTCAGCTGTAGATACAACGAAAACCAAGGTGCCTCCTAAACTGGCTGATTGCCTGGTTGCCTTTTTTGTCTGAAGATAAAGTGTATTTTGTCAGGAGATAAATATAAGTGCACATGGTTAGAACAAAATAGGCCAAAATGTGACATCAGCCTGTGAGATTTGGGGGGATTATGTTGTAGAGGCCATGAATGCTGGCGTGGGGCCTTTACAGAGTGGCAGCACATTACCACGATTCAGGACTCTTAGTATGAAAACTGATGTGACATTTATTTCTAGCTGTGCATCTTTAACATAACCATGCCTAAGTTTTCTTCATTTATAAAATGAAAATAAAAGCAGTACCCACATTGTAGGTTGTTATGGAAGATGAAGTGCACTGAGACACGAAGATACTCGGAAGCCATGTGGTGCACACGAAGTGCCCAGTGAACATCAGCTACTATAGTATCGTACAGCCTACGGGTAGCACCTTCCTCGTTCCCGAGATAAGCAGCCCACCATTGCAAAACATCACTGAACACAAATCTACAAGCCTTGGTTCTAGTCTTTGCTCTGCCAATAACTCGCTCCTTGCAATTGGTCAGGTTACGGTGAACTTAACTTCTGCTAGCTTTGGTTTTATTATCTATGTCTTTACTTCGTCATGTGAAGATCAAATGTTAAAGTGGGGGTAGCGGCCCCTTGTTAGCCAGTGAGCCCGGCACAGATCATGGGCAACCACCACGTCAATTTGCTATTTGGACCGAGACAGGCTCTTTTCTCTCCCTCCCCGCAACCCCCTCACCCATCTATCCACAACTCCCAGACAAGAGAGACCCCCAGAGGGCTGCTCTCTCCGCAATAGGAGCACACTAAGATTCACCCTTCAAATCCTCCACCTCCTGTTTATTCACACTACTTCCTGGTGCCCGGCTTGAGTCTTTGATTGAGACTTTTTTGCCCTTGTCTGACATTTAACCGAAGCAGTAGTTAGGAACCAACTTAAACTTGTGAATTCCACGTCAGACTTTGAGTTTCAAAGGGCAGATTTGATGGTGGAGTTATGTCTTGGGAAAAAAGAAAATACTCATGTGGTGACCTGGTCACCTAGAACTGTTCAGAAACATGGAGTAGAGTCTGGTTTAGAACACTGATCTCTCCCTGTGATCTTAGCCAGCAACTCCTCACCAAGACTCCTTGAGAGTGAAGGCACTAAATGAGGATCCTTCTATGTTTTGTTGCAGGTTTTGTATGTATGTTTTGCTTATAACATCCCAGTTAAGTTGTTATAAAATTCAAGTATTTCATCTCAATTAAAAAGAAAAGTATTCTAAAATAGCTGACCAAAGATGGCATGAGAAATTGTGAGTTCTTTGTATCTGGGAAATGAATCTTCTTTCATTGACATTGAGCGTGCCTCATGGGGAGATAAGGGGGTCTAAGCATGGCTGGGGTCAGGGCAAAAGTCAGAGCGCCGGTAGGAGGCATTCTCCAACTGAATGTGGGATGGAGGCTCAGAGATGGTATGAACTGATGTGAGTAAAGGAAGGATAACTTTTTCATGTGATTTGTTTTTTTCAGTTCATGAGCCCTGGGGAGGGACAATTAGACTCTTCAGACACAGGAACTTCCTCTCTGATCTGATCTCTTCCTTTGCTCATCTGCCTTGCTCTGTCACTCTTGCTGAGGAGAAAAGGCAAGGTTGGCTACTGACCCTAACTGGACTGCAAGGACCATATAGCAAGCACATTATGTTAGCTCATCCAGCACAGGTGCACCGAGCAAGCTCCTCCTTATCCAGGTGTAAGAATATCCAATACTAAGTAATTTGTAATGAATAGAAATTTATTTGAGTCATGATTCTGGAAGCTGGGAAATTCAAGATTGAGTGGCCACACCTGAGGATGCCTTCCTGTTACATGATGACATAGCAGAAGGCATCAGATGGTGAGAGAGCAAGAGAGGGCCAAATTTCCTTTCCTGCCAAATTCATTTCCACAATAGTGGTATCTGTCCACCCCTGAGGGAGAGCTCTCATGACCTACACACTTTGTGAAAGTTCCACCTTTCAACCCACTTGCATTGGGTATAAGGTTCCAACAAAAGAGCTTGGGAGGTCACGTTCAAACCACAGTAGCATGTCAGAATATTACATGTGAGTCTGGAGTCACAGCTTTCAATGATGATTTAAATGGTATATGTTGAAATAATGGGAAAAATGTCTTTTCATCTTTTTTTTTTTTGAGACTGGGTCTCAATATGTTCCCAGGCTTGTCTCAAACTCACTGCTCAAGTGTTCCTCCTTAGCCTTTCTAGGAGCTGGGACTACAAGCATGTCCAACCACACCTGGTCCTGATTTCTAGTTATATACCTTCTTAAGACAGAAAGTGTAGTTAACAGCCTGAAGCTCTGGATAAGGAGTTAGGAGACCGGTTCACTCATTCAATTATTTGTTCATTAATTGCATAATTAACAAAATGCTAGGTGCTGGCTTAACACTGAAGTTAGAGGAGTAAATAAAATAATGACAAGTTTCTTGTCCACAAGAAGCCATTAACTCAAGAGGCAACTAGATATTAAAGGTAGATGTTTTGAGTGGAAATTGCAAGGTGCTATGGGTTAAGTGTGTAATATAATACATTTTTATTAATGAAATATTTTAGATAGATTAAATATTGTCATGTACATATCATGGTTGCAACTTTGCAAATTAACTTTTATCGAATATGTGTGTCTGACATACATAAATCAGTGTTTTCTCCAACAAAGACTTATTCTGGAAGCCCACATTCATATTTCGGTGTACTGTTTTGATTACAGGTGTATGTTTTTTTTTTATTTTTCATTTGCATTAGAAGCTAAATTTGTTTCTTAACTGTTCTTTCACTGCTTGTCCTTCAGTGATGAGTGTCACCTTTTAACTTGCTATGACCTGCTGCATGATCTTGGCAAGTTACATGACCTCTCCCGAATAAGCTTACCAAACAGCAGGACACTATCTCTGACTTTGTTCTGCTCAGAGTGTTGTCAAGTTGGCACTTTGTTTTGAGGCTGCCAGCAGAGTGAAACCTGCAGGCTGTTGTCTGGGAGGGGACATCTCAGTGGAAAGTAGGTGTCATCAATCTCTTTTAGCCTGAGAGATTATGTATCTACTCGGCACCTGTACCTGCATTAGCTAACAGAGGGAGTGACTCTTCCACCATGAATTCTGCAGATAATTACAGGCGAGACCTTATCATGTTTGGGATTTAGCCCATCCTCTGTGTGAGATGCTCCATATGATTTCTTCTTATCAGTGCTGAGATCATCCCCTGCTCCCTAGACACAAAACAAGTTAGGCAACTACCTTCAGGATGATCTTGGGCACAGAGCCATGTCGTTCCCCACCAAGTTCCTAATATAGTGCAAACTCAGATCCACTTTGCTAAGACATTGAGAGTCCCTAGACAGTAAAAGGAAGTGAAGCGCTGAGAACCTCAGTGACCAGCAGATGTACTTTCTCGAAGGTCAGGCAGCATTTTTGTGCATCTGGTCGGTCAGGTCAGCCACAGGGGAACACAGAATGTTGAATCTGGTGGCAGGAGGACTCAGATTCCTCTGCTCCTAGGCCTTCGTGGGCTGATGGGGAAACCGAGATTAAGCAACATACATTGTGGCTATCCCGTGGCTCATCAGCAGTGGGCTACTTTAGACCCAGATTCTCCCAAATTGATGCTGGTGGTCATTTTCTCTCCCTCATTCTCCCCCAAACATTCAATTCAGATGCCTAAACTTTCCCAAATGTTGCTTCGGTTCAGTGAAGGTTTCAGTGGAGACCAGTGGGCTGTACCTGTACACACAACAGATTTTAATTGCTTACATAAAAATTGAAATAATATTTTAAAAATCAGGCATTCATTTCATAAAAATAAAAATCCCAGAAAATATATGGAAATATAGGTATAACTCTGGAATACTGAGGCAACAATCACCAGGAGCCAGTTTTCACACTCAAGTCCCAGGTTCCGTGTTGGCATCATTGTGCCTTTCTACTCAGAGGGTGACGTACGCAAGGAAAGTGACCTGCTTCCTCTGTGAGACTTCTTGCTGTGGCAGAAGATTATGCTTCCACTTCAGATGGGAAGGATTTGTAACTTGGCCATGATACGTATGTGTAAAAAATACTCAAGATCAATGTAAATTTTATATTTTGCAAGTATACATACCCATAAAGTGGGGGGAGGAGCCTTTACCCACCATCTACCCACCTGTCTTAATCTATGCCCTGCTTTCTGAGTCTGGCTGTCCCTGCCCACCACTACTGATCACATCACTCTTTCTGACTCTTCTCTTTCTTCTTTGCAGACACTCGCTTCCCCACTCAAAGAAGACACTCCCTCTTCTATCTAATGTTCCTAATGAATCTTTTTTCCTTTTGAATACCCACAAGGCTTTGGCAGGAGTTGTTGAGTGACAATTCACAGATAACCTGCAGAAAAACAGAAATTCTGTGGAATGTATAGAACATAGCTTTAAAAATCTTTTTACAGGAGCTGAAGGAATAGCACAGTGGTTAGAGCATTTGCCTTGTAAGCACAAGACGTGGGGTTCAATATCCACGCATCATATATAAACCAGGCGTGGTGATGCCCACCTGTAATCCCAGTGCTCCAGAGGCCAAGGCAGGAGGATTTCTCTGTGTTTGAGGCCAGCCTGGGCTACATAGTGGGGTCAGAACCAGCCTGGACTATAGACAGATATTCATTCTCAATCAGTCAATCAATCATTTTATAGTTCTGTAAAAATATTTACTTTCTCTTCTCTGACAGTCCTAGGGAGCCTGCTTCTCACAGGCTTCTTCCCCTGTACCTTAAACAGTCTGTGGTCTCAAGGGCCGTGTCATCAATGGTCTGGAAAACATGGAAGAATATGGGTTCTGCCATATTCTCTATATTCTCTCATGTTTCTACAGCCTCCAATCTCTCTATTTTTTTCTTTTGATTGTTTTTAGATATTTCACTCTTGAACTAGGGGAAATCGTTGCAGTAGGATTGCCAGTGTGCAAACCCAACTTATATGAAAGACTTGGGATGCCACTAGCTGTCTACTGCAGACCCAAGGAGTGAGAAGAAGAGGAGAGAGGTGCTGAAATGACCGCCGGCATGCAGAGTAGCAGGGAGAAAAACAGGACCAATGTTGATTTCAATAAACAAACTAATCAATAAGTCTTAGAATAAAAAAAATTCTACTGCCTCTTCTAGTTCTGATAGGTTGCAGCTCTTACTGAGTTGAGAAATATTTATTCATAAATAACAACATTAAATGTTAACAGTAGTCTGAAGGATGAACCTAAATTGGTTACCTCTAAGATAGTTTCCTGGTTAATTTATTGGCTCATCTCTGCCATCAAGAACCCAGGCTCGTCAGGCCTCGCTGCACAGGTCTATAAATCCCAACCCAGCCTTCTAGGCGGGATGACTCCAGTTTAAGCCTAGTTGGCTTAAACTTAGTGACTTCGTGAGACTTTTTAAAATGAAAAAATTGTTTAGAAATGCAGCTTAGTAGCATAGCATGAAGGCCCTGGCTCTATCCCGGCATCGCAAAAAAGAAGGAGGCGGAGGAGGAGGAGAAGGAGGAGAAGGAGAAGAAGAAGAAGAAGAAGAGGAGGAGGAGGAGGAAAGAGAAGACAATAAAACCCAGGCTTATTTTATTTAACTTCTCCAAGTTACCGCTTTGTATTTGCGAGATACTTGTTGTAAAATTGAACACTATATCCTTATAGGTCAGAAATAATTTTTCAGAAGGAGGAGACAAAGTAATGAGCAAGACATTCTCTTCCGCTGCTTTTCTTTTCTCTGTCAGGGAAAAACAGCTTCTCAACACAATTTCCCCACTGACCCAAAGTGGGTTGTGTGGACACCTCCACTGGAAGGGGGCATGTGTGACCTGTGTGCATTTCAATCCCTCGAATAAGATACGGGCAAACAAAGAGGTGATGCGAATCATGAAAACGTGAGCTGGACCTCGAGGAGCAGGCCGGTAATCTCAGACCTCCGGAAGGGTGAGAAAGGAGCTCTGCAAGCTCAGGGCCAGCCTGAGCAACTTGGTGAGGCTCTGTTTCAAAATCAAAAATATAAATGGACTAGGGGTGTGGTTCAGAATGAAGGCCTTGCATTCAGCCCTCATTTCCATGAAATACAGTGAAAAGATGGACAAACATCGCTGCTGGACTATGTCTGAGTCAGCTCCTAGCTGAATTAGGATTTGGAGTTGCTTCGTCACCGGTGCAGACTTAATCTCTGTCCTTTGTGGAGTATGCAGCTCAAAACAGCTCCTTAGTTCTCCTTTGTTCCTAAGATCGGGAGTTCCTGGAGGAAATGGGGATGGCTTATTTCACCCTCAGTGCCGGACTCCTGAAAGATATTTAAAAGGAGGTTAGAGAAAACTGCTAATTTATTGACAAATATTTATTAGTTGGTTTAATTAATTAGTTTATTGAGCAAACCAGCCTCAGAAGACACAATAGTCCATGAAACAAAACCTGGGTTTTAAGATTGCTAAAAGTGAAAAAGATAAATACAGACCCCAAAATAAAAGAATCCACTTAGCCCAGGGGTAAAATTATTTAAATGTTTATTTTGAGGAAAAATCCTTCCCTTCCTCTCCCTATATTTTTGCTTTGACACTCAGGAAAGAGAAACCCTTTTGTCATAGATTCACATAAAAAACAATGCAAGCGATTATGACAACTCACGGTGTTCCAACAGAATGTGCATTTTAAAAATTTGATTTACATTACAAATTGGTGAGGTAAGCAAGGAGAGATTACAGGTCTCTTGTTTAACATTGTTCTGTTGTTTACTTAAGTGTTCCTTTCACATCCTCATCAAAAAAGAATTCTCTGTGTGCTTCTCCAATATCTAGTTCCAACGTCCCTAGGAGAGAGAGGTCTTGCTGAAAGAAGAGAGAAGTCGATCTACACGTTACAGTTCCTGGAGAGTGGGGAGGAGGGAGGACAGTGCCAGGAAAAGAGAAAGCCTGTTATTTTCCCATTGGGAATCAAAGCAGGATAGCTTGGATAAGAAAGCGGGTTAGAAAGGTAAGAGAATTTGAACCGGTGTTTCTGAGAACTGTGGGTTTACATCCTCTTCGGTGCCTTCAGAGAGGCATGAATAATAAATGGGATTTCGCTGTTATTACTTTTAGTTTCCTAAATCTGAAACTGCTCTCAGACTGAACCACACGTGTCTCTGAGCTTACTTGGTTTACACGTAGATATTGAAACAAATGCTCAGAAAGTTTCAGAGACTTGCCTCAGGGCCACCAGTAGACCTTGTCTGGAGCCATATTCCATGCTCTTACCTTTGTACTTCCTCTTATAAAGTGAAAGAATATCCTTTTTTAGTTGCTGTCACTGATTTGTTTTTCTGTGTTTTGTGTGTGATTGTGTGTGTGTACCTCTTACACTTTATGCTCTGCCCAATTCACAGAGCCTTGTCAAATTTTCAGCAAATACTTTGCAGGATCAGACGTTTTTTTATTTCTTTATTTCCCTCTTCTTTTCCTTATTTTGTCACCTGCAAGTCCCTCTGGGCTGTGTTTCAGAAGTGATAATTGAATTTCTCAGGGTGCAAATCACTGGGGAGCTGAGTCTGTGCTGCTCGGTGGCACCATATTAGTAGTGTGCTAGCTTACACCTTTGCTACCTCCCAGACTAAGTCACAACAGAAGACTTCACACCAAAAGTCATGAGAACAAAGATAGGAAATACACCAATCAAAGCTTTTGAATTAAGATCTTCACTGGTCCATTTCCTGCCTGCTCTTTCCTGAGGTCCTGAGTGAGGCTGGCCTGTTTGTTTCAACCTATTGATTCAGATCGACGGAAGGGACTGGTGTAGAACTGTCCTGACCTGTGTTTGTGTGAGCGTCACCTAGCAGTAGCTGTGGTACATTATTCAAGATGGCGGATCTTTACATTTTGGCGCCTTACCTGATCAGGTGATCAGACAAAGGAGGAAAGGGAAAGGAGGGATAAAGGTAATGACGTTGTGATGGACTTGGCCCTGAGCCAATGCCTTAGATCTTCTCGGGAAGATTGTGAATCCTGCCAATAAGAAAAGACAGGGACCTGCGACCTAGGGATTTAAGTTGGTACCGACCACGTTTTTGGTGTGCCTCTCTCCACTTGCACGTGCGAAGGTCACCCTTTTGCAAAAAGAGAGTTAAAGCCTCATACCCTGTCGTCCATGCCTCCCATGTCCATCCTTTGTTTGGACAGGACGATTTCTACGAGCCATTTCTAACAATTTGTACTTTAGATGAGTCCCTGTTTGTCTGAGAGAGTACGGAACTGAGTCTGGGACAATAAGGAACAGACTTCAGTACAGCAGTTTGGATACTTTTGCTTCTATTGAAGGAAAAGCAAAAGCCTTGAACTAGGGTCTCAAACAGGTATATAGGGGATAGTGGAGGGGTTTCTGAATGTCACATAACTAGTTCAGGTCTTTGAGAACTGAATATGGTAAAGGGTAGATATGTTGCCTGGTGGCTCCTCTCTGTACTGCATACACTGATTTTTGTCTTTGTGTGAGAGGTGATGGAGGTTGGTAGGAGAATTACAAAGACATCAGAGTTTCCAAAGACCTTAAGGACTCAGAGGAGGAGAAAGTGGGAGGACCTGTTGGAGCTCTTGTGAGGATCCAGCTGTGATGTGGAGAGGCCTAAAGTGTGACAGCCAGGAACAGGAAGAGAAGGAGACAGAAGGACTAAAGAGTAGAAGGTGGAAATATCAGAGTTTGAGCTCTACTGCAAACTTGGCAAACCTCAGCCGGAGTTGCAGATGCCCCTTATGATTTGTTGTCACATGTGAATGTGTTTTGAGATGGGTGCACAGGCTTTACGCTTTCCCAGCTCTGTGGACTCTGGACTCAAATCCAGTGGGCGATGTGATGGCACCAATAGCCCCTACAACAGTGACAGAAAGCACAAGAACCCCAAGACCTGACAGGTCTGCCATCTCCTTTGAAGGCGGAGCATGGGGAGGGTAGTGGAAATGGCCAGGATGACAACTATTGATCTTCAGACTCATAAACTCTCTGGGCTAAATGAGCCCATGATCCATTTCTAGAGTAAAATTGCAAACATTGTTGTGTTTTGTTTGTTTTATTTGTAACTGAAAGATGAGAACATGTAATGGAAAAGAGTGGAGAGAGCTTGGCAAGTCCAGGAAACTGTAGAAAGACTGGATTAGCAAAAAGTCCATGGGGAGTGATATGGGTACAGAGGGGCCAGATCAAGGAGGCCCGAAGGTTCACACTAAGGATTGTGTATTTTACCCACTAAGTCATGGGGATTTGATGGCAACTTTTGAGCAATTGCATGATCAGATTTGTGTTTTTAGAGAAATCATTCTGGTAGCAGGGTGCCAAGCACAACAGGGGACAGAAGGCGGGGGCAGACAATAGGGATTTATCATCATTCCATAGCACTGTCCTAAAATTCTAGAATTGTGACTCATATCAGTCTTAGAAATGAAGTCTATCCTCATTTTAACAGAGATGGATCACCTAGAGATAGGACCAAAGGGTCTTCTACATATCCTGTACAAACATAGGCACAAAAGTAAGGAATTTTCAAAAAGCCAGGCAGAAATGAAGACTGAGGAAACAAGAACTTCAGACAAAACTTTGTTCAAGAACTCCGATTTCTGTCAGAAACTGGAAAGGGTAGAAGAGACGAAGAGATCTGTTACTGGGGAAGACTTAGCATCTCTGGCTCTGTTTTCTTGTATGAGACCCCATCTCGTCATAAAGGCCAAAGCAATCTGTGTGGGGCGGAGCTCCTTATACGTCTTTACTGCTTCCCAGGCTTTACAATTTGTTTCCACAATTTTAGCTCATTGTATTCTCTCGACTTCTTTGTGAATTTGGCCAGCTAATTGAACTCTCAAAGCCTACATTTCCTTGTTTATTCGGAAGTGGGATTAGTAAATGGTCTGCTGTGATGTCTAGTCAGCTGAGTCATCAACCACTCTGAGCTCATGGTCAAGACCGACCTCTCAGCATCACCTCTGTTGCAAGCAAATTGTTGGCAACGGTGGTAGTCAGGCGCTGGGACACAGTAACCAACACATCAACTTAAAGGAGGGGAGGTTTGACTTGGCTCATGGCTTGGCATCGGTGGCTCCAGTGCAGAAACACGATGGTGGGGGGCGGAGCAGAGCAAGGTTGCTCAGTTTAAGGCAGTGGGGAAACAGCAAGGAAATAATTGAGGGGCCCTATATTGTACACAAAGTCACACCTGTCACACCTCCAGGACCTATATAGACACACTTAGTAGCATGCTAGGCATTTCTTAATTCAATGAAGTTGACATCAAATTAACAGTCACATCTGAGCATGGCTGTGTGTTCACTCGCACCTGAGTCTGCACACAAAGAAGGTAAATGGGCTGACTGCTGTGGGTTGAATTGAGTTTTCTCTTCAAACTGTTCAATTCCTACTTCTTGGTACCTATGAATGTAACATAATTTGAAAATACTGTCCTTGTAAATTAAATCATGAAGTCATTAGAGTATCTTTAATGCAAATGGTCTCTTTTAAAAAGACAGAAACCATCAATAAGTAGTTAATATCTAAAAGATATTAGGAACTCATAAAATTCAATAGCATAATCAAAAAAATTGCCTGTTACAAGGCAGAGGACTTGAAGAGATGTTTTCCAAAAGAAGGCATACAGAGCCAATGTGATAAGGTGAGCAACATTGCTTGTAGTCAGGGAAAGGCAAGTAGAAACCCGAAGAACATATTGCCTCATCTCTATTGACATGTAAGTTACCAAAAAGACAAAAGATAACATGCTTTGGTGAGGATGTGGAGAAAAGAAGAGCGTTTACAATGTTGGTGGGAATGTAAATTGACATATAGAAAGCAGAATGGAGAGTCTTCAGATAAACTATTATATGGCCCAGGAATTCTCCTAGGTATATATCCAAAGGAAACAACAACAGTGTCTTGAACACCTGTCTGTACACCCATGTTTATTCACAGTAGTCGAAATATGAAACTTACCTAAGCATCTGTTGGCAGATAGATAAAGAAATTGTGAAATACATGTGTACTTATATACTAACACTCGGCTTGTAAAAAGGAGAACATCTTTTAAGGTAGGTTGGACAAAGAAAATAAATACTACATGATCTGGATTCTAGAAAGCATCATATTCATAGAAGCAGGGAGTAGAATGATGATTACTAGGGTGAGAATGTGGGAAAAATAGGGAGAGATTGGTCAAAGGATAAAGTTTCAGTTATTAGGATGAGTAACTTCTACAGATTTAATGTACAGTATGGAGTTACCATATTTACCAATAATATATACATATATATATTTTTTTCTTTTTTGAAACAGGATCTCATTCTGTAGTCCAGGATGGTCCTGAAATCACTACGTAGCCCAAGCTGATCTCAAACTCACAGCACTATTCCACTATGTTATTATATATCTTAAATATATATAATTTTGCATTAAAAATGAAAGAAAAAAATGAGACATCTAGGGAGACTCCATGAGATGACAGAGGCAGAGCAGGAAAGATGCAATGGGAACGCCAAAGCCTCACAATCAACCCTCCAGCAGAAGATAGTACAAGACCAGGAGTCTCAGAGAACCTAGGGGCTGTCTTGGCACCCTCATTTCAGATGTCAAGCCTCCAAAATGGTAGGGAATTACTACTGTTTTATGCTACCTTGTCTAGGCTGGTGCTTTGCAGTGGCTGGGCCTATCAGCAATCGGGTCGTTGTCGAGGCCAGACTTATGAGGAAGCTGTTCTGCCCACTCAGTAGAGAGTCTCTGAGTCTTAGTGAGAAGATTTAGCACAATCACAACCTGCTTGCTTGGCCAGGAAAACTACTAAAGTTTAATTTTATTCCATCTATTGCCCTCCAAGTTGAGTAGTACATCTGTCAACACTGATATGTCAAGAGATTCCAGTGAGGAAACAGTTAGTGACAGTAAACCATTAGGCATGTGACCACACACTTCTTTGTCCTAGGGATGAGAGAATATAGTATGTGAAATCCTTGACTGGGAGACTTCATTTTAGTCAGGGAGAATGCCTATTTGTTGGTTGATTGGTTTCTTGCCATATTCTGTATGTAGAATTTAATCTAAAATCAGACTTGTCAGACACCAGATGTTCTGTTCACAAGGCAAACCACTATGAGAGGAACATAGGTCTGGCTAGCAAAATGATATCATCTGTTATGGCATTGTGGAGAGATCTTAAAGCTTGTGTGTGTGGGGGGGGAGGGGGTGGTTACTCTCTAATACAAAGTGAAAAGTGTCCTCTGGCCACTCTGAAAATTTCCAGTCTGTAAAGCTATACACTTGATTTTATACTTCAGGATCCACCGATTGCAGAAAGAGTTTGGGAGCTCTTACCTAGAGATAAGTGGGTGGGGATGTCTTCCTGAACACCGATAAGGTTTAGCAAGGAGGCCATAATTCAGAACCAGGATGGTTTTGAATGTCATTCAGTGAATCTGAATCCCACACATCAAGCTGTGAGATAAATTTGGGTCTTCCAAATAAGGATTCACAACTACGGGACAGTTGGCTTCATATTGATGGATTTCAGAAAACAGAAGTGTGATCTGCCCTTGTTCTTCTCACAGAAATCACTCAATCTTAAGTTTAATTTGCTTCAGAGAAAAGAGAAAGGGGAAGAGAAAAGACAGGAAAAAGAGAAGAGGAGACAGTTTTCCAAGAGAACAGAAGAAGATGTGGAGACAACTAGTCGGTTTTTATTTTACCGTAAGAGAGCGGGCTTTTGTGAACATGTGTGTGACTCATGGTGTGCTAAGGCAAACCTAACAGAGCAGATTCTCAAAGTTAATGTAGCACTTTAATCTATAACCGACCTCCTAGTGCCCCAAGTTACACAAGACCTTGGAGAGAAAGGGACTAGGGCTTTGCTCCCTCAGGAAAAAAGACATTATCTCATTCTGTGTCAAGACCCCGGAAGCTCTTTGACGTCACAACTCACTTGCCTCGCCTCCCGTTGGCCTCTGGCAGATTCCTGCCCTCCTCCACTCACACCTCCCCTGTCCCCGGGAGTCCCATCTCTCACACGGACATTTTTACTGCATTTCTCTTTCCATAATGTACCCGTCTCCTATACCCCAGAAAATTAAAGTTCTAGGAGTGACATAGAGAAATGAAGACAGTTTTGTTCCCCCACTAGCTCGTGATAGTGGACAGAGAGTGGGTGCGACAAAGAGGTAGGGAACAGCAGGACCTTCAGCCAGTCCTGTGGCAGGCAAGGAAGAGGAGATCTCCTAGAGGGAAGGCAGAAGACACCCTGCGGTGCTCATTCATTGTCATTTTCATTGTAGTTTGGAAGTCGCTGAGTCCCAGGTGAGCTAGATCTGTTTCCCACACTACAGAAAGATTGGGGAGAGATGCTATTGAGAAAATGTTCTGAGACCTTAGGATAAAATGATCGGAAATTGTAAGATACGTAGCTCATTTGGAACAAAAAAAAATTTCATTGTTTTCCTCCTAAAAAGTTGACTGCTTTGTAATGCTTCTCTATGACACCAACATCCCCCTCAGGAAAGAAGACATTACCTCATTCTGTGTCAAGACCTGGGAGGCTCTTTGACTAGGTGCTTGAAACATGCTCTGTTGTCTTCCAACTTCGCTTGCTCACCAAATTCTTTGGATTCACCTCCAAAATGCAGGATCTATTCATGCTGTTCCTCAGTAGTAGCAGACTTCAGTTTCCACACTTAAAAATGAGAATAATAGACCCACTTCATAGAATTCTCCTGATAAAATGTGATGACTCGAATAAAACACAGGGTTGTCCCGTAGGAAGTGCTAAGTGACACATAGGCTGTATCATTATTTTTATTATTATCCCCAGCGCTAGCTTTTTTCTCCAAGCTCTTACCAAACTGAGGCCATGTGCTTGCAATATTCTACTGGTCTCTGCCTGAAATCTCCCTTCTCCCATGCAAATGACACATAAACCTTGACGCATAAATATTACTAGCTGTCTATATCTAACTTACTGACACATTACTCACCGCATCAAAAACTTTCAATAATTCCCGATTGCCTGTTGTGCTGAGTGGAGGGGCCTTGGACCACACCTTTCTGCTAAGCATTTCTGCTTTGAAGCTTACCGTGTTCTGAATGCTCTGAAACTGTGAGCCAAAATAACTCTCTCCTCCTTTAAGTTGAGAGTGTCAATATTTTGTTCCTGCAATGGGAAAGTGACGAGTGCCCACATGTGAAATGATTGACATTTATTCTGTGTGAGGAAGTGAGGATAGGTTTGTACAGATTCAAAATGATGAGTCTCCAGCAAAGCATAAGGCAGGTATCATGCTATCCCAAGGATAGTTAGACCAAAGACAAGAAATCACGTACTGGCCTCACCGTTGCCTTTCCAGCACTTGAAACAGAATAACTTCACAACTACGAGAGACAATGCGGATTCTAGCATCAGAGGCCAACGAATGGAAGAAATTACCGCATTAGGACCCTTTAAGCATTAGTATCCACTGACTCTATGACCCGGACGACTGATCTGTCCCCAGAAGAACATGTTTACAACCTGCTCCTTCTTTCCTCCCCCTCACTCCAACCCCACCCAATTTTTATTCCCAAGGGATAGAGGCTTTGATAGCAAATAATAGCCCAAGATGATGCAATGCATTTGTTTTGGCCTCCACTTGGGGCTGTGTTTGTTATTAGAGGGTGGGCTAAGTCTGCCCCTCCCATGATGATGTCCTAGGATAAGCACCTACTCCCCTAGGAGTGTGGTTCACCTCTGAGTTCAAGTTCTTGGAATCCTGGGCTGTGGATGGGTACCCAGGCCCTTAGGGCCTCTGTGCCTGCACGGTGTTTTCTAGGGCCCGAGAGTGTGTGGACTGTCAGTCTCCACTGTTTTTCAGATCTGTATGTGGCATATCCCGATTTCTTTGTGTCTCTTTAGCTGTGTCTCTTCTACTGCTGTGCAAGTCTGTATATATTTTTAGCCAATGAGGATAATTCCATCAGGCAATAGTGTTGTCATTAAATACAATAAGTATTTGCTTTTTGCAAACCTGTGCTTGAGTAGAGTGGTGAAGCCTGTGGATAAATATAGGAATGATCACTTTAATATTTTTGTAATAAATTGTCTATACTCTATTTTAGATGAAGTAGAGAATGCAGAAAAATAAAAACAAAAGCAAGACTGTAATTTTATACCAGATGTATATCAATAATATTTTAAACATAGCTTTTTAGATGTATTCTGTCCCTACACACATTTAAAATAATATAAAATCAGAATCAAATGCTTTTAATAAGCTCATTATTATTTTTCCTTCTTTAAAATATGCAATGATTAAATACAAAACTTTTATAGTTTTAAATAGATATATTTGTCTCTTACGATGAAACTGTATTCTCTAATACAGTGCCTGATAACCATAGTGGCTATCTAAATTAAATAAATAAATAAAGATTTAAAAACTTCAGGCAGACATACTGCATCACAGGTGTTTAATCATCACATGAGGCTGGAGACAAGAGCACAGGTATAGAAAATTTTGCCATCACAGAAGATAAGATACTGTCCTAAAAAGATACATGCCCACAAAAATCATCCTGATCCAAAGATCCTAAGAGGCCCCATGTGCTATACTTACGCCTAGCTTCCAGGAATGGAAGGAGAAGAAGTTGCCTATTCTGATTTTTTAAGTCACCTTGTCGTTACACATCCTTGTTTTTTTTTTTTTTTTGGTGACTTTTGTCCATCCATTGGTGGAAGACTGTTGGCCCACATTTAGTACCTTTGAAGCACATGAAAAGGATGCTGAAAATCTCACAAACTACTGAGCCGCAGTTTTTACAAAATTGTTATGGGATTTCTGCAATTAGAGAAAAGTACTCCTGCCAGAATTTTTCTTTTAACTTTTTGAAAAAAGTAGCAAGTTTGTGGTAATTGGTTGTGGTGGTGGTGGTTATGGTGTTGAGGGAGGGGACATAAAGGGCTCTTCTCTGCAGTATTCTATTGCCATTTGCCCCTATAACTTGCCAAGCACCTATGGCTTGTAGATCCTGGTCATGATTCAATCTTCACTATGGTACAGGTGACGCAGAAGGAGAAATCACAGTGCTAGTCTCTAGCGTTGCTGAATCTGTAGCTTCTTTTTCCTGTAAGAAATCCAAACAATTCCAGGAGCAGGATGGAAATTTTAATGGGGAAGGAGAACCCAGGCTTTAAACACACCTTGTCTCCAAGTAGGTATGGGACTTGGAGTTTCACTAGACATGGTGATATGGTATGCGTGCTGTCACCGGAGCCTTCTGGGGGATGGAAAGAAGATTTCTTGGAGATAGAGTACTACCTCTTTTTTGAGGCATGGTCAGATATTGCGGCACCAATGCATATCTTTTTAGCATTAGAATGACAGTAAAATGAATTTCAGGTTATCTAGAGCTTCAACATAGTGTTCAGACCAGATAGAGCCAGATGGAGCTCCCCTGGGCAATTGGAAGTTTGTGATAACTCAGTGGTGGGTAATTGAAAGCATGTGGTTACCAGCATCCAAATTTAACGTTTGTAAGCAGGTGGGATCCTTAAGCTAACAGGGCTGACAGGACAACAGGCTGAGTAATTTGGAGTTCAGTCTGGTGGCCCTGCAAGGCAGCATGCTAGGATTTAATTATTTCTCTCCCCCTGACCCAACCTTCCACAGCTCATTGCCATGAAAAAAAAAAAAAAAAAAAAGCCAGACTCTGTGCACCTGTATGCTTGCTTACCCAGGAAAGCCCGCGTTTTCGATACCTGTAACAATCCTGTGACGTGAGCTCATTTTCTACCTCATCACAGACAGTCTTTCATACTTTGAAGGCACGCCAGAGCGGCATATGTGTTAAAACCAGTGAAATCATATTGACTCATCGTTATCACTCGGTTGCCTACTTTGTTGCTTACTCGTGGCACATATATCGTATGAGTTTTGACAAGCGTACAACGTCATGGATACGCCATTACAGTGTCACGTGGAATAGCTTCACAGCCTTTGAATTAACTTGGGACTCACCTGTCCATCCTTACCTTTTTCTCTCCACTGGAAACCATAGGTGTCTTTTTACTGTGTCTCTGATATTGTTGCTGTTTCTAGGAGTCCCATACTTGAGGTCACACACTAACTGGACTTTACAGGTGAGCTGCTTTCACTTACCAGTGTGTGCTGCAACGTCCTCCATCTCTTTCCATGGCTTGAGAGTTCACTTCCTCTTGATGATGAGTGATCTTCCATTGTCTGGAGCTGCAAAAGTTTGTTTGTTTATCTCCTGAAAGAGATGTTGGTTGCTTCTCAGTTTTGGTAATTATTAATAGAACTGTTAATACATTGTGTGAAAGCTTTTATGTAGGTGTAAGTTTTCAACTCTGAGTAGATACTAGTGTAATTATTTATGTACAACAATAGTATATTTAGTGATGTCACAAACTGCCAAACTCTCTTCCCTAGTGGCTGTACTATGCTATATATTCACAGATAACAAATGAGCATTCTTACCACTCCACATCCTACCCTGCATTTGATATTTTCAATGTATGAATTTTGGCCATTCTCGTAGGTTTATAGTAGCATTTTTACCATAGTTTTATTTATGATTTCTATGATATAATATTGGGCATATTTTCATGTTTCTTTCCCATTTAAAAATTGCTATGCATTTGTAACACACTATGGTTACATTAAACTTGAGAATTTTGTGCACATACATATTGTATTAAGTTCACATTCCCACCTCCTCCCTTTCTCACCCTCCCATCCCACCTTCCACCCCCTCCCTGCCCCTCTGCCTCCCAAAATCTCACCCATTTGACTTTATTACTTATTCAATACTCTGTTTTTCCTGTATTAGAGAGATTATGTGACACTTAATCTTTTGAATCAGATTCACTTCACTAAGCATTAAGGTCTCCAAATTGTTTCCAATTTCCTCCAAATGACTCAAATCTATCTATATTCATGGCACAGTATTACTACATTGTGTATATGCATCATATTTGCTTTTGCACCCATCTATTGGTGGATATTTCAGTGAATTCCATGATTTAGTTCTGCAGTTAGATACACATGTGTACCAGGGGTACACGTATCTCTATTACATAGTGCTTTAAAATCTTTTGGAAAGATGCCCAGTGTAGGTATTGGTCAAATGGAATATCTATTTTCAGATATTTGGAGAATCTCCTCATTGCTTTCCATTGTGATTGTACCAGTGTACAATCCCCCATCAGTGTAAGGGTGTCCCTCTTCCCCACATCTTTGCCGGCATCTATTTCATTTTCAGTTCTTGGTAAAATCCATTCTCACTGGGGTAAGACAGTGTCTCTGTGTTGTTTTTATTCGCCTTTCTCTAATGGTTAAAGATGTTGAACATTTTTTTTTTTTTCATGTATCTGGTGGCCATTTGTACTTCTTCTAAGAACTGTCTACTCATTTCTATCGCCCATTTTTAAAAATTGGGCCTTTACTTTTGAGGAGTGTCTTTTTCCTTCAGTTCTTTGTTAACCTAGTTTATTAGCCGCCTTTCTGAGATGTAGGTGGTAAATTTTTTTTCCTGTTCCATCGATCTGTTGATTGTTTCCTTTGCTGTGCACTAGCTTTTTAATTTCACTTAATCTAAGTTGTTAATTCTTTGTGTTGTTTTTTTTACATCAGGTGCTTTATTGAAAGTCTTTGCCCAAGCCTATATCTTCAGGAATTTTACCTATTTTTGACTTCCAGGAGTTTGTTGTTTTCATTTTATTTATTTTCTCATTTTTATTAATATATACTGCAATTCCCAATGTTTATACTGAACTTGAGCATTTTGTGCATACATATCAGGTCAAAATTACAATCCTTTCCCCTCCCACTTTTTGACTCTCCCATAACCTCCCCACCCCCCCTGGCTCCCACTTTGACTTCCATTTGGTTCTTTTTTAAAAACATATCGCCTCCCTTTCTCCTTCCCACCCTTTCATCCCCCTCTTTCCCTTTCCTCTCTACAAAGTCCATCTTCTTACTTTCTTTCATATCTCTCACATTTTTTATGGCTTGGTTTTCTCATATTAGATAAACTATATGATATTTAACTTTCTGGGTCTGATTCATTTCACTGAGCAGAATGGTCTCAAGGGGGCATTCCTTTTTCTAAAAATGTCTCAAGTTTGTCATTGTTAATGGCAGAGTAATACTTCATTGCGTATATATACCACATGCCTTTATCCAAGTCATCTGTATTTAGGCATATTAGCTTCTTCCTAAATTTGACTATTATCAATTATGCTGCTGTAAAAAGGTACTTAAATTATCATTACTTAAATCAGTTTTTAAAGCTAAACTCATGTCAAAGACTGAATAAACGAATCACTACATTGAATGAACTTAAGTTGACATCACGAAAGTATACTACATATAAAGCAATAGATATAATGGTGTACTTAGTTATTGCAGAATGTTTTGAGAGTTCTTTCCCAAAGAAGAGCAGGAAGAAATGAGCAAGATCATTATTAGAAATGTAGTTGCACAGCTTGAAACTGAAAAGTAAAATTCAGGATGGGCAGGTTGAACTAATAGCTGACTGAGCTCTTAGCCAATGGACAGAGGCTACGTGATCTTTTGTCTTTACCACTCAATGACAGCTTCAGGGAAAAGACCCAAGAAGCACTGATTTATCTACCCTTACTGTTTTTAAAACTAATAATGTCCCAAATCAAAGCAACTGCCTTCTTCCACTACATCCCCGGCTAAATATCTATACACATCATACACACCAAAAAGTTTCACACACTAAGATTTTATATCAATTCCCCATGTTGCATATAATTATTATGCTTTGCAAACTAACATAATAATAAAAATAATAAGTATAGGGAAGTTCCACAAATTTTATGAGAATGCTGGTACTGTTTTATTGGGATACCAATCAAATGACTGAAGTCTATTTTTTGTTACACTTTTACTTTAGGTGTTTCCTTTCCTCTATGTTCATTGGTGCTGCTTGTCTCTCTGTCTCTCAAAGATTCCTTTTTAAGTATTTTTTTGAGACACCGTCTAAATTCACTGGTGTAGCCCGTGATGGCCTTGGATTCAGAAAAATTTGCCTGCCTCAGCCTCCTGAGTGCTGGGATTACAGATGGGCACCACTATGCCCAGAATTATGTAGTGCTGGGAAATCAAACTTAGGGATTTGCACTTGCGATGCAAGTACTTTAATTGCTGTGACATTCCTCCAGTCCTCCTCTAAGCATTTTCTGCAATGCTGGATTAGTGATCACAAATTTCTTTAAGGATTTTTGATCGTGTAAAATTTTTACTTCCCCTTCAATTTTTAGGGATAATTTTGCTAGATATGACAACCTGGGTTGACACTTGCTGTCTTCTAAAGCTTGAAAGAGTTTGCTGCAGACTGGCTCTCTTTGAATCATCCACCACTTGTATCCAGCTACTTTGCTCATGTCTAATTTTGGAGTTGTGCCTAATTACAACACTTATTTTTTTTCACAGTCTTGTCTTCAAGCTGAAATTCTAACCTCACAACGTTTCATTCAGCTCCCCCTCCTTTCAAATGTATTATTCATATCCTGAATTTCACCTAGATTTCTTTTCAAAATTTCCACTTCTTCATCAACATGCATTTCCTAATTTACCTCAGCCAACTTTTTATTTATGGCTTTTATATGCTCAGAAAGTTTTGTATGCATGAGAACAACTATTTGTTTAGTAAGTAAGTTCCTCTTTAAGCTTGCTGAGCATTGCTTGCATTTCTTTGAGAATATGCTGTTTGAAATGGCTGTTCAACTCATTTATTTACTTTTTGACTTCCTTCCTTATGAGTTCCACTATTTCAAGACCCATGACATCACATTATGAAGTCTCAGAAGTTTCTGTGGGTGTCCTGTTTTCTTATCTTCTTCCCATGTTTCTGTTGTCGAGGGACTTCTCTTTAAAGGACTAACCAAAAAGCTTCTTTGAATGGCCATGAGGGTGTCTGTGGGGGGCGGGAGTAAAATTCCTTTGAGCTTTGTCCTGGGAGTAGGTAGTGAGAAAGGACCTAACAGTCTTACGACTTCTGAGGTGTCTTGTTCACCCCTAGTCCCCTCACCAGATCTCTCCCACACTTCCTGGCTTCCCTCCCACAAGGGTGGGGTGTTTGGGTTCCTCTATGTACATAATTATGTCATGTACAAATAAGGGTAACTTAACTTCTTCCTCTCCAAAATGTGTTCCCTTGGTTTTATTCTCTTGCCTGATTGTTCTTGCTAGGGTTTCAAGTACTACACTGAATAGGAGTGTGAGAGTCGGCAGCTTCATCTTTTTTCCTGGCTTAAGGGGAAGTATTTCATTTTTCCCTATTTAGTATAATGTTGGCAGTAGATTTGACATATTGGTTTCTATCAGTTTGAAGCAAGATCTTTCTATACTTATTTTCTTTAGTTTTTCTAAAATCATGAATAGATGTTGGATTTTGTTAAAGGCTTTTCTGCATCTTTTGTCTATTTAAATGATCATGCAATTTATGTGCTAGCTTTTTGTCTTAGTTACTTATTTATTGCTGGAACAAAATACCTGAGATTCACAATTTAAGAGAGAAAAGATCAATTTAGCCCACTGTTTCAGAAGGTCTCACACAGTTTGTATCAGCTAGGGCTCTTACAAAAAGCAGAACTGACAGAAATTGTAACAAAAGGATCTATTTGGAAAGCTTACAAGTCTGACGACGGAGATGGTCCGAGATGGTGACCCGCATGTGAGAGCTGGCAGGTCCAATGGCTTCTCAGCCACAAGGAAGAACACCTGTTCACGACGGCAGGACAGCGTGGACTGCAGGGCATGCTGCCAATCTTGGCTGTTTGAAGAACAATGGTGAAGACCTGAGACTGAAGATTGGCGATGAGTAGATAGGCGCAAGTTAAGACGGGAGCGAATGTGTGATGAGGATCTGCAGCATGCAGCACGTGGGCATCCGTAGACAATTACGAAGGTGAGAGCTTTCCCGGAAGAAAAAGCTGCAACGATCTTTCTGCTTCCTTACTTTTATACAGTTTGAGTTCCCAGTTCTGCCTCCCACATTTGGGTGTGTGTTCTTTCTTCATTTGCGGGCCCACAAATCACTCGGATCCAGGCTGGTTCCTAACTGCCTAGTTCAGGCTGGTTCCTAATTGCTTAATATAGGCATGGTTCCTAAGCCCTAATCCAGGCATGGTTCTGAATTTCCTCAAGTTGACGTAACTTCTGCAACGGTCACGCAGTCCATTCATAGGCAGCTGGCAATGGTGGAAGTACGTGCTAGAGGCTAGAGACCTGCTCACCCCATTGCAGACAGAAACCAAAGGAAACAGGAGCAAAGCCACTTTGGAGGCTCAGGCTAGAGTTTTCCCAGTGACAAGAGATGCTGTAACCGTGTTTCTTCTTACTTACTTCAAACTGCCAGTCTCCACCCACCCCAACCCAGTCCCCTGCACCCAGAGTGGTTACCCCTCCTTCACTTCCTGACACACAAGTCAACAATACACACCTGGAAGCTCGGCCCGGAACAACCCCCAATCTCAACAACTTGACACAATCCATCCAGTTCAAACATCAAAAATCCACTCCTTCCAGCCAGGTCCTACCTTACAACAGGACACTGTTCCACCATTATCCCTCTACATACAAATACATGAGACTTTTAGGGGACACTCAGATCCAAACCATAGCACCTTTGTTTATGTGGTGTTAGGTTTTAAATCTCAAATGTCCCCCACCAAATGCCTGTAGAACCATGTGCTATTGAGAAGTAAGGCCTAGTCAGGAGGAGGGTATTACAGGCATATGGTAGATTATAGGTGTGTAGATGGTTATGTGTGTGTGACACTTTACTAGGGTATGCATTAGTTCCATCCTTCCTTTCTCACATAATTTCCTGTCTGCCAGGCCATGAACACCCTCTTCCAGCAGGGCCACTGCTATGTAATTCCTACATTGCCAGCCACTCATGAATGGTCTGAGACCTTCTGAAATCTTTCTTCCCTTCTGTTGCGGATGTCTGGTATTCTGTCTCAGTAACAAAAAAGTAACTAAGACATGTGGTGTATTACATTAATTGATTTTCATATGTTGAACCATCCTTGCATCCATGGGATAAAGCCAACTTGTTCATGCTGTATGGTCTTTTTAATGATTTGTTGAATTTTCATTGCCAGTATCTCATTGAGGATTTTTGCATCTATGATCATTAAGGAAGTTGGCCTATAGTTTTCTTTCCTTGTTAACATTTTTGTCTGGCTTTGGTATCCAAGTAATGCTAGCTTCCAGAAAAGAGTTTGGCAATGTTCCTTCTCTTTCAATTTCATGGAAAAGTTTGTCACACACTGGTGTTAGCTCTTCCCTGAACTACTGGTGTAAATCTGCAGTGAATCTGTCCAGTCCTGAACTCTTCCTTGTAGTAGAAATTTTACTACTGCCACAATTTTAATACTTGTTATTGGTGTATTCAAGGCTTTTATATTTTCTTGGTTCAATTTTGCTATCTTCTATGTGTCTAAGAATTTACTCATTTCTTACAAATTCTTTTATTTTGGGAATATAAATTTACAAAATTGTTTCCTGTAATTCTCTGAATTTTAGCAGTGTCCATTGTAATTTCACCCTTTTAATTTCTTAAAATATCTTATCCCCCCATTTTATTAGTATGTATATGTGATACACAAAGATTACATTGAACTTGAGTATTTTGCATTCAGATATATCACATCAACATTAAACTTCTCCCCCATGCTCCCTTTTGAACCTCCCACATCCTCCCTTATGCCCCATGACTCCCACTATCACACCCATTTGGTTCAATAAAGCACCTGTATTCTGGATTTCCCATATTAGAGGAACCATGCAGTATTTAACCTTATGAATCTGACTCACATCACTAAAGATGATAATTTCAAGTTGTGTCCATTTACCTACAAAAGCCTCCAATTTACTAGTCTATGTGGAAGAGTAGTACTCCATTGTGTATATATATATATACCACAATTTTTGTACCCGTTGATGTGTTGATAGATATTTCAGTGACTTCCACAATTTAACTACTTTTAATTGTGCTGCTCTAAACATGAATATACATGTATCTCTGTTATATGCTGCTTTTAACTCTTTTGGAGAGATACCCAGAAGAGGTATTACTTGATTGACTGAGATATTTATTTTCAGCCTTTTGAGGGATCTCTGTTCTGCTTTCTATAGTGGCTGTACCAATTTACAGTCCCACCAGCAGTGTAAACGTCTTCTTTCTCCCCTGTAATGCCAGTATTGATTGCTGCTTGAGTTACTGGTGTATGTTATTCTCACTAGGGTAAGATGATATCTTGGTGATATTTTGATATGTGGTTCCCTAATGGATAAAAATATTGAGTATCTTTTCATGTATTTGCTGGCCATTTGAATTTATTCATCTGAGAAATGCCTTTTCATTTCAGTTGCCGGTTTAACAGGGTCTTTGACTCTGAGGGGTCTATTTTCCTCAGGTCCTTGTATATTTTTGTTATTAGTGGTAAACATTTTCCCCATTGTGTCAGTTCTCTCTTCACTCTGCTGATAGTTTTCTTTTCTGTGCAGAAACTTTTTAATTTGATATAATCCCATTTGTTAATTCTGGGCGCTATTTCTTTTCCATCAGGTGTCTTATGAAGAAAGTCCTTGCCCACAACTACATTTTCTAGATTTCTTCCTATTTTGTCTTCCAGAAGATTTGGTGTTTCCATTTTAACATTTATGTCTTTGATCCACTTTCATTTGATTTTGGTACATGGTGATAGGTACACACCTAGATTCATTCTTCTGCATATGGATAACCAACTCTCCCAGCACCATTTATTGAAGAGACTATCTTTAATTTTTAATTGAACTTAAATTCCTTTTTCTTGTTTTCTTTTGGTTAGTTAGGCTAGTGGTTTATCAATGTTAATTATTCTTTCAAAGAATCAACTCTTCAATGTATTGATCTTTTGCAATGCTCTTTAGGTTTCAATTTCATTAATTTCTACTCTGATCCTCATAATTTCTTGTACTATTTTTGGATTTGAATTGCTCATGTTTCTCTAGTACATCTAGATACATAATTAAATTGTTTGGTTTTGCAATATGTGCATTCATACATAGGTATAAATTTCCCTCTTACTATTCCTTTCATTGTGTCCCGTCTTAAGTTACATTTTTGTCACTGTGACTCAATACCTGACATCCACAGCTTTAGGAAAGAAAGATGTATTTTAGATTGCAGACTCAGAAGGTATCAGTTCATCCATCAGTGGCCAGCAACTGTGAAACCATATGGCACAGGTGGCAGCAACCCCTCATAGCATTGCAAACAGGAAGCCAAGTCCTAGAATGAAGGAATTTGCATATATCCTTTCAGGTCTTGTCCCAGTGATCTGCCCTACTGTGGTTTGGATCTGGAATGTTTCCCAAAAGTCTCATGTATTTAAATGTTATGGATTGTCTATGGAACCATGTGCTGTTGGGAGATTGGGGCCTGGTCTTGAGGATTGGAATATAGGCATCATGTAAATTGGATTAACGAAGGCATGTAAATTAGGATCAACAGCATGTAGTGGGGTTTACCACACCTTCCACACCTGGATCCGGGAGGAGCTGATCACTGGGAGGAGACCCAGAAGGATATAGAAGCTGCTTCCTGCCTTTCTCGGAGGACTAGTCTCAACTTGCCTGGACTTGGCTTCCTGTCGGTGATGTCATGAGAAGCTGCCTCCACCCCTGCCTCTGCCCCGTACTTCCATTGCTGTCGGCCGCCCCTGAATGGACTGTGACCTTCTGAAACTGTGAGCTAAAATAAACCTTCTCCCCTAAATTTGTGGATGTCGGGTATTGACACAGCAACGAAAAAGTAACTAAGCCATGCCCCTTCTGAGTCCAGTCTCAGTGTTCTGCCCCTTCCAGGGTTAAGCCCCCACCACATGCCATAATATATGATATCTTTTGCAAGTATTTTCTCCCAGTCTATGGCTTATCTTTTCCTTCTCTTTACATTGTCTTGTGGGACAGACTTTTTAAATTTTTAATGAAATCAACTCACAATTTTTTTCTTTTATGGACTTGCCTTTGGTGTTGAATCTAAAAAGACATGGCCATAGCAAGGTCACTTAGATTTTCTCTGATATCATCTTCTAGGATTTTATTTATAGTTTTTAAAATTCTATTTATGACTATGATGCACATTGAATTTGTTTTTGTGAAGAATGCAGGGTCTGCATCCAGGTTATATTTGTTCCTTTGTTTGCCTGTGGAGGTCCAGTTCTTTCTGTATCATTTCAAAGAAAGATTATCTTTCTTTTTGGTATTGTTCTTGTTCCTTTGTCAAAGATCAGTGGAATATATTTATATGGGCCTTTGTCTGTGCTCTCAACTTTGTCTTATTAACCTATTTATTTACATTTGCCAATTTTATGCTGCTTTTCTACTGCAACTTCATAGTCTTAAAGTCAGATAATATTGGTCCTCCAAATTTATTCTCCTTCAGCATTGTGCTGGGCACTCTGGGTCTTTTGCTTCTGCTCCCAAACTTCAGAACCAGTTTGTCAATAATAACAGTATTCAGTCACTTAAAAAAAAAGTACACAAGACACGATGACACTGGAAAACAAAGATTAAAAAAAAAAGTTTCACTCGCCCTCCAGGTTCTTAAATCTAGGGGATGTGGAAGCACTCCTGACAAACTCATTACTTGAAAGTTACTTTTTCGTACTGTGTTTCAACAGGCAGCCCTGATGTCATGTCCCTACCCCCTTGATGCCTTCTAATTGATGGATTTAAACCCCAGTGCCTATAGGGGACAGATTTTCCATGAAAAGGAATGGAGCCAGCTACATGCGAGAGAAAGGAGCAGAATGGGGACTGTGGCTGACCGAGGGGCTCACAGGCATAGAAGAGAGAATCCACAACCACGTTTTTTTCTGGAGGAGGACTGACCCTATTCTGTCTTATCTTCTGAGTTTTAAAAAGGAGCCCAAAATTCAATATGGATTTTTCCAATTATTGATTGTCACCAAATTCAAGTTACATTTGAAAAGTGGTTGAGGAGAGTATAGTGGGTACCACTGCAGCTGTTTCCACGGAGTCCTTGAGCTACCCATTTGCCATTTCCACCTCAACTGCCAAACCTCTTCAACCCATTTCTTAGCAAGCTGTGGATGAGCAGGCATTTGCCCTTCAAGCTGCTAATCCTTTAAGCAAGAACATTCTGCATAGTGGTTCATTACTTCCTCAAATTTCTTTTTCTACTTTTGTCAACCAATAATATCGGTTTTCAAGAGCAAGGATGACTATTTTTTTTGTCCTAGCATATGGAAGATTTCAAGTTAAAATTTTCTTCTTCTCTTTTCACTACTTCTCTGGTTTTCTTTTAGGTTTTGTTCTTATATCGAATGACTAAAGTCATGACTCTCAGATGGAAAAATCTAGTGAATAAATTCAGAGACTGACCATAAATCTCTAACAATATACAAGCGATCAATATTTCACATCAGTATAATTTTATAGACTGGTGATGACTAACTTTACTGCTCAGAGGTCAGAGTTCTACCACTAATCTGCAGCAATCATTTGTTGTTCATCCAGTGAGAACCAAGGAGTTGGAGTGAAGACTGCTAGGGGTCTTTTTCTTGTGGGATAGGTCAAAATTTTGTCATATTAAGCTGTTAAACTTTCTGTCTTCTCCTGGGTCCTCACTAAACTACCTGTATACACATCCTCACCTTTGTGATGGTCAGTTTGCTTAGACATGGATACACAGGGACAACAGTCTTACAATATAAAAATATACAGAATTTATTAGTGTTTTGTCTCTCGTTCAGTCACACTATCTATTTACAGCAGAAACTATTTTTCCATACTTGGTTCAAGTTAAACACTCAGAAAATATACGTGTGTGTGTGTGTGTGTGTGTGTGTGTGCGTGCGTGTGTGTGTGTGTGTATGCACGCATCCGCTCAATTGTGTATTTAATAGTGGGGTTATCTTTGGAGCCTCTAACTATTCCTCTTCTTTACCCACTCACTTGGTAGTCATCAATCTGTGTGAATCAGGTAGATGGCTTTTTAGACACTGATATCAAAGCCCCCTTGATCAGGCTACTAGGTACATAGGTCGTTGTTACAAAGGGAACTGACCAGCTTGCAGATTTGTAACTCTGCTTTCTTCTAGAAAAGCCCAAGAGATTGTGAGTTCCAAACAGCAGTAGTTCAAAGTGGAACCCAAGAATCTCAAAGCTAAGGAAAGACAAAGAGTCAGTCCCTAGGAACAAAGCCCTGGTGCGGTACATCACTCCAGTAGCCAGAAAATCTGAACCAAGTCTGGCATTTTCTGCTCGCTGTGACCCAGACACAGAGCTCAGAAAGTTCTGCCTAGGAATTCAATTTGACATGGGAAGAACAGGATGGAATATGAAGGAGAGAGAGTGTGAGCTTGTCCTTCACCCTATATCCCGGCATAGTGGTCTGAGCAAGGGCTGGGACTAGTTTCAGAGGGACTTGAACTTGCAGACAGCCAGTACAGGACAGCACGGCTGCTGCATGGACGAGCTGTGTCTGTCGGAGAGGCATGAGGTGCAGGATTATTTTTATTCCCCTGTTTCTTCTCTAGTTAATGCTGAGTCTCTTATTGTTTCCTTTTACAGATTACTTTAGAATTTAATTTTCTAAATGTTAATCTAACCATATTAATATAAGCCTGAGATCCAAGAATTTTAAAAATCCCTTTCCTTTGTCTTTGGATTTTTTGTTCAGGTTCTCTTTAATTGTCATAATATTTGAATGTACTTATGAGGCACAATGTGATGTTTTGATTCACATCTGTATTGGGTAGATTATTTTGAAGACTTAATAAAGAGAAATCACCAAATGCTATATCCTGATTAGATCAGTACTTATCCCTAGGTCCAAATAGTTCACTTCATTTCTCCCTCATGCAGGCCTGAAAAGCTGGCATCAAACCCCTAGGCCTCACCACCGAGTATTCCTATACAACCTCCTTGAAAAGTGAAAGGTGATTGTCTCCATTTTTAATTTAACAAACCCTCTTATAATATTTTTTGTACGTGCCAGGAACTATTTTGTAGTATTTTGCAAGTGTCAACTCGCCTAAATCTCTCACCAACCCAGTGAAGTAGGTAGTATTAATGGTCTACTTCTTAGATCAGGGAGCTGAGGCACAGAGAGATGATATGACTTGCTTAGTTACACAGCTCATCGGTGGCGGATCTAGGACCATACCCCACGGATTAGTCGTCGTGCTGATGCTCAGTTTTGCTGTTGTGCATGTATTGGCCTTTTCCTTTATTCAGGTAGCAAATATTCTTCATCATATGAGAATTGTATAACAGTGCCTTCTCCCTTATTCAAGAAAAACCTCTAGAACTTAATTCCCCATTTGATTTTATTTGCCTTATGTTGAGAATACTTGACCATACATTTAACTCAGGCCTTTGTGTCTATATCACAGGGTTGTGGGGAACCCAAGGCGCTGTGCACAACAATTTTGCATTTCTTACATTTCCAGATGGATATGACCAAACCTGTAACTCTGATGGAATAAAGTCACACAAAGAAAGAAGAGAACAGCTTAGTGGTAGTGGGTGCTCACTCAGGGCACATCGTTTAGATTCTCAGCAACTGGTACCATCTGTACCATCCTTGATGTGTCAGTGCTAGGCAGTCGCCATCTTTCTAGAGGTTGGAGTGTGGTCTTAACTGTGAAAAATTCCAGCAGAAACAGATGACACCAGGTTCTTGTAGAAAGACAAAACCACCTCTACAGGCAGCAGGGCCATCCAGTTCATACTGCACCCTGCCTGTGAGGCTGCCATGGCTTCTTGGATATCCCCAGGAAGGGGAGGAAAGAGAAGAGGAAGAAGGATTGGAAGATAGATAGTTGAGAAGAGGAAGAGGTGAATGAAAGAAGCAGGCGCTTTTCATTAAGCCCGTAATCAGCCAGTATGTGCATTGCTCTTTGTAATCCCCTCCAACACGTGCTGCCTACACGATGCTCTGACCCTCATTTCCAACCTCAGCCTCTGTTGCTACAGACCCTCTTTGGCCTACAATCATCTTAGCTCCATGTTCAAACACCTAAGCATGGAACAAAGTTCCTCATGATCCAGTTTCTTCATTTCTTTTCTGTTCTGATTCTCAGCCTTTTCCATATTGGCATTTTCTTTTTCTTCCCTCATTCCCCTTCCCCTCTGTTTCATTCTGTCCCTCTTCCATTAGACATGTTTGCCTGCCTATAATGCTCTAAAATAAACATCCTCCCTCTTGTTTTCTGATCTCTCTGGTGATTTTCCCATTGCAGAAATTCCTTCCCTCATCCCCTCCATCCTGTGACTAATTCTTCCTTGACCTCTAATACTTGACCATCAAGCTCTCCTCCAAGGAGCCTGTTCTCTGACCTTCCTTTTACTGCCTCCTGTTTATGCTTGTGATGCAACATGAGACTTTGGGGCATTCTACTCTCCAATCTCAATGCTCTTACTTCCCACAGGACTATAAACTTCATGAAGATGTGCTGGTGTTCTTGTCATATTATCTCTGCAAAGCTCCGTGCTTGGTGCATGAAAGATGCTATTTGTTGGATGAATAACAGCAACAGTACATAGCAGCATGGGCTGGTGCTCATCCTTTGCAGGAGATCTTAGTCTAATTCCATGCATTATATTAACAGTCAAGCCCAAAAATGGTCAAGTCATTTGTGTTGACCCCGTAGCTACTCAAATAACAGCTGGGTGAGAATTCATGCCGTTCAGAATTCAGATCCTTCTCAAGGACAAGGAATGCATCTTATGGACACTGTGACCCCAGTGTTGTGTCTGGGAAGTAGCTGATGCCTAATGAATGACTGAATACAGATGCCACCAGCCTGTTATTTCCACTGCCCGCGGGAAGGTAGAAGAGTACCTGTGCACTTCTACACTTGGTTTGATCCCTCTAGACAACTAACCTGAACAAGGAGAGCCTAAGGTTCGCGTTAGAGTTCAAGTTTCCTGCTCCCACATTTTATCAGTTAAGTAGACAGTCATCACATTGCTTAGCACAATTAGCCATATGAACTCCATTGACTTCCTGAATGGTAAGTCACAATAGATGGATCACACACAGAGGTGGCCCAGATATTCTGCTGTCATTGTTTCAACAGAAAGAGTCTGCTGCTCTTTTTAAGTTCTCCTGGAAAGTTGGGGATATGATGCCCCTTGCCCATCCACTCTGATATCACTCTGACCTCCAGGGAGGACAGCTTCTCTTCTCATCCTGCTAACATGGCTTCTGTCTTGGGTTCAGAGCATTCCTCCACAGCTCAGGTCTCAGATCAGAGGATAAGCTTTGGATCCAAAAATTGCCCAATACATAATCAATATTCCTGGCTTAGTAGGCAGTACACGTAAGAGAGAGTCAATGTCCATGGACCTTAAAGCAGATAACAGTGTGGTGAGCCAGGACTGGTTAGTATCCACTACCCAACACCACTGAACAAGGGGGCAGAGGAGCTGCCCAACGGCATGATCTCAGTAGACTGCAAAAAAGTAGTTCTAAAGAGGCAGACTGAGTTTGAATTTTAGCTTTTTATTTAAATAACTTATCTGAAGTCACACAGCGATTACCTTCTCTGAGCCTTCCTTTCCCCTTACCTGTTAAAACACACCCAGTAACGATATAAATGTATGAGATATTTGTATTTGTTTACATTATTCATGTAACATACTTTAGACGGTACTTAATACTTAGTACCCAATAAATGTTACATACATCACCTACAGATGTGCAAAATTATTCTAATGGGGAGATCAACATCTGAAATATGACTTTTATTTGGGAGTCACTTTTAAAAATATTACTTTCTCTCTTTGTATACATTTAATGCCTCTATGATCCATGGCACTTAATACATGTTTAAAGACAGCAGCCCAAATCTCCCAGTTTCCCTGTGTCTTAGTTACTTATTTGTTGCTGTGACAAACATCCACAATTTAAGAGAGGAACGACGTATTTAGCTTACAGTTTTAGAAGGCCTCACACTCTATTCATAGGCAGTCAGCATGGTGGAAGTACACGGCAGAGGCGGGAGGGCTGCTCACCCCATTATCAGAGGCGGGAGGGCTGCTCACCCCATTATAGACAGAAACCACGTGAAGTAGGAGCCACGCGAATCTGGAGACTCAGGCAAGGCTAGAACTTCCCCAGGAAGAAGCTGCAGCAATGTTTCCTCTTCCTTCCTTTAATTCATTCAAGCTGCCAGTTGGGAACTCCACCCAGGGTCCTCCAGTGAACAACACACACCTGAAAGCTATTTCCTGGGCATTTCCCAATTGCAACAAGTTGACACAACCTCTCTAAGTCAGACTCCAAGCATCCACCTCTTTCAGCCAGGCCTTACCTCCCAATAACAGTTATCCCACTCTATCCAAATACATGAGGTTTTAGGGGCACATTCCAGATCCAAACTATAGCACCCTGAGACCTCCAAACAAATTTTCTCTTTATTGTCATTCTTGGTGTTTTATGTTATAGGAGTACATCCTAAATATGCCTTTCCCCCAAATTAAATGAAAGTCAGCACGGATATTACACCCCACACACAGAGATGATTGAAAAATACAGTGTTTAAATTTTAAAAATCGCTGCAGCAAATTATTACCTTGTCCTTAATATCTATCTCTCAAAATATTACTATTTGCTCCAAAAACACTTATTCTATTGTTCTTGCCATTTTACGCAAAGTATGGTTAAAAAAATATGGCAAATGCAACTGTCAATTGCCATCCAATGGAAAGGCAAGTTGCAAAAACATTAAAATATGTTCTCATCCATCTTACTCACCAGATCTGGCACTGTACAATTTCTGGCTCTTTCCCAAAGTCAAAAGGTCCATGAAAGATAAGCATTTTCAGTCACATCAGTATATCAAGGCAGGCATAAGAGAGAGAGAGGGAGAAAGAGAGAGACAGAGAGACAGAGAGAGAGAGAGAATTTCATCTATGTATAGGTGAGAAATGGAAAGACAGAATGGGAGTAGAGGAGAAGCTACCTGCCTCAGCCCACTTCTCATGTCAGGAGTACAGATTTGAGGCTTGGGACCTGCATCAGACAAAACCTACTCTCAAGTTAATGGTGTGAGCATTTTAGCAAGAGTATCAGGTGAAACAAACCTTCTTTCAAAGTGAACTGCACAATATCAGTTCTCCACACAGTTGTTGAGTTGTTAATGGCCTCTTGAGAAGGAAGCCATGCCCTAAAACACAGCAGGAGACAGGAGGGCAATCAGTGTATCAACAGAAATTTCTCCTATCTGTAGTGATGACATCTTTGGCTGTCCTGATGGGCTTTAACTAGGTCCTAGGAAAGGAGGAGCCAAAGAATGATCCTCAGTCTCCAAGGACTGGAAGCCATGTGGTGTATATTTTGTGGTAAAATAATTTGTTGTTCTCACTCTGTGTATACGGTGTATGTTTAATGGATATTTCTGCAAACTTTGAAAATGTTTGAGTGGGACAGCTTCAGCTGTGTTCGATCGAGAATTCATCTCAAACAAGATTTTCTACCCAGACAATGAAAAATCAAAGTAGACAGCATCTTTTACTTTTTAAATCTTGTCTTAATAAAATTTCATATTTTTTGCCTTATAATCATCTTAGATTTTGAAATTTATCAATGATTGACTTGCCACTTTCCATTAATGCTTAAAAGCAACTAAAGCAAATGAAATCAATGTGAGACAACACTGCATGGAATACATCTTCCCAAGTAGACTGCAAGGGGACATCGCCACCTCTAACCTGCGCCTGGTGGAGCCAGGGCTTCATCAGGCTTGCCATACAGGTGAATAGTGGATAGGCACACGTAGCTCTGCGCCTCCTCAGACACTGGAGAGTAGGTTGCCACTGTGTCACTGTTATGGTTGGGATCTGGAATGTCACCCAAAAGCCTCATATATCTGAATGTTGTAAAACACCAGTGTGCTATTAAGAGGTCAGTAGAAGGGGCAGAACACTGGGGCAGAATCTAGAAGGGTAGGTCTGTCCTTCCTCCTTCAGTTGGCTCTCTGTCTGCCTTGCCAAGAACTACTGTCCTGCTACTGTTCCACCATGTGCATCTACTATTGCCAGCTGCCCAGGCCTGTGACCTTCTGAAACTGTGAGCTAAAATACATCTTTCTTCCCCAACCTCAGAGAGAATGGTGCATATCAGAAACTTGAAGAGCAACCAGTGCTGGTGATACTGTGGGGGAAAAAAGAACTCTCTTACACTGCTGGTGGGAATGTAAACTGGTACAACCACTATGGAAAGCAGTATGGAAGTCTCGCAAAAGATTGGAAATAAATACCTCCTTCTATCCAGCAATACCTCTTCTGGGAATTTCCCCCAAAGAGTTAAAAACATCATATAACAGAGATACATGTATACCCATGTCCATACCAGCACAACTAGCAATTGCTAAAATGTGGAAGACACCAAATACTCATCAACAGACCCATGGATACATAAATTGTATTGATATGCAATGGAATGCTACTCATCTATAAAGACAGGTAGGCTTGAGGCTTTTGTAGGTAAATGGAGGCAACTTGAGACCATCATGCTCAGTGAAGTGAGTCAGGTGTAGAAGGTGAAATATCAAATGTTTTCTCTAATATGAGAAACCCAGATCACAATCATTTTATAGAACTAGTTGAGAGGAATAATGGAAATGAAAGGGGAGGGAAAGGGCATAGGAGGGTAAAAAAGGCAGAGGGGAAGGATTTTTAATTTTGCTGCCATATGTATATGCACAAAATACTCAAGATCTATATGAACATTATGTATTATCTATCTACATATTAATAAAATAGATGGAAAAATTATGGAAAAGAATCTTCCTTCCCTTAAATTGTGGATGTCAAGTACTCTTTCCCAGAAAAGAGAAAGTTACTAAGACAGACACAATCCCACCTGAAGCCTGGTGACGATGGCTTTGAGAGGATTATTTCAGAATTATGATTCTCTCAAAATTATTCAGCTCTCACGTGGTGTGGAGGGAGCAGTTTAGGGTTCCCAGAGAGGGCACTCAGACAGGGTCTCACACTCAGTTACCCTCTTCCACTTGTTTCCCAAAAAACACCCGTTTACATGAGGAGTTGCTTCCTGGTCTCTGTAGGTCGCTTTACCTACTGCTCCTGTGGGCCTGGAGTCCCTGATGCATCTCTCAGAGGTGAGGCTCACTGGGGGAGCAGCTTCCACAAGTGGGGAGGAGATGGAGCAGGGCAGGGGAACCTGATCTCTAAGGCAATTAGGTAACGATGCTAGATCCACTTGGACAAACCTTGTTCCCGGATCCCCCAGATGCTCAGTGGTGTGGTTAAAATCTAATTGTTGTTTAACAACTCGGACTTTACCAAAATTCCCTCACACTCAGAGCTCATATACCAAACCAGCCGAGGATTGAATTTATCCCCAGGTCACAGTTGAAGCCACAGATGCCAGAGAAGTCAAGCAACTTCTCCAAAACCACACAGTAAAGTAGTAAGAACTGAAAGTCATTAACAATGAGTTTATGATTTTTTAAAAATGTTTTTATAACCTACACTAATAGAGAAAGGCCAAAAGAATTCTGTGAAATACATGCACTGGGCTGGATCGCAATCTTTCCCCATTGCTAAGGTTGCTAGATTTAGCAAGCAAAAGCATGAGAAGCCATTAAATTTGATGTTAGATAAGCAAGAAGAAATCTGTCTCCTTTTCTCTCTTACAATTTGTTCAGTTTCCCACTTTCATTTATTTATTTGAGGTAAGGGTTCACTCTGTATTCCAGGCTGGTCCTGAACTCACCATGAAGCCCAGTCTTGCCTCAAACACAGTGCGATCTTCATGCCTCAGCCTTCAGAGTACAGGGATAACAGGCATGTGCCACCACACCTGGCCTACCCCATTTATTTTAAATGGTACATTTCAATGAATTTCTCCTCAATCTTTGCTGCCAATAACTAAAATTCAGTAAAAATTCCAAATGTTTGTGTTCTGGGCCTTCTACCCTCTGAATACTTTGATGAAAGTTTTCCAATGCATTTTAAATAAAAAACAAATACAATTTAGATAACCTGCTATAGGGGAGCTAAACATCTTTCAGTTACAGATGTTTAGGTTGTTCTACAAACTAATTCCTTCACAGACCAAGTTTTTCTAAGATTTGACTTGGAAGGATCATTGGATCATCAGAGTGAATTTTGTTCCTACTGATAAATCATATGAGCTTATTAAATATAACTCTATCACAAAACTTTGCAGTTGAATTTTCTGTTTATTAAAATATTTATTAAAATGTTCATTAAAAGCTTTCTAAAATGTTTCCACTAGATATGCTATGTTTAGTACATTTTCTAATCTTATAAAAGATGATTTAAAGAATCATTACAGGGTAGCACAGAGGAATTCCCCTGTACCCCTCACGTGTATTTCTCCATTGCTAATATCTCACTTCATCATGACAATTTGTCCCAACTAAACTCTATCCTTATTAAGATTTTTCTGGGTTTTTTACTAATTTGCTCTTTATATTCTGACTTACCATTGCATTTAGTGGTCAAGTCTCCTTAGCCCGACCCAGGACAATATCCCAGTCTTCCACTGTTTTTCATGACCTTGAATGTTCAGAGAGTGATGGTCAAGTATTTTTGTAGCATGGCTCTCAATTTGAGTCTGTCTGATGTGCTTCTCATTGTTATGCTAGGGTTATGGTTTGAGGGAAAGAAAGCCACAATGGTGAAATCCCTTCTCAGCAGTTCATATCAGCAGCCTGTGTTGTCAGCCTTGATGGCTTGATGAACTTGGTGTTTACTAGAATTTTCTACTGTAAAGTTCTGCTTTGGAGGCTGACCAGTAAGCACAGCCCATATGTGCAGGCACTGGTAGGGGGCATTAAGCTTCTTTGGAGAAGACAGTATCAAAATAAATTATTTGGAATCCTGTAGGGAATATTTGCCTCCTCCATCATAGTTATTTATTTACCCAATCTTTAGTTTATATCAGTGTGAACACTTGGCTATTTATTTTACACTTTAGGTTATAACCCCACAATATATTATTTATTTTACTACTCAAATCATTTCACTGCTGGAGATTGGGGGCTCCTGCTGCTGGCTGCTGTTGCTACATTTCCAGCCTTTTGGGGTTTTTAGCATTCCCTTACCTTCCAGTACCACAAGGTATTCCAGGCTACAGCTCTTGTCCAGAATGTTGGGACATGAAAGTTTGTTTGACAAAATTGTAAATTGCTCGTGCATCACAACCATTTCAGAGATATTTCTACCCCACTGGTTCCTTATTTTAATAAAATTATTTTTATCATATCATTATTCATATATAACTTGTGCCATATAAGACTACAAATTTTTTTCCTTGATATTTTACTGCTAACCGAATTAGCGATAATGTGTTTAACTGTGCTTAGTGTTCTACTTTCAACAAAATAAAAGGAAAAAGAGAATAATAATTGGGTTAACTTGCAACAGATGTTCTGTTTGAAGCACTGGTAACGTTAGCACAGAATTGTCCTCATGGGAACATGGATCCCCTTTTTTCTCTTTTTCTTAATTCACGCACAAGGAAAAAAAATGCAATTTAAAAAATGATAGAAATTAATTTGGAAAAGTCATGTAATTCAAATGAAAAGTCATACTATACTAAATTATATATAAATATGTGGCATATATATGTGTCAAATTATCATCTTTATGCACATACTTCCTAAAAATAAACATTAACTTTTCAGGGAGGTGCCAATGATTCCTCAGTAGATTTGTGTTTTCTGGGATATGGACAGTGGTGATGTCACCCCAGCCTCAGTGACAGATGACAAACATCGACAAGCACTGTGTGCAAGGTACATGTTCAACATTAAACTTCTTGAGACATGGAAATTCAATTCCTGATTTTTTATCAAACTGTCAGGATTACTTTTCTTATCATTGGCAAAGGATTTTTTGTAAAATAAACAGCATTATAAAATAGTAAAATAAAACACAGTTATAAGTGTGTACCACATACATGAAATAAATTACTAATAGGAAACTACAGATATGTACTAGGTCTCCTTTCTCATCTTCTTTCAAAGACACAAATTATATAAATAATTCTAATAATTTATCGTTGGATTCACAATGTAGATTGATATACTGCATATAGCAATAATGGCACAGAGCTAAAGAAAAGGATGCAGCCACATAAGAGAGAAATTTCTGTCACTGGAGTTAAATTAGTATGAGTTTGGGGGAAAGAGCAACTACTGAAGCGGAAGCAGCCAGGCGGCTGCCCACGCGCTTTCCAGCAGGACTTTTCAGGTTCTGTTTTTCTCTGTAACTCATGTATACAAAGCCTAAAAGTTCCCACATTTTCTACTGACCCTCAACAACTGGCAATCTGGCAGCTTCCTAGAGTTCACACAAAGCACAAAAACACAGAAAGTTGACACAAAGCACGTAAAATCGGCTGTTGCCCAAAGTAACTGGTAGAAGTACCACTGATGAGACCTCCCTGCTCTGGCCTGTTGTTCACATCCAGGCACTTGATGAGCGAACACGCAACATGCATCCATTTTAAAGCAAATGGCTGTCATGCTACACATGGAAAATCAGCAGAACAGAGCACAGCTATGATGCTCACCTTCTAATAATAACGAGTCAAATCGCGTCCTACACACCGTTCCATGACCATGAAAGAAGCCAGAAGTACAAAGTGGGGTCCAGCCCAACCTCTTCTGGCTGATGGTGG
Source organism: Ctenodactylus gundi (assembly GCA_004027205.1). Classification (NCBI taxonomy): domain Eukaryota; kingdom Metazoa; phylum Chordata; class Mammalia; order Rodentia; family Ctenodactylidae; genus Ctenodactylus; species Ctenodactylus gundi. Next base: position 708,058 of record PVKB01000202.1, read on the forward strand.
CACCCTGTTGACACGAATAATTCATGACAAACGCTGAGCAAGTGAAGATACTAGGGCAATAGATGTAAACAAGAACCACCTAAACACACTGTGATGAATAATCATTTTGTATAGAAAGTCTCCTATTCACTAACAAATAAGCCTCTGCGGATTTTAAAGGTAAGACTAAAAGGATTTCCTTGTGAGTTGTCCCTACCACCACGCTGCAGTACTGGGAATTGAACCCAGGGAGCACAGGGCTACGTTTTCTAGAATTGTGAGGTGTGTGTGTGTGTGTGTGTGTGTGTGTGTGTGTGTGTGTGTGTGTGTATGTGTGTGTGTGTGTCTAATAATGGGGATTGAACCCAGAGGCTTCACACTGTGATACTCCCCCACCCCCAAAGCCTTTACTTTTTATTTCGAGCCAATCTGGGCTCAAATTTGGGAAACTCCTGCCTCCTCTTCCCAAGTGACTAAGTTTAGAGATGCTTACCATAGTGCCTGTCATTTCTCCTGGAGAATTCTATTAACCCTTGCAAAAAGTTCATACCCTTAGTGGAGTTTCTCTTTTAACTACCTGGCACCTGTATCTTACCCTGTTACCTCCCACCATTCCTGAAAGAACACACCAGAAAAATGTCACCTTTCAGTCGCCAGAGTTTTGTCCCACATCAAGTAAGCCGAGCTGGACAACATCAAGATCTTGATGGTTCTTTTTCCTTAGGACAGATTCCAAGATACCATGCCTTTGTTCCTTTCTTACAGACTTCATTCAGCCTTCCCGAACTGTGGATGCCTCTTAATGAGAAGATTCCCAGAGTTCAGGTCTTAGCGAAGAGACAGACAAAGAGGGAGATGAGTTTTACAAAGCCCTTTCTCCCTTCGTCAAAGCAGAAACTCCCATTCTAGGGGAATCTGACTGAGTAGTTCACTGATATACAGTTGCCTCACTGAGTGTTCATGTGTGATGGTGCCATTTTGCCTTTTACTTTGAATGCACAGCAGAGCCCAAGGCCCAGCAAGACAGAGCAAGTGTATGTTGGGAGAGAGACAACACATAATCAAAGACTTTCATCTCTTCATTTCACAAGTTGTTAAGCACGTATCCCGTGGCAGCTCCTACGCTACTTGTTCATGGCAAAAGAACATCAGTTACAGGACCTCTGATGGCATGAATTAAGTAAGGATCTTTCTCATTACCGCAGAAAGCTGCACTTGTACTTGCGAAGTTCAATCATGATAACGTGCTTATGTCAGGGAGTAGCCTGCAGCCCTGGACCTGAACAGGAGCCAAGGTTACCCCCTAGCCGCACACTTACCATGTTCTGACTTCTGGTCCCAACCCAAGTTCGGCCCTGGGAACAGCTGCCCACTCTGAGGAGCCACAGTGCTGAACAAGGGTGTCTTGGTTTACAGCTGGCGCTTGGTGGTTGAGGGAAACCATAGATTTTGGTTCTTGTGGCATTCATTCTCCGGAGTACATATGATAAGTTTTGACAATCAACTGACTGTGATGACAGACATAAATAGTAGTAAAAGACATATTTTTTGTTCATATAATTTCCTCTCATTTTCATGGCTAGGTTTCTTTTGGTTTGGGCCTCATGATGACTTGCTGCTGGGCCCAGATCATGTTTCGTCAAAGCTTTGCTCTGGGAATTAGGGATTGTTCCTATATTCCACTAAAATAATCCAACCCTTCGCAAAGGAAACATGGGTCTAGGAAAAAAAATCTACTTCAGAAATGTGACTGACCATGTTTTGTGTAAAAAGCATTTTTCTCTGTCTACCTAAGTGGACTGATTCCTGCCTATGGGTCCCTTTTGTCAGCTTCCCCCGAGTCTTTTGGTCTGGACAGGAGTCTGAAAAGGGTGTAAGATTCCTTCAACCAAGAAGCCAGCCTTGGTCACACCAAGAGTGGTACTCTCTGAGCAACTGGGTAATCGCCAAGTATCAGAGGTGTACAGAAACACAGTACAGAGGTCATCTGAATTTTGACTTGTAGCCACTTTATAGATACAAAGATCAGTTTTGTGGTACAGCAGACTCCAAACTCTGGGATTTTTGTACTGAACCCCAGCCATTCCTTCCACTGGGCCACAGACCACCACAGAGCGAATCCTACTCTGTTCTTACTTACGTCTTCATCAAAGTTGGCCTACAAGAATTAAAGGGAAAAAAATTGCAGTACTTCTTCAGTGAATGAAAAAAAAAATGAGACGAGGTATGAGAATGATGAAGTGACTGATAACGTGAATAGATAATTTATTATGTCTCTTGCACGTAATAGCTTCTTAGTGACAAATGAGTTTATGCTGGAGGCTCCCTGGGGGCTGCTCTTTCTATGAAATCACTTTAACCTTGTAACCACTCCTTCATGGAGAGAATGGAGGGGGTGGAGGTGATTTTTTTTCTCCTTAACTTCCTTCAGGAGCCGGGACAGGATCTACCGGGAGGACCAGCAAAAGCACATTTCTCACAAAAATAAGGTCAAACCCTCAAAAAGATTGTCCATAAAAGTGAGCCCCTTGGCCTTTCTTGATAAATTTGAGTTTTCTATATAGAAATTTTCATGGCTGTAACCTTTCCCTTTGTAAAAATATACCTCATATTTGATTTCTCTATATCTTGATTATATGATTCCAGGGGAGTGGATGAGTTTATAGACCAATAACGTCAGATGCTGCTGGTGAAAGGATACTCAGACTTTTCTCTTTTCTGGAGGAAGCCAAGAATCAATTTCATTAATCACAAAGCAAAGAATAAGGCAAAGTTCAGGAAATGAGCCTATGAGCCTTGAAAGTTCATTTCGCAGTGAGTACTCACTGAAGCTGTCCATGACAGACAGGCACCAAACAGGCATGGACCTCATGTATGTATTCTGCCCCTCCTGAACTCCCACCCTACTCATCCTCAGAAAGGCCTTCCTCACAGTGATTAGGATTTTCCAAGTGGGGCAAGATGGAGTTTCTTGTTGAGTTTCTTCTGGTCTGAACCCAAATATAGCAGCACCACACAAATTCAGTGAAAGAGAGTCCTAGGGCCCCTGTTTTACCCTATAGGATAATGTCACGTTGTGTTCCTGGTCCTGAGGGCCAGCTGAGGTGTGAGGTGACACAGGGTCCTGGTCAGTGAAGGAAGGGGCACAAAAATAGTGCTGAGGAGTCCCTGTGTTCTCTGACAACCTCTCTACATGATCTGGTAAGGTCTTTATGTGACAGTCAAGTAAACTATGCCCTGAAGACCAAGTGTGGTCCCACATGGAAGACATCCAAAGACTAAAGATCTGGTTTCATTTCCCTCTATTATAGATTTCAACCTCACTCTGTGAGCTCATGTGAAAGAAATGATTACTTATCTATTTTCCATAAATTAAGAAGTGTTTTAACCTAGAATGTCAGGAAATTTCATCTTATTTTTCATCCCCTAGCATCAACGCTAGGCCTAAGCTAAGTTTCAGAGTCTCAAACAGGACCACGTTTTGAAGGGGTGCCTATTAGATTTAGCATCTGTCTGCTCTCTCATTGAGGATAGGGTGCTGCCTTCCACGCTGCTTCTCTGCCCCTGTAATTTCTGGCTCATTCTCCTGCCCCCTTGTTTCTCAGACAACCTGGCTGCAGCCAAAGCAATATCTGTCTGATTTCACATTTTTCCCCCCAAGATGTTCCTCCCTTGAGTCTCAGACTGGATTTAGCTTCTGGAGGTAACATCATAAATATTCTGCTGAATGATTCCCCTAAAGTAGCTACATATAAAATATCTTCTATGAATTTGAATATTTGGATGGTAAATAAGAAATCAGAGAGGAAATAAACAAAATAAAGCCAAGAACTTTCCTAAGCTGTTGACCAGAATGATCGGAATTTGAGATGCAGTACCATGTCTTCCACCCTTCTCTTTCTCTCCTTCCCTCTTCCCATCCCTCCTTTCTCCTCCTCTTTTTGTTTTTCTGAGATCGCCCTCGCAAAGGAGGGGAGAATGGGCCACTGCCATAGCTCCACCCTTATTTTGTCTGCGCTGTTGGCAGCACAACCTACTCAGGGTTTGTTGCTCAGCTCAGAAGCCTGTGCTGGGCTCTTGGCTCCCATCAGCTTGCACCTAACCAGAGCCTCTCAGGACCTGTTCAGTGGCTGAAATCTCTCCCCTAGTGTTTGCTTCTTGTTGATTGGATTGTGGATACCTCCAGAAGGCCTGTTCATTCCAGGCCATAAGCCTTCCTGCCTGTCCCTCTCCCTAACATCCTTCACCTGGCTCCTGAAGGCATTTGGATCAAGATCTGTAACTCAGATCTTTCCACTGAGGGAGAAGCTGTCATGTGAGCTCCCAGTCCTTGGACTGCCATCTGCCCAGAACCCAAAGTACATGAACTGGATTGGAAATCTTGTTAGACTCTGTCTCTGAGCTTGAATAGTTATGCAGTGAATGCTGAGGATCAGATCCTGGTTCTACTCCCTACAAGCTGAGTGGCTGCTTTTTTAAGCAAGTCACTTGCCTTCTTTGGGATAACGTCAAGAATGCTTGCCATCCCTATGTTAGAAGGGTAGATGAGATCCTGCGTGGGAAGCACATAGGCTGGCATCTGGCGTAAACTCCCGGCTAGAGTTTTGATGTCTACCCTTGCCTTTCTTTTCCTAGTTTATTGAGCAGGACATGCCTCACAAGAGCACAGGTTTATGGAGTGATTTTAGGGTTCATAAACCAGGATGACCCAAATGTCATGCTGGAGGTGGACTCTGCTGTAGAATCCCCCCACCGTCTTATGTTGATTGCCTCTTGATCTCACTCACCTGGAGTCGTCTATAGTGCTTCTCCCAGGAAGCAATGGACTATATAATTAGTTCTTTTCTGAGTGGAGATTTTCATAAGCATTAGAGAAAGCAGGGAATCGTATTGATTTCCTAGGGCTGCCATAACCAATTACCAGGAACTGGGAAAACAACAGCTTTGAAGCCTAGAAACTCAAAAGGAAAATATTGTCAAAGGTGTTAGCTCTAGAGACTGAGACTTGTGGGGGAATTTCTATAATGATTCGAAATAATAATAATAATGTTTTCTCCAAGTGTAGCTGGGCTACTTACCCTCTTGGACATTGAGCTGGATATTTTGAGTTCCAACCCTCCAGATATTTTTACTTATTTTCCTTTTTTTTAACCTGATGCTTATTTCTACTTTTCAACAGGAAGAATCATCTGGCTTTGCCCACAATTATGAATATTTTATATGTGGTGTTTCCCTGATCTTTGCATTTCTCATTAACATTTTGTCTGCCTGTTCGAAATGTTTTCCTTCATGACAGTCTCTTAGAACTGGATAGATTCATTCTTAGCACAAACATCAAGGTGAAGATGGTTCTCATGAGACCCTTTCGGAATGTTTATGGCCTTATCAATCAAATCAAGGAGAGTTAGAATCCCTCTGCTCCGTGGACAACCTTTCAGCTGTGATGGGAAAGGTCTTGGCATCAATCCTTCTGTTCCCAACTCCACACTTTCCTTTCTCTCCTTTCTTGGCAGAACTCAGCAGAATGGTGGACCGCATGGCTGAAGAGACATCTATACAACAACATCTGGTTAAAGATTGAAGCGACCTTCTCCATCTTCACATCAATCCGTGCTCTTACCATGTTCTATCCCAGGTGGCACCTACAGTTGCTTTGTCATTATCTGCAGCTTCTGTGATGCTACCACAGAACATAGGGTGCTTCATGTCACCCCTCCAGTGATTTCTCATTGGACTGGGCCAAGTGGTGATCAAGTTTTAATGTGACAATCTTTATTTAAAAACCATTTTCTTTTCCACCCTATTGTTTCCTTTATTCATTTACAACAGAGTCTTAAGGCTCAATAAAAGTCTTATTTTTATTATTTCTTTAATTCTGACAAGCTATACTGTAAATACATCACTTACCAGGAAGGACAGAGCTAAGTGTGTTTCAGTATCAATTATACTCTGGGGATCCTCCAAGACCACTTCTCTGTCCTTCCCTCTGACAGATCAGGAGTGTGGTACAGTCCATCCTAAAAATGACATGGGGCTATAGCTCAGGGAACAGGTACCATAGGAGGCAGAAAAGTACAGAGAGGAGAAAGAAGCTGAATTTTCAAAAAGTGTGAGGATTTTTAATTCTCTGAAATAGCACCTGCATCTCTTATTTCCTCAAATCTTTGAAAAAAATCATGTTTAATTCTTCTAGATGGATCGGACCACTAGTGTTACTAACAGCCTGGATTCACATCAGCTGGGATAAAAGTCTCAAGTCACCTGGAATTAGCTCTTAGGGAAGCTGTGTGACACCTTCTGTGACAGCTCCATGACACCAGTGATATTTCTTGGATTTTATCACCATTTGGGGATGCTGAGGTTGGGAGAAAAGATGCTTCTGATACAACTCCAAGCCTGTCCCCACATTCAACCTTTCTCTCACGCTTTCCAGTTGGGATGGCTATATTGCCCTGGCCAGCACTTCAGTAGAGAGCCTGTTCTAACCAGAGTGCAAACACATGTGCCCGCCATATCCAGGTAAAGATACATGCCAACAAACACAGTCATCCATGGATGACATCAACTGAGTCTTGCCCTAACTTTTGAATAAACAAAATTATGATTCTATGTTTTTGTTTTTCCTCTTTGGCTGGGAACCAACTGACACGAGTACTGCTGATGAGATTTCCTGTGCATGTGGAAGGAGGATAAGGCAGAAGGGATTTCATATGTCCTTACTCCAACACTAGGAAGGATTCCCACATCACCTAAACCTCCAGGTGAAGATTGCTTGGGCTTCCCTAACTGCAGAAAGTGCTGACTCTCTACCTCTTGATTATCTTTATGATAGTCAACTTCGAAGTCGGTCAGAGAAAATTATAATACAAAAGACATGGAAGACAGAGGGGCACGCGCGCGCGTGCACACACACACACACACACACACACACACACACACACACACACACACACACACACACGCATTCAAATTAGAAAACTTCAATTCAGCTTATATTTTAGATTCCAGAATGAAAAAATATGTGAATTTGATGGTGGATCCACAATGTTTTCTCTCATCCACCTTAGCAGGAAAGCTTTAATTTGTCCAACACTGGGAAAGTACCCACCTTGTATTCTGGAGTACTTATGCCCTAAACCAATATAGAATCGTAATGATGTATGAAGTTCTGTTCAGTATACAGTGAGGGTACATTGCTCACTATAGCTCTTTTCAAATAGTCACTTGTCCAACATATAAAATTCAGAAAGTTGCTATTTTGGGGGAAATATAGATTTTTTTTTTGTCCCAGCAGTTTCTCACAGGCGGCTGGTCAACCTGCTGCAGTAGAGGCAGGGATGTTTCTTCTCTTCATTGCATCAGGGAGAAAAGACCTTGATAATGAGCTGACAAGGGGAGGCCCTCAACCTGTCCCAGGACTTAGGTATTTAATAGCTCAGAGTTTGACAAGTTCATTGTAGGTCATTGCTATATTTCTCAGACCCAAGTCTTGAGGAAACATGGTAGAAAGTGTCATTTATACAGATTGGCATTATTTTTTCTCTACTTGAACTAGTGGTTTCATGGAAAAACACTTCCTATAGCCCATATAGAAAAATGGGAGGTTCCATAAGAGTCATTAGCGATTCAGGAACCAGAGCAAAGGCAGCTACAATGAAGCAGACCAGACCACCATCATTTGGTCAGTTGTTCATAAGCTGAAGTCCATTTCTACCACATTCCCATCCTACACTACAGAACAACAACAACAACAACAACAACAACAACAAAACAATTCTATCCCAAAGGTGGGCTCTTCTAGCTCAGATTTGCTTAACACAAACGTTGCAGGCATGCATCAGAAAGCAACTAAATCTTCCTTCCAGCAAACTTCCTGTGTGCACAGCAGGACGGCCCAATGGTGGAAAGCTATGAGACAGTAATTCTTACTGGTGCCATTCTGCTGATTAAAAGCATCTTCGTTGCCAAAGATAGTTTTTGAGGGAAAAATAAAGTAGATTGGTGGCACCATGTTCTACTTAGAGCCCTCTGGAAATAACCCGATCATCCCTGCCCAAGTAAAGGAATAAAAATAACAATCTTAAATTTTATTAAAGATATGCACATTCCTCCTACTTATCTATCATAGATGCATGTCATGTCCTGTTCAAAGAGACTTGTGTGTGTCATATATCCCATAAAATTAGGGAAATCATTCTATCATTCCTTTGCTTTCAAGTAAGAGAGGGTGTGAAGGAGGGATGGAGGGGGTGGGGATGGGCAAGCCCAGAAAAGCACTTAGTACCAGAAATTGCCCCACAGCAGTTTCCCCAGCACAGGGGTGGGAAACCTTTTTTTTTTTTTTTTCTGCCAAGGGCTATTTTGCAGCCTAAACAAAATTATCAACATAAAAATTAGCCTGGACTATTTGGTAAAACATTTAATTAACTCGGCCTTAATAAGATGGCTGCCTTGACCAGCTATACCAAGTGATTTTGCAGTCCAGATGTTCCCCACCCCCACCTAGGAGATCTGGACTATATGCTGATATAATTTTAGGTAGTCTTTTAGTGGCTCCACTTAGAAGCCACTTCATTCTCCCACTTCATTCCTGAAGGTACCTTGATTTCTGACTTTCACCATGACCACCTCCAACAACCACCCCAGCCGTGCTTTCAACACCACTCAGAAGGCTAGTTTAACTAGTTCCTGCCACGGCCCCCTTCCCACCTCTACTCTTTAAATAGTATTCCATCTGTCATGACACTATTGGTGATCAGACTATTGGAGATCAGACATTGATATCATTTTCAATTCTTTCTGAATTAATGAGCAAATGACTCAGGCAATCACTTAACATCTAAGTCACCCCGAATCTCATGTAATTACTCTATCATCTACTCTTCATTCTCCAGTTTAAACTCAATATTGCAACTAGAGTTTCTGGCTTCCTGGTGCCCTACCCCAAATCAGTCCTTAAATAGCCCATCTTCAGTGAACTTTTATTGAGAGCCAGGGGTAAGATTTAGTGGTTAAAGTGCTTGCCTATCATGAACAAGGCCCTGAATTTAATTCTTTACCACCACATAAAAAATTAGCCAGGCATGGTGGCACATGCCTATAATTCCAACACTCAGGAGCCTGAGGCAGAAGGAGTCCTGTGAGTCTGAGGTCAACTCGAGCTATGTAGTGAGTCCAGGACCGGCCTGGACTACAGAACATGACCCTGTCTCAAAAAAGAGAGAACTTTTTAACCCCAAGCAAAAGCCTCACACCAATTTAGGCCCAATTCAATTCTCCTTTGCTCCTCAAAGCTTTCTAAATTGGTCTATCTTCAAAGAACATTATTTGCTTGCTCCAACACTTGCTGTTGCTAATATTGTATTTAATCACCCACAGTCTTGCCTTATTAACTGTTTTATGCTTATAATTAGTCCCTCCTTCTTAACCCCGGAGGCAAAGGATAAAGCCTGTATTCACATCTAACATGCACAGCCCCTAGCATCACCCTGATCCCTGGATAGATGAGCAATAAATCCACCATAAATAGATTTCTAGTTTTCTTGCTTAGAGGATAGGGGTCATGGAGGTTAAGGTCAATTTAAACAAACCTAGCTGAATGCAGGTGGAAGGCTGTAGATCACCCTTGTCTTGGGATGACTTTCTGAAATACAGTGAGCATCTCCTAAGCAACCTTCAGGATATCCAAGTAGCTTTCCCCCAGAAGAATCACAGCCAGTGGTCTCTGCCAGCTCAGAATGTGCAGAAATGGACCATCAAGAAAGAACTGACACAGTAAGGGGGGCTGAGTAACTTCCTAACGGGAGAAAATCACTAAAAGTCGGTGAAGAGATCTGAAATGACATCGGCAGTATATATAAAATTGTATCTACTATGCCGGTGTCGGTGTCTTTCTTGAGAAGACTCATGTGAGTGTATTGGAAGGATGTGTCAGCATGTTGCTTGTAGCTTTTTACATAAGAGTCAAATGTGAAACAACCAAAAATTTGTCAAGGAGGTCAGTGCTAAATAAATAAGGAAACAACTCTAGGGCGATGTAGTTTTTTTAATGTTTAATGAGGCAGAGTTTTATAAAAACAGGAAACTCAAAGCTAAATTAAGTGGGAAAAAACAATGTATACAGCAATGTCGATAGTAGGGCAGGATTCATTTAGAAACAGAAAACCAGCATCCGGCCACCATCTCTGTATATATTTCCATAAATCCGATGCAAGGAAATAGGTTCGTTTCTGGATTCACACCAGGAAATACTAGTATTTATGTCTGTACAGAGTTAAGGGATAAGATGGACCATGGAGAACATTAGTTTTATCTGTAGGGTCCTCAGTCTTAAAGAATAATATCTTGACATATTAGCAATGCTAGTTAGAAACAAATTAGGCTAAAAGAGAAAAGCACCTGGCAGGATCTGACCACACATATTCTGTAATCCCAGCACTTGGGGAAGAGGAGGCACTGGGATCTCAAGTTTCAGCTCCCACTGGGCAATTTGGTAACTTAGTGAAGCCCTGTCTCAACATAAAAGTTTTAAAAAGAGCCAGGAGTGTAACTCACTGCGAAGACCTCAGGTTCCATCCTCTGTACCAAAGAGAAGCAGGGGTAGAAGGAGCAGGCAGCACCAAGATGGTACAAGAAACTGGAGAGTGGAGTCAGATGAGGAGATTCTAATCTACGGGTTCCACAGCCACTGTTGCTCCTGTTGGTGGATTCTGTGGAAAAAGTACAGCCACAGGATGGCTTCATCAAATTTAGTGGACATGAGGTAAGTGTTACCGTTTCTCTGGGGAAAGAGACTTGAGTCAGTTTTTCCTAGATTGAGGCTCAGGGTCTAGAAGTGAGATCTTTGCAAGAGAGAAGATTGTTAGTCAGACTAGAAAAGTCACTTGTATCACTTCAGCTGCTTCAAAGTCACATTGAGAGCACTGGCCAAGGTCGTGGTTCTGCATGGAACATGTACTCAGCCTCTGTAGGTTTTACTTGAACCTGCAATATCCTGGGTTCCATCCAGAGAGCTGATTCTGGCTACCATGTCTGGACTGTGGAGCCTGAGAACCTGTCATAAGTCTGTCATGATCTGAGAGGGAACCCGTCATAAGTCTGTCATGATCTGAGAGTCAGAATGAGTCAAGCCACGCGTCCTCTGCTGTAGCCTACCATTCAGTTCAGGAGAAGCCTAGTTTTGTATCCCCTTCCTGCCAACTGCTCCCTTTTCTTGCTCCTGGTTTTTCTATTGGTAATATTCAAACAAATAGCCACAAGGATGAGCTACTGAGTCTTCTGGGAGGATGAGAGAGGCTGTGTGGAGAAAGTGGAAGAGTGGAAGAGAAGGTTCAGAATAAAGGGAGAGAAGAGGGAAGAGAAGTCCACTTAGATGGACCTTCGCTGTGAAATGGGAAAGGCTTAAATGAAAAGTAGTTCTGGCTTTGGGGACTTAAAAGTCAGAGCTGGAAAAGAGGCTAGAATCAAAGGTGTTGGCTAAAAGTTATTGAGTTAAACAGGAAAACAAAATAACCCATTTCAACGTTCTGGGCAGAAATATGGACTAGAAAACTTCAGGGCTCAGGCAGTGTTACGGCTTAAGTCTAGAATGCCCACCAAGAGGCTCATGTGTTTGCAAGAAGATTGGACTCACTCACTAGTGGGATTCATCCTTTGGTGACTTCATGAGCTGGTCAGAGGTGGGTCTGTGGGAGGGATGGATCACTGAGGGTGTGGCCTGGAAGGGTAAAGTCTCTCCCCGGCTCCTCCTTTCTCTCTCTGCTTCCTGGCTGCCATGTAGCAAACAGCGTTGCTCTGCCATGCAATTTCTGTTTGGAGCCGGCTGACCTTACATGCACTGAGACCTCTCAAAAACACACCTCTCCTCCTTCAAGTTGTGGGCATGGGCATCAGATACCGTATCCCGGTAACAAGAAAGTGACGGAGACACAGGCCTTGTCCTGAACCAGATCACGAGGCAGATGAACAGATGAGTGAGGACAGAAACAGTGGCTGACATTTATTGAACACTTGCTATATATCGAATAGTGTCCTCAGCGTGTCGCTCACTTAATTTCCTCAATAGCTTCTGAGGTAGGTAAGATTTTATAATCATTATTTTGAAGATCAACGAAATAAGGGTAGAAAATTAAGTAACTCTTCCCAAATTATACCACTGAGGTGGAATCCACATGCAGACAGTCTGGCCCCAGAGCTCCTCACTTAATTACTATTATTATGTTTTAATTAAACGCTTCAAATTCAGTGACAGAGTCAATATAAGGAACAGAGAAAACAGAGGTGGAAAAGATGAGATGTGGCGAGAGAAAGCGGTACAGAATGGGTGGGGTTTGGACTGGATTTTGAGGAATGAATAGGAGTTTTATAGGAGGAAACTAGCAATGCACACCATACAATGGCAAGTTAAAAGAACTTAAAGGCTGAGCTGGAGGAATCATAAGCGATCTGTGTAAGAGGAGAAAGGGACATGCAGCACACGAGAGAGAGCAGCAGGGGCACTGCGAGGTGGAAGCACCAGCAGAGAGGTAGACAATCGCAGGCTGACTAGGCTCCTGGCATGTGAGGGGGCACCCTGGTATCCCTGCTACTGGAAACAGGATCTTGAGAAAGGTTTTAAGTAAAGAAGTGAATGATAAAATTTGCCTTTAGAATCTATTATTTGCTGATAAAGCAAGTTCTAAGTAGGTCTGGACAAGACTGGAGACAAGGAGCCTATAGGGTAATTTAGATTCTGAGTTTATATCTTTATAATATAGGACAAGCAGATCTCTGGTGATTTGAGGGACCAAAATAACATGGCTTCCTTATTTTCTACTTTGCCCTGAATGACGCAGTGCTGTCCCTCAAAATGTTGTCTTCACACTATCATCGGAGGCACAGTGAGGGGCAGGGACAAGACCCTAAAGATGTATTTTTAAAAAAAATAGACATACGCTCCTTACCAGCGGGGACATCCCCTAAGAAATGTGTCCTTGGGTGATATCATCCTTGGGCAAACATCAGAATGCGTGCTTTCATAAACAGAGATGGTGCAGGGCAGTCACTCCACGGGACAGCTGATGTGGCCAAGAGTTAAGGTCAACTCAAGATGCATGAAGCTGCAGCGACATAACACGGTAGGCTTTGTACAGGACGTCTCTTGTAAGGATTAATAAAGTAACAAGTCCACAATATAATAAATACCTAAACAGGCCATATAGTTATTAGCAAGTATTAAGTACCCTACATTGTTTTATATACTATATTTCTGTATGACTGGTAGCCCAGTAGTTTGGTTCATGCCAGAATCAACAGAAGCGTGAGTGACGTGTTGTGTTAAGACATGATGGTGACCAGGTGATAGGAATGTTTTGGCCCCATTGCCATCTGATGGGACCACAGTCTTACATATGAGCATCATTGACGGGTCTGCCTATGTGGTACGTGCCTGTAAGTGAACTCTTTCATCAGAGAGAACTCTGGGAAGGCTGGCCACTCTAGCCTTTAGTGACGTTCAATGCTTTTATGGGAGTGGGAGTCATTACATTTTGCAACATGGATGATCCATAAATAATTATGCCTGTCTTTGTGCTCTGGGCTCCTGCACTCATTTCATTCTAGTATAGAGGAATGTAGGAGATAGCGCACATGGGCCACAGATATTCGGAGCTGTAAAATGGCCCTCCTCACGTTTGTCTAATCAGGGTCTCATAAATTGCAGTAAGCATTCACATGCATGATCTCATCTCAGTTGGATGGAAGCTGCAATTCACACCTCTGTCATTGGGACCAAAATACCTTGTGACTTCACTCAACAGCTGGCTGAGGGGCGCGAGGAGCTCAGCTGCACAGGTTGCTGGGAGGGTGGGGAGGAGACCCTGGAGGAGGAGAGGCAGCTGTTGCTAGAGAGTGAGAAAGATGTGCAAAGCCTGGGAAACTGTCAGACCTTGTACACCACCTCGCCCGACCCTTGTTTGGCGCACCTCAACCCCTATTTGCTTCATATGGAAGGGGGTGAGGAAGGGCTTTGGGTCTTCAGGCTCTCTTGGGAAGTATTTGATTCTGCTTCCATAAGGAAGTAGGATGCTTAACCAATGCCCAATGTTTTTGTTTCTTTTTGGCCAAATCTGCGGTCCCCCGCCATTGTCACACTAGTGTAATTTCCTCTTCAAGATAATATCCTTCGGAAAATGGATTGTTATGTTCTCTCAAATCCTTTCTCTAGCTAGATGTCCATGTATAATCCCCAATGGTGAACAGGACACTGTTAAGAGCTATAGACGAAAGTCCAAGAGAGTGAACAGAACCTAAATCCCCCAAAGGCAAGAAGTCTGAGGCCTGTCCTTAGCGACTTCAGTGAAGGAAAAATTCAAATGGTAGGTTCTTCGTAGGACAAGTTAGGACAGGATCTGAAAAACAAAAGGCTTGGCCACTGCAGAAGTAACTACCTATCTGGATAAAGACAGCTCGAGGGCATGGCAGTGACTTCTTCTGTGTCTAAACTCTAGTTTATAATGCTTAGAGTTATATTCCCAAGGAACACACCATAACTTAACACACGTCTAAAAATTCTTTTTTTCTCAGAAAGAATTCAAAAGTCAGAGCAGATTTCTTTGGAAGTCTTTAAGGGTAGAACATCTTCACTTTGTTCAGGTAGGTTTTTGTTTTGTTGGTGAAGATACCGGGAATCTAGGTTAATAAATAGCCCTAATAAATTAGTTGTGATACGCACTTTCGAGAAAAGCTAAGTGTGTTTGTGTGTGTCAAAAGAACTCAAGTGTGGATTGAGCCACAGCACCCATGTAAATTTATGTATAGAGCCTCCAGTGTGCAATCAAAGGGTGACATTTCTTTGGATGCATGCATTATTACAAGTCATACTAATGTTTAGCATGCAAGAGCCCAGGAGTGAGCACAGTAACAGTAATTTGCACATTTCTTGGAGACATGTGTACCTGGGTACCTAGCAGCTTTCAGAAATTCCAGCTACACTTCTCCTGAGTGTGGCCTTGTTGCTCATCCTTCCCTAAATCCACCATGCCTACTGGCATGAGCCCACCGTTCCTGAGACTTTCTTCTTGAGACTTCTGATTATACAAACTGCTTGGTGAAATCCCAGAGGACAACATTCAGGATTCACGAGGAAAGGCACAACAAGTACAATTTCAACAGTTTCTTCTCTCTGCCTTCCTCCCATCCTGCTTTCTCGTCTCTGAGGAATGCCAAAAGAGGTTAGATTATTATATTAAATAATAATTCCTGACTTTCAGCTCTTTTTAAAAATGATTGCCTTGGATATAGAACTGTGTTTGCTCGGAGAAAATGGGTCACAGATTGCTAAACTAGCTCCTCACCGTGCAGTGGTTAAGAGCTGTTTGTTTTTCAAATACCTTAATTGTATGGTCTACCAGAAAAGAGCAGCATGAAAATTATACCTCTGGACTAAATGCAACCAGATGGACAAAAACAACAAGGCATTTGAAAAAGATAAATGCCCCACAATCCCCCTGTGGTTGGTTTTATCACCAGTTAATTTTATAATGGCTTCTTCTGGAGCAGGGGGATATTCCCCTGGGGTGGGAACAGTTCCTCTGTAAAACACAGGCAGCTTCCAGAGGGAGGGTCCTCTTTGCAACCTATTTGGGTAGATTGTAATAAGCGTGTTGGTCTGGGGCTGGGGTAACGGGTGGAGCTGCTCGGAGAGTGGAATTCAAAGCCAGAGAGCAGCAATGCATACCCCTCATTTTACGCTTCTTGTGGTTTTCATTTTGCAATGCCTTTTGCTAAACGCAAAGCAGGGGTTTTAGGTTGGTGCTGGTGACTAGAGCCGAGAGGTGGGAACTCTGGTATTAAATGATCTGGTTGAATGTTGGTAGGTTAAAGTTCCAGCAGCCATATCTGCTGTTGGAAGAAGGTTCCACGCTGGGTGAGGGTCATGCGGACCCATCACTGGCTTAGGGTGAAGGTGACCTCTGAATCGGTGATCCTCTTCTCAGGACCATAGTGTTCAAGCTGAAAATCACCCCTTGGGTATGCCTTAAAACCCATGCAACCAGGCTGCCGGGCTGTTGTCAAGCCATAAGTGGTCATTATATGTGTTCTCTTGGAACGTACAGTAAATTCTGGATTCAGAGTTGGGCACTGAAGGAAGTGTGGAAAGAAAGCCCAGAAAAAGTGCCCATTAGAGACCTCATTGACCCTACCTCATGAAACAGACGTGACTCTCTGGAACTGGCTGAAAGATCTTGCTATTTTGGAAAAAAAAATGTTCTTTTTCTCCCACTTGACCCGTCAAGTCTGTCCTCGCAGGTGTCACAGGCCTTAAAACTGGAGGAGAGAGAATGTCAGGTGCGTGAAGTATTTGTGTTCAGGAGAAGAAAATGGATGAGATGAAACAATGAGGGCTGGACTGTTCTGAGACTCAGATAGATGGGTAGAGTTAAGTAGAATGGTCACCTGGTTGCTATAACTTCCTTTCTCCTTCTAGAACAATCCCTGCTCTAGCATTTGGGTCTCTACTTGGGTAATTTAATAATCACACATCTCCACTGACCATTCCATGCACGCATTCTGTCATTTCCCGTAGGTCTTTCCTTTCTCTAAAATCTCCTCTCATGCCCTAGCTTATGAGTTCTTTTCCACCAGAATACTTATTAAAATGTACACTTTAAATATGTTGTATACCAATTATATTTCAATAATGCTGCAAAGCCCCTCTAACTCTCTAATCTTTTTCTGTTTATGTCTGTGGTACTGGGGGTCAATCCCAGGGCCTTCACACTGAGATACAACCCAAGCCCATCTTTTTCTTTGGGTTTTGAGACAAAATCTCCTTAAGCTGCCAAAGCCGAGCTGTTGTGTATGTGGTTCTGGGCATGGAGCCTCGGGCCTTGTGCATGATAGGCAAGTGTTTTACTACCGAGTCACACTCCAGCCCTCAATTTATGTACAAGGAGATGTAAGAGTCTCTTCACTGTGACATTTGGTGAGTTTTGACAAAGGTAGATATTCCTATTTGTTGCTATCCCAATCTACGTAGGACATTTCAATCCCTTTAAACATTCTCTTGTGCTCCTTCCAGTGAAAGCTCACACCTTACATGAAAACATTTCTAATCTCCATCACCATACATATCAATCCTAAACTCCACAAAAATGTAAGTATATGAAAACATTTTGAGCATATTCTTTCATTCAAGTTATCGGCTCTGAGATTTATCCATGCTTTCTGCAATTAGTTCTTTAATGATTAATGATTCAATGATTAATTCTTTTACATTGCTGTAAAGATGCCATTGTAAGAGTAACCTTCAATTTGTTTACTTATTTATCTGTTCTTGGATATTTGATTTAGTCCAAAGCTGACCTCAATATCTTTCTATAGTCTTTTGTGGATGTGCCCTTTACTTTCACTTAAACTAACATATGAAAATTGTATTATAACATTATAGGAAAAATATGAATTAAAATATTAAAATATCTCTCACATAACTTTTCCTCAGACTTCCCTTCTCACATGTCGACGTATTTATTTTCCCCCGCATCAATCAATTCTTCAACACCATCTAGGAATTCTGCACTTTAATTGTGACACCAACTTCCTGGAATCAGTGCAGAGCCCAGGGGTAAAGGGCTCACTCAGTGCCATAAAACTGTACCCCACTTTAGGTACCTCCATAGCGGAAGTGCATTGCTACGTGTATGGGTTTGTTTTTCCTCACTAGGATCAAACACTTGATGCTTGCACCTTACGTGAGGAAAGGTTTGTCTCACAGCTTCAGATCCATTCCATTATTGTCTGACTTAAGGCAGAAGCATCAAGGTGGAACGGCATGGAGAAGGAGGAGCCAGAGATCAGATACACACCTCAAGGTCACGTCTCTACAGCCACTGAGGATACTCTCATCCTCAGAAGTATACTCTATACTAATCTCCCAAGAAGCTCCCAAGCCAATCAAGTTGATAGCTAAGCTTAACCATCATACCAGGTTACCCACATTCTATCTGACTTTGTTACGTAACTGGGGATTCCCATGTCCTTCTCCTTAGATTCCGTAATTTGCTGTGACTACCTACAAAACTCAGGAATACATTTATGTTTACTTGTTTTCGTGCAGGAGATACACAGAGAGAGGTCTGGAAGGATCTAAAGCCCAGAAGATTTTGTTCCATGAAGCTGGGATACCTCACCCTCTGACACAGTTTTGTACACTAGCCTGAAAGTAAGAAAGACCTCTGCTTTTAGGGATTGTTATGGAGTCTTCTTCACATCTGTGGGATAGCTTATTAACTCAATCCTTAGTTCCTCTTTCATTCCTGGAAGACTGAGGATGGGGAGCTAAAAATTCTAAGCTTTTAATCATGGCCTTGTGATAGCTTGTTTCTACTCTGGAGTTCTTCAGGACTCTCGTAAGAGTCTCCTCATTAAAATAAAAGATGCTCCTAAAAAAAACCCTATTCCTCAGGAGACTATGAGAGATCTAACAGCTGTTCACTAGGAACCTGGTACAGAGACCAATGTACATACATTTCATGTTATTTCACACATATGATAAAACATACCATTTTAATCACTAGGAAATTGAAATGTAAACTACAATGAGAGGAAATCCCACTCACATCCAGTAGATTAGTTCTGACCAAAAATATGGGCAACAAAAAAATGTTAGAAAAAATCAGAGCCCTCACACACTGCTGGTCAGAAAGAAAAGTGGTGAATTTTCTTTGGAAAAAAATTTGGTTGCTCCAAATTGAGTGATACAGCAGTTGTTAGTATATTCACCAAGTTGTCCATTGATCATTGCTATATAATTTCAGAATATTTTCTTCACCTAAAAAAAAATCACATACCCATTCTTAGTAATCTCCCATTTTTCTCTAGTTCGAGCCTATGGAAACTACAGACCTATCTTCTGTCTTTTTCTATTTTCCTCTTTGAGATATTTTATATAATTGGAATAATATAATGTGTGGTCTTTTTGTGCCTGAATTCATTTATTAACCATAATATTTTTAAAGTTCAGCCACATTATTGCACGTTTCAGTATTTTATTTCTTTTAGCTTTCAAATAATATTCCATTGAATGGATAGACCACACCATATTTCACTTATCCATTAACCAACTGGTGGACATTTGGGTTGTTTCTACTTTTTGCCTATTAAGAAGACCGCAGCTATGGACAGTCACATACAAGTTTTGTGTGAACATGTTTACAATTCTCTTGGGTTTGCAACTATGAGTGGAATTTCTGCATAATATGATAAATTTTCCATGTAATGTTTTGGAGAACTGCCAAAATACGCTCTACAGCAGCTGCACCATTTTGCACCTCTATGAGTAATATATGAGGGCTCCAGTTTCTCCCAACTCGTTACTGTCCGTATTTTGGCAGTGGTCTATCTGTTGGGTATGAGGAGATACCACGTTGCAGTTTGAATTCGTATCTTTCTAGTAATGAACATCCTGCTATATGCTTACAGACCATTCATATATTGTCTTTAAAGAAGCATCTATTCATGTCATTTTCCCACATCCAATTGCGTTGTCTGTTAATGTTGACTCATCCTAAGAGTTCTTTATGTGTACCTATGGCTATACATGAATATACATATTTATATGTGCAAATGCACATGTTATTTATTTTCATTAATTTTGTTGTATACACACATACAAGCTACAGACAAACATGCACACCTAGGAGAAACATGATTTGCAAAATTTTCTCCCAGTATTTGCAAAATATCAGTATTTTAGTTTTCTTGATAGCGTTCTTTGAAGCACAAGTGGTAACTTTTAGTAGAACCTAATTTATCTTTTTCTTTTATTTTCTTCCAATTTTGGTGTCAGGACTAATACACAAGAAAGAACCCCAGAATCAATAAATGGAATTATATCAAATTAAAAACTGAAAAAAGCAGACCGGTCAAAATCAAGGAACCAGTTTAAAAATGGGCAACTGAAACAAATAGGCAATTCTCTGATGAGGAAGTACAAGTAGCCAGTAAATACATGAAAAAATGTTCAACCTCCTGCATTAGAGAAATGCAAATCAAAATGTCACTAAGAAACCATCTTACCCCAGTGAGAACAGCATACACCAAGAACTCGAAGAGCAGTAGGGGCTGAGGTTACAGGGAAAAAAGGACCTCTTTTACATTACTGGTGGGACTGTAAACTGGTACAACCATTCTGGAAAGCAGTATGGAGATACTCAAAAAACTGAAAATAAATATTCCATTTGACCCAGTGATACTTTTTCTAGGTATCTCTCCAAAAGAGTTAAAAGTAACATGTACAGGTGTATGTATATGAGATACATGTATACCCATGTTTATAGCAGCACAACAAATAATAGCTAAATTATGGAAGATGCTGAAATATATATCAGCAGACACAAAAATGTGGTATCTATGCACAATGAAGTATTACTCTTCCATTAAGATAGATAGGTTTGAATCATGTGCAGGAAATGGGCACAACTTGAGACCATCATGCTTAGTGAGGGGGAGTCAGATTCAGAAGGTTAATATCACATGATTTCTCTAATATGAGAAACCCAGAATACAGGTAATTAATGGAATTAAATGTATGAGATATTGGGAGTCAGGTGAGATGTGGGAGGGGGCGGGAGGACCCAAAAGGGTGAACGGCTTGTACAGTTGACACAACATACATGCATACATACATACACGTACACATGTACATGTGTGTATACAAAATTCTCAAGCTCCATGTAACTATTGTGTGTTGCATATGTATACTAATAAAAATGGGGACATTTTTTGCTGTCAAGTATGTGAAACCATTTTTCAAACTAATATGATGAAGATTTTCCCCGTGGTTTTTTGATAGGCAACTTCACAGCGACCTTGCAGGTCTTTGATTTTGGACTGAGAGTGCTGCATCTTTGATCCCTCTTGTTTCTCAGCTTCCACTTTTTTGGGGGGGGGACCAGGGGGAGTTGAATAGCTACTGAGCCCATGGGCTCTTCAGTTTGCAGACAACTATTATGGACATTTCTACCTCTGGTTCTGTAGCCTGCCTAGTAAATCCCTTATATAATTATACATATAGTTTCTATTGATTCTGTTATTCTAAAGAACCCTAATAGTAAAAGTGGCATCAATAAGTAAAATATTAAGATTATATTTAACAAAAGGGTGCAAGCTTTTGTATTGAATGAACTATATTAAACATCAAAAGAAATTAAAGACTTACATAAATGGAATACAACTGTGTTTATGGAATGGAAGGTTGTATATTGAGATGAAAATGTTTTCCAAATGATCTATAAATTTAATTGATTCTTATAAAAATGCTAGTTACCTCTTTTGCAGAAATCGACAAGATGTTATTGAAACTCACATGAAGATATAAGATATCTAGACTAGCCAAACCAATCTCAGAAGACAATAGAACTGGAAGACTTACTTGCTAATTTTAAAAATTAGTGCTAAGCTATGGTAATCATGACTATACATTACTGGAAAAAGTTAGACCTCTTATCTTGGCCACGAAATATAATTGAGCGTCCAAAAATAAACTTGTAAGTTTATGGTCACTTGATTTTCAACAAGCCACGCCCAGACAGTAAGTTGCCTGTGTAAACCTGCTTTTGGAGGCTGAAGGAACTGGAGACCCAGAGACCTGAATCCTGGGGTGATGTCAAACACTGGAGTCCTTCCCAAACCAGGACTTGTCCTTCTTTCCCTTTTGATTTCATCCAAGCTAAACATGGGCTAGGTGACACCACCTCAGGTGACTCTTCTGTCAGTTTGCTAGCCTGTATGTCACTCATGTACAGACACATTAAAAAATGGGCTTTGTTAATCTGTTAGGCATTTCTTAATCTGCTCAAGTTGATGTGTCATGATGAATGGTCTTATTTGATTTTCAGAGTGTTTATTGTTTATTTTCATCAAGGTTTGTATTTTGACCTTGTTTCCCGATCATTTGTGTGTACATGTGAACCACTTAGGACTTTCTAGATATGAGATTGTGTCATCTGCAAATATGAAGATTTATTTTCATCCAATCTAGATGTCTTTTTTTGTCTTCTGCTTAATTTTCTTGACTAGAACCTCCAGCATGATGTTGAGTAGAGAGTAGATATTTTTCTCTTATTCTGCTCTAAGGAAAGAAAACTTTTTATTTTTCTTTTGTCAGTGTGATATTGGTTTTGGGTTCTTTATAGATGCCCTTCCATACTTAGTTAAAATGCTCTGTCATGAAAGGGTTGTTGGATTTTGTCAAATGATTTTCTAAGTTATAATGATTGCGTGTGACTGGCACATGCCTGTAGTCCCAACACACAAGTAAGGTGAGGCTGGAGGACCTGACCTGAGAAGCTTGGAAACTAAATAAGACCCTGTCTCAAAAAAAATTCATAACATGATATGTGATTTTTATTCTTTATTCCACTGGAACCATCTTCTATAAATTCTTTTTCCTAGAATCATCAGGAAAATAAACAGTGAAAATATCTTCCATCTCTTTCCTTGGTAATAGTAAACATACTACTTTTCCCTCACTGATTTATTCCATCAAAACCAAAAGCATCAACTTGGGCAAATTATAAATATTTTGCTTTATCTATCTGAAAACATTTTGTTACGCTAATCAGTGTCCTTTGTGTGCTGAGATTTTAGGACCCTACAGACTTTCAGGATCATATAACCGTAAGAGGGAACTTTCTCAGACCCTTCCAAATGAGTCCATCCTGGATGTCTTTGGGATTACTGTATTCCACAAATCTTAGTTATGATATGAGACACATAATTGCCCCCGATACCTATTTGGCACATCACTGGGCTCTACTACATGTCACCTGTTGTCCCTGAGGAAAATCAGATTTTTTAGATGAGGAATGCTGATCACCAAGAACCATTGCCACAGGTCAAATGTTAGACAGTGGCAGACCTCAAAGAGAAGTCACAGGCTCCATGTTCTCTTTCCATTATGTGTTTCCCTAGTGTTTCCATGGGAATTTATGTGGTGTGGATACGGGATGGGAGTGGGAAAGGGTATCATGAGGAGCGATGATGGATGAAAGGAAGTAACTGGCCTGCCTTGCCTGAGATTCATGTGCTTCTGAATGCAGCACGCTGGAGGAAAGAAGGGCCATTTGTTCCCCAAGTCCACTGGGGAATGAGCACAAAGACATGGTTAGTAACACTGCAGAGGAGACCAAGGCACACGATGAATTTTACGACGGACAAGTTCCTAGGACACTGGGGCCATTGACCAGCTGCTCTGTGAGTAGGGTGACATGCCCTGCTCTAGAAGCCATCAGATGCATCTGTCTGGCAGAATATAAATGCGGTGGGATCCAGAGGGAGAAGAACAGACAAGCTGACAGCTGGATTCCTGCATTCCAGCCTGGCAATATTTATTTTAAACTTCATTCCTGTCTTGAGGAGGAGGCCTAGAGGATTGCTCATCATGATTTTGAAGATGTCTTTCTCTTTTCATTTAATTTTCCTGGGGGTGAGGAGAAAGACAGAAGGAAACTCTTGGGGAAGAAAATGTCATTTCTTTACAAAAGAGTTCGCGTGGCTCATGACTTCCGTTATTTCTCATAAATCCCATGGATTTAAAGCCATAAACATTTACATTGGGAAAAGCAAACAATTATGGTTCCTTCCCCTTGTAAAAAAATGTGTGATGTGGGGCGTTGCGATTTTTCTCTAGGCACATATTAATAATAACTTAAAAATGGGCTTAAAGAGATTTAAATCATAATCATCATGCTGAAATGACCTGCAAATATCTTGAAAGTCATCTGATGGATAGAGAAGCAGAATCACAGAGAGGGAGAATGAATCCATCACAGAAGGATGGTCAGGAAAGGTGGCCAGGCATTAGAAACAAGATAGGGGTGAGAACGTCTGGGACTCTGACAAGAAGTAGATGCTGCCTTCTAAGTCTACATAAAACAAAGGGTCCAGTGGCTGCAGTGACCTGCAAAAACTGGGACCATGTTTTCCCCATCAAAGGTGCAGGAAGAGTGGACAAGGACAGATGCAAGTAATTAGACGGTGTCCTTCATAACCTTCATGAACATCTTCCCTGTGATCTATACTTGCCCAAGTATCTGTTTCACTGGGAATTGGTCAAAGTTATAAATGCCACTCTGCTTTTCCCATGATCTGATAGCTGAGAATTCCAAATATCTAGCCTCCAGGCCCAGATCAATCATCAACCCCTTCCAGGAAGCGGATCAGTAGTCAATCCAGGGAAGGTCTTTGCCTACTTGACTCCAAATTTGTCAGAGGATTTTAAACGAAGTCCTCTATTACAGACCTCTTTAGAGAATCATCAACTTTTGTTTTTGAAGAAAAAAAAAAAACCAGGATGGGTAGGGTACCAGTCAGGGCACAGCTGTGAAATCGGAGCTTCCTTTTACCCACTACTAGTTGGAATTCTGGACTGGATAAATTCTATTCCCCCTCTAAGCCGACTTTCTCGAATATAGCCTGGAATCATAATCCCTTCTTAAAGATTTACTCTATGTTTTAACAGAGATCGTTTTCAGTAAGTGCAAAGCAAGAAGTCTGGCATGTTATAAATACTTAAAAATGGTTTTATACCGATACTTTATTGATTCTCAGGTAGATGGGGTATGCTATTTCGCACGAGCCCTCACTGTGTAGTCTCAAGACAGCGATGTCTTAAAACTGTATTCAGATCACAGTCCTTGGCTCTCTCTAGTGACTCTCTGTTCCACCCAGAACAGCTAAAATCTGCTCACAGACCCTTCACCCCACTCCTCATCTGACCACGTCTGCCACCACCCATTTCTTGGGATCTCCGTATTCCAGTCACTTTGACCTTGTTGCCTCAGGCTTCCCTCCCTCTGCTTGCAAAATCGTCCCCAGATGTCTTTGAGGCCAGGTTGCTCTGCTCTTTCCCAGATCAGTTTAAAAGCCTCTTTATCAGTGAGGACATTGTTACATATAAAATAATACGATCGATCTCTTCCTTTGGCCTCTTACCCTGCTCTGCCCATCCCTAAGTTGCTCAACTTACTGCTATGTTTCCAGCATCTCCTTGACTTGAAAGCAACTGTGGAAAGGCACGCATCTTATTGATTCGCTGCAAAGTTCCAGTGCCTTGAACGTGTCTGGCATTTTCTAGGTTCTCTGTTTGATTTTTAAAAAGAAGTATTGAGTACTTTTCCTCGCAGGTGTGATCCACCCCTGCCTCACACTTTGTTGGGTTCGTATTCCTTAGTTTGAATCCATGGTTCCCATTGCTGCCCTGGTCACTCGAGGAACTAGAAATATGGGGCCATGAACACCTGGTGTGGTAAGGATGATGGGGAGCGGAAGCTGACACACCGCCTCGGGCACTTACACGTCTCCATCTCCAAGTCACCTATGCTCTATCATCACTTCCCTAGGCTATTAAGCCACACGCCTCATCAGCATCCGTATCCCAGGCGCTGTGGCCCCAGTCCACCACTCAGGCCTCCTTCAGACTACTTCCATCAGCTTTTCCTTCTATCTAAAATCTGCAGCCCCTTCCCAGTTCCACTGGCTTCACTTCAGACTTCAAACCGTGTTCACAAATTTCTACCTCATGGGTCTGCAGATTAAGCTCCAATGTGTCCCAGCCTGAGCCCTGCTCGGGGTCCCGCCTTCTGCACGTGCTCTGTGCATCACTGCTTCTGCAACTTTGCTCCCACTGTTCTCCCAAAATGTCCCAAAAATGTCTTTCAAATTTGCCCTAGATCTCTAGGCTCAAAGCAAATCACACAACACCCCAAAGTTTTGCCCATCTGCGACCATATGCTGTATTTTTCTCTTTCAGCTCTTCATAACTTCCTACCTAGTTACCTACAGTTTACCTGTAGCTAGTCTCTAGTGGCATAACTAATAGCAGTACCAACTGCAACTATAACTGTCATATATTCAATTCCTATTATGTTATAGACATTTATGTTTTCATCTCGGTATGCATATTGATTTTGCAAAGTAGAGATTGCCTTTTTAGTTTAAAAATTGAAAAAAATTGCAATGTAGAAATTATTTCTTTCTTCTCTTACTTTAAAAATTGAAATTAGCAAGTTCGACTCAAATAATAGAGCCAGGACTTAGTGCCCGTGTGCCTGAGTACACGATACTGTCCTTTATTCACCCCTAGAAACAATAAACTCCCCAGACATTTCGCTTAGTACAAGTACTGGCTGGTTGATTGAACAGTAAGAAGGAAACAGCTTAATTCAAATGTGACCCAATGAAAACTCACTTCGTAAGAGTGGTCCACGGAGAGTAACCATTTCCCCATCCACACCTCTCCCTTTTCTTCTTTATGGTGGGGAATGAGTGCAGAACAGTGGGATCCAGTCTGTTTGAGGCATCAAAGAGAAAGTAAGTTCCCCAGTCTTTTCAAAGAGCCAAGATCTGCACTCACCCTTCCCTTGCTCCCCCAGGGGCCAGGTAGGGTGAGTCACCACCCAGGAAGCCTAGGTTTGCAGAAGGGACCTGTAAATATTCATAACTATGGGACAGGCAGTCTAAGAGGAGCATGTTACCCAAGGGGAAACTGTCAGATGGCGACAGAGCTTCTTTTCTCACGTAAGTTTAACCCCATGTTGTGAGGGTGCTGAAGGAACTGGGCACTTGTTAGCTCCCTTCCCGGCATGCATTTCAAATTTCAATGTGCCTTAGCCTGAGAGGACCTTGAAAGCTAAGACTAATTATGTTGTGACACGACACTATTCATACTTCAAGCACTTAGATACTTGTTGACTTTTTCAGGCATTTTTCACATTCCTTTGTTCTTTTCCAAAACTTCATCCTAAACATCACCTGTTTTAAAAATCTTTGCACTGATGTCCCCCGAACCCACTGGTTTATCTGCAAAATGCCAAAATCAGATAGAAGGGGAGGATCCAACACAGGTATGTATCTGCCCAAGGGTCGTGCACTATGCCACATCATCTGCCTGTCCCTGGAACTAAGGGACCACTCGGTACCCAGCTCACCTTGGGAGTCCTCAGCATCTCTCTCTGTAAAAGGCATATGCAAGCCCACCCTCCTTGGTCTTTAGCCCCTCCTACCTCCCAGGTTACTTTGGGAACTATGTGCAATGATATGCAAATGAACCAAATGACTGATGGGAACAAGAGATGAGTAGGAAAAGCTTGCTTACTTTCTAGTTATGTATTTATATCTCACTCCCTCAACTACTCTAAGTTGCTAGCATAGAAACCGTAATGCCATGAAATCATAGCCACCACCCCCTCAATCCCATACAGCTTGAGGAATACGGGAAGAACTCAAGAAATACTGAGGGTGTAGCCTTCTCATAGTCTGCTGATAGTAGAGGCCTTTCAGACTAACCCCTTTGCTTCATGGAAAGCAGGGATACAGGACAGAGAGGCTGGGGTCAGAGTCCTTATTTGCTGTTTTTTTTTTCCTTAAGCCAAGGATTATGTAAACAATTGATTATATTTATCCCAGCCAATAAATGCCAAGGTAGATAGGAATGTAGCTCAATTCAGACCTGGTTTCTTGTTCTGAACAGTAGAATTTCACTTTAGAAGTTTTAAAAAAAGTATTTCCTTAATTTTTTACAATAGCTTATAACATAATGCCAGATAAGATGTCATAGGACTATTGATTTAAAAAGGCCTCATAAAGCCAGATATCCTGATTTTTTTGGTTTGAATATCAATGTACCTTGGCCTGAAAGAAACTTGAAAGCTAAGACTAGTTAGGTTCTAACACAACAATATTCAGACTTCAGGCACTTAGATTTCTTTTTTTTTTTTTTTTTGACACTTTAAAGCATTTTCGCTTTATTTAGTCTGTTCTTCCCCAGAGCTCCATGAGCTAGACAGGACATAGATTATCTCCATTTCACAGACAAATATGGGTCAGTTGATGGCATAGATATGATGAAATCACAGCAGATTGTTGGCTGTCACTTCTAGTCCAGGTAATGAGGCAGCAGGAGCAAGCTACATTGAGCTACGCTAGGCCAGCAGGCGGAGAAGGTGGGTGGAACGGTCCGAGCCCCTGAGTGCTGCTGGCTAGGCAAGGCTCCTCCCACCTCCTCTGCTCTGGGCCCCTAGGCTCTGTCCCAGCCGGGTTGCTTCCCAGCCAGCTCACTTGTTTTGGGCTCAGCACAGCAGGCTACTGCTTGCTTCCAAGTTGGCTGCTCACTGGTGGGAACTGGGTGCCAGAGTTTTCTGCTGGTGACTGTTTTTTCCCAGAGCTCCTCTGCAGTATCATATTTTCTCAGCTTGTTCTTAAACTTATACTTATCTCACCAATCTGCTGGTACTTACTGACCTCTTTTCAGGTCACTGAAACTGAGTTCACTGAGGACTCTACTGCCCGGCGCTTGCAACTAGCAGGGAAGCTTCTCCTCCAGTTAGTGCCCACCCCTTCCCTGGAAAAGAGACACAAGTCAGTGTCCAGCCCACCCAGCACTTTGCTTAGGCCCTAGCCTCACTCTCACGCTTAAACACTGGATCTCACCAAAATTCACGGAGCCTCGGGATGCATTCTGTGTAATCAGCTGAAATTAATAGGTTAAATCCATGCCGTAGACTCACCTCTATTCTGAAGTTAAGATAGGAGAGACTCAGGTACCTTGGGAAATTCCGGTCCTCTAAGATTAGTGGTAGAGCTGGCAGACAACTCTCTATCTTCATCTCATCCCACATCCCACCACGACACCCTGTGTCGTCCTTTACCTGGAATGTCCTGCCTCACATCTTTCTTGTAGAAAATTCCTGTTTAAAAATTGGTCTGGCTCTGAAGCTTCTATCCAAATGAATCAGATAAACTTCTCTTGCTCGTGTTTTTCTTTCTTTCTTTCTTTCTTTCTTTCTTTCTTTCTTTCTTTCTTTCTTTCTCTCTTTTTGCATATAACACATGGCAGTTTGGAGCGCTTTGCCTGGCTTTCCTCGCTAGTTTGTAGGCGAGCCCCTGAAGGCAGAATTTGCATCTTTTGTTTTCTTATTTTGTACCCTTCCACTGTGTCTTGGTCAAGGCTGTGGTAACGTTAAGATCTCTGTACATGACGCTTACTAATTAATTTAATTAAATAATACTTGTTTGTTGGAGCACAAATGTTTTATTGTATTTTCTTTTAATTTAAACTTTATTTTTTCCAAGAGATATTTTTATTGGTATGTATTTGCAATGCACGGTAGCTATGTCAAACTTGAGGAACAGGTACACATACACGTCACGTCAACTTCACCTTCACTTCCCTTTCCCCTTCCCCGCCCTCTTACCCCCTCCCACATCCCTTCTTCCTTTCCACACATCCCTCTCTCTGCTTCCTAGCCTCTCTCTTCTTTGATTCTTTTTCTTATTTATACTTTGGGTTTCTCCTATTAAAGAAACATGCAATATTTAATATTTTATGTCTTAATTACTTCACTAACCATAATGATTTTAAGGTACATCCATTTTTCTACAAATGACTCAAATTTATCTTTCTTTTGGTATAATAGTACTCCACTGTGTATACACACCACATTTTCTTTATCCATTGATCTGAGAACTTCCTGTTCATTTCACTTGTCCAGTTTTCAATTGTGTCTTTTACTTTGGGAGTCTTTTTTTTTCAGTTCTTGGAAATATTTTAAGTTTAGATAATAACGATAGCTGATACGCACTGGGTTCCTTCTAAACAACTTATACATGCATTTTTATTAAATTCTTGCCAATTACCTTGCAAGGTGAAAATTGTCATCATCCTTTTAGCAGTTTATTTAATTACATATTATTCTCAAATGGAGATGAAATGTATTGGTCATAAAAACAGCATGTGTTCACTATAAAACATTTCAACAGTATGGAAAAATATAAATCCTGTTACACAATGATTTCAACACCTTGAGATAATCACTGCCAATATTTTGGCATATGTCCATTCATGTACTTTTCTGTGCTGAGGTTTACAGACACATTTTTTATTTAAGTAAGACTAATAGTGTAACTATATTGTGATCTTTTTTCTTAATTATTGTTATCCTTGTTTCCATTGCTAAGTCAGATAGGCCATATCATTTTTAATGAGTCACAATAGTCCAGTAATTGTATATAAAGTAGTGCCTCTTTATCCATAGAAAGTATATTCCAAGACCCCCAGTAGATATTTGAAATTGAAGGTAATACCAAACTCTATAATTTAATACTTTTTTCTTTTCAATTCCTTTATCATGTACTTTGATGTGCAAAGGCAGAAATTGCAAGGGTTTTTGCTTTTTGTTCACAATTCATGGATAGAAAATTCATTCTAACCATAGATCTTAGAAAATTCAGCACATAGCTTTTTTTCCTCCTAATAAGTGGAAGGCTTTCACCTTTTCATGAAAGGAACTACTTTAAGGCCTCTTTTAAGCATCTTTAAGTTGCCAGCGTGTGTACTCTTACCCTTTGGCATTTTTAAGTAAAATAAGACATTGCTTAACACAAGCACTGCACTACCACACAAACAAGATGGCCACCCCTGAGTGGGGAGTGCATACAGTGAGGACTGGATACAACCGCGCAAAGGGACAGGACAGCCTAGGCGGGAGGAAGAACAGTAGAATGAGATTTTATCGTGTTACTCAAAATGATTCACAATTTAAAAGTTATAATTTATTTCTAAAATTTTCTAAAACACAATATTTTCAGACCATGGGTGACTATAAGGAACTGAATCCAGAGAAGCAAAACCACAGATAGATAAGGGGGTCCCAGTGGTACATATATGTCGATGCTAATCCATTGCTATTATACAAAATGCCAAGATTAAAAATTATGAAAACTTATTTTTTTCATTTCAGCCAGGTTAAGAGATAATCATGAGGTTTTATGTTTGAATTTGTGTTTCTTCAGTCACCGAGAAAGGTGACCATTGGGTTCATAAACTCACTGATTTTATTTCTTTCATGATTTTTTTATTCCCTTATTTATTTCCTGAGATGGATGTCCTTCATTTTCTTCTTGGTTCCTAGGAGCGGTTTGAATAAGATGGCTAGCCCTGCTTCTTAGAATCAGAGACTCCGTTGAAAAGTGGGCAGCTGAAATAAATAGGAAGTTCTCAGATGAAGAAGTTCAAATGGCCAGTAAGTATATGAAAAGATGTTCAACATCCTTTGCCACTAGAGAAGTGCAAGTCAAAACATCACTAAGATATCATTTTACCGCAGTGAAAATGGTGCATATCAAGAAGTCCAGGAGCTGGAGGAATGGCACAGTGATTAAAGTGCTTGCCTTGCAAGCACAAGGCCCTGAGTTCAATTCTCCAGCACCACATAAAGCTGGGCATGATGGTGCACACCTGTAATCCCAGCGCTTGGGAGACTGACACGAGTAGATTGTCCTGAGTCCAAGGCCAGCCTGGGCTACATTGAGTTGAGGACCAGACTGGGCTACAGGAGCTATAGCATGAGATCCTGTCTCAAAAAAAAAAAAGAAAGAAAAGAAAAGAAAAGAAAAAGAAAAGAAAAAAAGAAAGTCAAACAGCAATCAATGCTGAAAAAAAGGAACACTTTTACAGTGCTGGTGGGACAGTAAACTGATACAACCCCAATGGATAGCAATATGGAGATTCCTCAAAAGGCTGAAAATAACTATTCCATTTGACCCAGCGACACCTCTTTGGGGGATCTTCCCAAAAGAGTTAAAAGCGATGCATAATGGAGATACATGTATACCCTAACAACGGTTAAATTGTAGAAGGCTCTGAACTACCCATCAACAGATTAATGTGTGCAAAAACTGTGGTGTATGCACACAACGGAGTACTGCTCTTCTATAAAGACTGGTTAAGTTGGAGGGTTCTGCAGGTAAATGGACGCAACCTGAGACCATCACGCTTAGTGAAATAAGTAAAACTCAGAAGGCAAAATATCGCGTGGTTTCTCCAACATGAGAAACCCAGGATACAGGCATTTTATAGAACCAAATGGGTGTGATAGTGGGAGTGGGGGTGGGGGAGGGAGCGGGAGGAACAATAAGGTGGGGGAACGGGTTGTACAGTTGTCGTGATACACGTGTGCACAAAATCCTCAAGCTCAATGTAACAATTGTATATTGTATATATACACTAATAAATATTGGACGGGGGAAGATGGGAAGCTTTGCGCTGTCCTTCAGGGTGCAAAAGGTGGACAAAAGTTACCTCAGACATCCGCTAGTTTACCTATCTCAGTTAACAGCCCAAACTGTCTCTGGAAAGGTGGTGGCTCATTAATGTGTCATGGCAACAGCTTTGATTTTTCCAGCGATTCACTGGCTTATTAGTTCCCGGACCACTTATATTTCTCATATACCACCTTGCCTTCTCTCATAAACACACTTCTAATTAAAGAGGAATCGATACAAGAGACTTTCTTTTAAAAATAATAAGTGGCACTATAGTTGGATTATTCTTGTTTTCTCTGACTTCTACCTTTCTTTCTACAAAAGGATTACTTGTACTATAGAGGAGAAGAGGAAAGCACTCGGAGGAAGACAGTTTTGCCAATATTTCCACAGGGATTCTTTTGTCATAGGGTGGGAAACTTTTTTTGGCGGGGGCCATTTGAATATTTTTGACACCATTCATGAGCCATACAAAATTATCAACTTAAAAATTAGCCTGCTTATTTTAACTATGAAAAAGCTCTAGATTTACCGAAGTTCAAGTCCTGCCTGAGGTTGCACGGGGGAGCTGGACCAAACGCTTCGTGGATCTAACGATCCTCACTCCTGAAAGGCAGCTAGACAGGGTGACCTTCAAAGGTCTTTACAAGACTGATAAAAATAAGATCCCAGAATTTTATATAGTCTGGTTATGTAATGGTTTCTTGCAAGCGGTTTTCTTGCGATGGATAAGGGCTATTGTCAGAGGTGGCCAGTGGCATCGCTTCTGCACTGGGAGGGTATTGAAAGGCTGCTGTCTTGATCTGATGCACACTTGCGTTCGTTTCTCATGCCTTCCCAGAATGGAAGTGCACTTGCCTTTCCCTTTTGTTGAAGTGAGAAGAATGGCAAAATTCAAAATTAGGAATCAAGATGAACAGAACGTATACTCATCTCTCAACACCCTCGGGTAGATTTCTTATTCCTCCTTTGTTGTAGGATAACAGTATCACTAGCCTGAGTGCTGCGGGAGCTGGCTGGAGGAAGTAGTGATTAAGGCCAATCAGAGGGAGCGAAAAGGAATAGAGTCAGGAGGCAGGGAAGCTCTCCCAGCGCCTCAGATGCTAGTAGATAATTCCAGACTTCCTTTCTTAAGAAAGGTTAGGGTATGTGGAAAATCTGCTCATCTATTTGTGCATCACACAGAAGAATAGGGAGGGGTCCCAGAATCCCCAATGGGGAAAAAATTAGAAGAGGAGCAAAACAGGTGTTTCCTGCTGTTTGGCCCTCAGAGGAAAGCTCGGAACTCTGGGAGGGAGTTTTCCACAGTGGGAAGCCATACTTTTCCATCCACCTAATTCAGAGGTCAGACATATAAGCCACCAACTCCTACACTCTCAGTCTCTCTCTCCTCTCTCTCTCTCTCTCTCTCTCTCTCTCTCTCTCTCTCTCTCTCTGTCTCCCCTCCCCTCCCCCTTTCTCTATTTCCTCCCTTCCTCCTATCAAGACCTGGAAAGCTACTGAAAATTTTATTCAGATGTATCATATAGACAGTTTTCTTTCAGTTTATTTACACTCCCTTTTATCTCATGTTATCTTTAAAAAACTTGGTTGAATCAATTGAAATTTTCTTCCTCTCTTTATTCTCAATGGAAGTTTTTGTATCCATGCCCAACATCTTCCCTTCTTTACCTAAGATTATAATAAAAAGTAAAATAAAATATTTGAGTAGAATATGATCTTGTGCTTGTACCAGGCGACCCTGAAATGTACTGAGTCATTTAGCTTTACTTGTCTATAAAATCAGCTTTCAGAAAATCAAGACACTCCTGGAATGTAAATCTTCATGTTATATTAATGTGTCAGCTATGCCTTTTTCACTGTCTGTGCGTGCTCTCTCCTGCTCTGTGCATGTGTGTGTCTCCCTGTATCTGTTACCTTCTTTTTCTTTCCCCTTTTTCCTAGTAGTGAGCTGTACAGGGGAAAAATAATCAAATGTGTGTGTGTTCGTGTGGATGTGTGACTGTGCTTCATGGAGCCAAATATTTTAAAACCACCAAAAATTTCTAAAATATATATTTGAATATTTTTGACTAAGGGATTTTAAAAAAAGGAATCATAGGATGAAGAGAGTGAAGAAGGAAGAAAATGAGAAAGAGAGAGAGACGGGAAGCAGGAAGAGGACGAACTGGGGCATTTAAGTACAAAGCAGAAAAGTGTTATATATCATCCAGATGTTTCGTCTAGGGCAGACCAAGCACCAGGCTTCTGGACGGCATTGGGAAGACACAATGCTCCTTTCTCTGCACAGTCAACTGATGACGGTCCTATCGCCTCTTCCCTTGCGTGTATGTGTCTGTCCCTTTCAAGCCTTTTTGTGGTCAAATTATAAAGGCCTGTTGAGTGGGTAGGATGACGTCACACTGACCACAAAAGCTTATATTTCCTGCTACTAAATACACAGCCCCTGCTGACGAAGTGGTCATTACAGAGGGAGCCTGTTCCGTTGAGGTCACCGTGCGGGGAGGAAGGCACTGGGAGCTGAGCCTTGAGAGAGCAGAACCATTATTCCCGAAGGGGTCTGCCTGCCTGCGGATCCTCATCTTGTCGGAACTGAAAGATGAAAATAGAAGGCCCTTTGTGCCTCCAGCAGACCTTCGTCTCCGCGGATGCTGGAGCGGACGGGAGGCAGCAGGTGGAGGGAAGGAACAGACAAAATCCAGGTCTTTGATTCTAATCTCCCCATTTTTATGCAGAGTGATTTTTACCTCTCCAGGTCTAATCATTACAATCTCCATTTTACTTAAGATAGAGAGAAAAAAATTAAAAAACTCATTTAGGCCCCAAATATGATCATGTGTTTTAAAGGGATTTACCAGGGAAAGTTTTTTTAAAATTGAACATTATTTCTTTCATGTTCCCAGTGTCCTTGGAATAATTAGAAGCTGCTGTTTTTCTCTTCTGACAAAAGTGTGTAAAAGGTAGGTGTTACTTTTGAAAATTCCTTTTTCAAAAATTTATTTTCACAGAGGTTGTTAGTTTCATTTTTGTTTTTGCTTTGTTTTGTTGATTTTGTTTTGTTCTGGTACTAGGCCCAGTTCAACATTTCTTCTTCTTCTCTCTCTCTCTCTTTCTCTCTGTAAGTTTTGATTCTGAGACTATATCTCACTAAATCGCTAAATTGCCCAGGCTGGTTCACATATGGCAATCCTCCTACCTCAGCCTCTTCTCAGACAACTGGGATTACAGCTCTCTTTACCAGGCTAGAACTAAATTTTTTTTTTTCTTTTTTGAGACATGGTCTCACTTTAGAGCCCAGGCTCGTCCTGAACTCACTACGGAGCCCAGGCTGACGCTGGACTCACAGCAACCCTCCTGTCTCAGTAAAAGCTCTTTTTAACAAAGGAAAATAAATTTTCATGATAAGGAGAAGACTTTTCAAGTTGAACCCGTAGCAAGTGGACCCCAGAGGAATGAGAAAGAATACAGGTAAGATCTCACAAAAGCAGTAGCATTTGAGATGGGTGCTGTGCCCAAGAGATGAATGACAGTGATCTTGATGGACCAAGCTCACAAGACCCTGGGTATCTCTTGCCAGTACGCCAGCAGGTATAAGAGCCGGTGCTGTAAGTCTTTAACATATCAAGCCTCATATAAAACAGAATTATATAATTACAATATTTTAGTATTTCCTGCAATCAGGTAAATTTCAACATTGACAGAAAAAAAAAAAAACACTGATCTGATAAAATCTTCGGGGAATTTTCCCATTCTCAGTTCTGAGATTTGATAAAACAGAATTCAAATTCGACACACTTTTTGTCTTTCATTTCCCCGCCCCCCATCTGGTGAAGGAGTTCTACACACAGCGCCACAAACGCCAGGAAAGACTTTGGAACAGTTCTACATGGCGTTTAATGGAGGGAGACTTCAGCCATCATCCGTATAATGTATGGACAACCAGTCTGGGAGCTCTAGCCACTGACAAGTTCTTGTAGGCCAAAGTTGGCTCTCCACACAAGCCGAAGAGTCGGAAAACGACCAGGCTCCTTAGAGCTAATTGTGTCCGCCAGGCTCTTACGGGAGGGGGGGGGGGGGGTGCACCTCCTGTTGCGGCCACTGGAAGGGCTTCAGGCAGGCCCAGCACTGTGCTCAGTTCACCTGATGTGTGGCAGGGCCAGACTGCTGTGTTTCATTTGTTCCCCACAAGCTGCCATTTCCCGGCTTGGGCATAAAACCTAAGTTCCATTAATCATTCCTTTTCTTGGAACATGCTAGACAAGATTCTGGCCAGGAGTAGAACCATCATCTTCATTTCCTGATTTTCCAAAGTATGCACTTGGTTAAAAGAGGGAAGATGGGCCAGGAAGGCAGCTTCAAAGATCTACCACGGGGGTAAAGAATTGCAGGAAAAAAGTCCTAGCTACCTTCCCTGTAGCGTTTGGGTGTGTCTTGGAGGATGAGTCTATGCGGGAGAAGAGAGGACAGCTCGAGACTAGCAATGAAAATCGATGCTATCAGTCGGGGCCATGCTCAGCCATGAAGGAGAGAATTCTGACAACCAAACTGCAGAGTCATGGTAAAAGCTAAAGTGTACGTTAAGCTGAGGAGTGAAGTAATAGAGAATAAGGACAGAGTAGTAACCAGAGCTCAGAAAATATGTATTCACGACCACTTAAAAGATAGAAGCCAAACAACCAAGCGATCAAAGCCAAGAAACCGAAATGTCCTTAGCAGACTCAACATACCTGACACTAGATCCGGCCTAAAAATGGAGGCAATGTCATATGTAGATCAATTTCAGGAAAACCAAGATTGTTAGGGAGAAAGGCTGGAACAAAGACAGAAAGCCAAAGATGAGAACTCAGTGTAGGAACAGTGCTACAGAGCCATGCCTGAGGATAGTGGAGGTCAGGGGACCAAAGTCAG
Source organism: Ctenodactylus gundi (assembly GCA_004027205.1). Taxonomy (NCBI): domain Eukaryota; kingdom Metazoa; phylum Chordata; class Mammalia; order Rodentia; family Ctenodactylidae; genus Ctenodactylus; species Ctenodactylus gundi. Next base: position 745,024 of record PVKB01000202.1, read on the forward strand.
GAAGGGTCTGATACAAAGCCTATGGTGCAGATAGAGGTCAAAATGTCACACTGTGTTCCCAAAACATATATGTATGTGGGGTTTTTTTGGAAAAGAAGAAGAAGTGGAGGCCATGATGAAAAACTCAGAATGTAGCATAGTTACAGTATGGTAGGAATCTTTTTTATACAATATTAAAGATTACAGTTGAAACACAAGAAACCAAAAACTTTCTAGGCTTGAATGGGATCTCCATGATCCCAAGCAACATTTTTGGTCCATTTTTTCTTCTGTAGATTCATTTGGCTACTGTGGAATTTTAGAGACACTTTTCCATTGACCCAAGTAGTTTTATTAATTTTACTCAAACTAACCTGTAATTTAATCTACTGAATTTCTTACTTTTTTCAAATGGAGTGATAATTGTGTAGACTCCGTCTGTATTTATGAGAGGTTTTAAATAATGCTTTCATTAGCCTAAGATATATATTTTTGAAACCCTGTGAAGTACAGAGCACTTTAAGAGTCAAGAAAATGAGTAGCTTGGGTGATTCCCAGTGTCAATCCCAGAGAATAGAGAGACTTTGGTGCTAATACAAGCCTTGTGAAATGTCAGATTTTCTCAAAGAAGGTGCATAAGGCTTCCATCAGTCTAACTTCCTGCTGGCTATTCCTGACTATCACCACATTCATATTGCTTTTAGAACCCACAATTTAGAGAACCACCTACTTTTTCTTAGAATTTTGTAGGTAGACTTTATTCTTGGTCATTTGTTTTGTTTTCAAATGGCACGTAGACTCTATTGTATCTAGCCTAACTCAAACCTGGCACCTGATTATGAGTTTCATAGCTAATAACTATATGTTACCATGTGTCTCAGACACAGAGGGCATATAACCGATCAGAAGTGGAGAAATACCCATAAGGACCCTTGCATTGTGCTTCAGGTGTTAAGTAGAGCTAGGCCATGCAGTAGTCTAGTGCCCTCTTGTGGTTTTTAAACTAAGAGTCTTTGATTGAGCTCTTCCATAGAATTGGAACTACTTGTGGGAACACCAGTGTAATGGTATTGTGAGGCTACCTCATGCGTTTTGCTGCCTTTCCCTCAGTACTACCACCTTGCTCTTACAAAGCACAGTAAGCGATGGCAAAGAGGAACCCATTAGACTGTAGAGACTAGTTGCACTTGTCGGACTGTAACAGAGAACTGCAGAACTTAATACAGTTTGGACACTTAATATGCGGCAAACATTGAGTACAATCTCTCTGCCAACTTGGTGATGCTTTCCAATTTATCTGCTCACTCTAATACTTACTCATTTAACTATTTCCACCATGGCATGATTTCAAATAATTTTCTTTGTTTAATCCACAAGCAAGAGCATTATGATGATACAAAAAGAAATCTCAAAAGCTTAAGAGTTTATCATGAGAACAGCACAAGTGTCCTCTGACTCCAGTAAAACACACATGAATATCATCGATGTTGGCTTAGTATTAGAAAGAAATTTACAATGGCGGTGATTGTGTGAGCCTGGAAGGTATCTGGGGTTGAGCTTCCGGTTCCTTAAAAGTTGAGCAAGGGTGGATTAATTTTTGACATAGGAAATTTACAGGTGAGTTCCTTCATTGAACTAAATGGTCTTTGATAAAAGCCTTAGATTTTTAGGATTTATAGAATTTGCAAATATATTCAAGAGTAAATACAGCCTCTTCTTTCAATTAAATGATTTCATAATTAAGAAGTCTTCTGTAATGTTCAAAATGAAACCCTCTCAGTATATCTCAAGTCCATTCTGACCCTCCTCATTTCTAGGAAATCCAAATGTATGTATTTATGCTTGTGTGTGTTTCTTTCTCTCTCTCTCTCTCTCTCTCTCTCTCTCTCTCTCTCTCTCTCTCTCTTCTCTGTGTGTGTGTGTGTGTGTGTGTGTGTGTGTGTGTGTAGGTGTGTGTGTGTGTGTGTGTGTGTGTGTGTGTAGGTGTGGGTGGGTGTGGGTGAGTGTGTGTGTGTGTGTAGGTGTGGGTGGGTGTGGGTGTGTGTTGAGGGATGTTTATCCAAATGCATTTTTAAGAGTTAGTTACCATTTTCTGATTTTCTAGGTTATGGTAGGACTTTTGGTATTTTATTTCAAAACTAACACTCTGTTACTAAACACTTTTAATTTGTAGCAAATCTTTTTTACATTTATGCCAAATTGTGTATGATGTTAAATTACACATTGAAATAATTTGCATATTTGCTTAATTCTGGTTATATGACGTGATGAGTACATTAGAGCAGTTACTCATTCATAACACTGCAGGAAGAGAAGAGTCAAAAATTTGGTTTGGGGGGACCAGTAGCCTCATTTTGCCATACCAAGTTGCAAGGACAATGAAAGTCGCTGTTCCTCTACAGTTTATCAAATTAGATTGGAGGGTAGAGGACATGATTGTGTTCTTTCTATTGTAATTTCTTATTTAAAGAGCTGTGATGATTTCAGAAATACAAATTGGTTAAAAATTGATTGCTAACGTTATTTTGATTGTCCTCTTTAATCTTTTATCAAAACAATCTTCTCCATTTTTTATCTGTACCATTAACCTTAGAGAGGAAATGGTTAATCTACTTTGTTTTCCAAAGAGTACAAACTAGTTAGAGACTAGAAGTCAATAAATTTTATTTATTTATCATTTATTTACTCATTAATTCACTGAGACAGGGTCTTGCTCTCTAGTGCAGACTAGTCCTGAACTCATTAGGTAGTGCAGGCTGGCCTGAAATTCACTTGGATCATAGGGGTGCACCACCATGCCTGTCTAATTTTTGTGTGGTGATGGAGGATTGAATTCAGGTCTTTGGATGTATTAGGTTAGCCTGCAACCACTAAGCAAAACCTCCAGCTCCTAGAAGTCAATAAATCTTGATCCCTTGGACCTATATTTTGAAGGGAGTTAGGAAACTGATAGCCCTCACCCTGCCTTTCTACAGAAGTCCTCGTCTCATCATGTTGAGATCAGTGTGGGGAATGCTTTGAGAACTTCCCATGGTGGGGGTAGGAGGAAGTGATTCATTTCTTCCAAGTCCAAAATTTCAAAGACCTTGAGCTTCAAGTAAAGTTCAGATCCAGGATCTACGTTGGTTTTAAGTTATCCTCTCTGCTTCCTCATAGCAGTTCACCTATCCTCCACCCAGGCAGAAGAGCCAATGACCCGTGTGATAGAATTTGCTGACAGCCTTAGGCTATAATGGAAGAATCCTCACCCCATCCCTGTCTCCATGGGAGAGACACACTGGATTGTCATCAGCCTGTGAAATAAACCACCCACCTGGTTCGTGGAATTATTTCAAGGCCAGAAGAGCCAGCCTTACTCAGCTGTGCCATATGGGGAAGAAGAAACAGTGTTTTTCTCCATATGGATTTGTCACACATTAATAAGAGGCATTTGTTCTCAGTCTCAGCCAAATGCTTGGATTCCTGAAACACATGAGAAGATGTGCTTGGCTTAACATGCCAGGGAATTAGATATGTACTTCATAAAGCAAATCAAAACAAAATTAAGTTGGGTCATTCTGTTCATACCTCATTGGAGAGACATCCCTGCAAATGGACAGCTAATCTCTTTAATAAGCAAAATACCTGAAGGCTTTTCTAGAGAAAATTTCTAGGGTTTTTTTTTTTTCCTGCTCTAAACCCAGGGCCTTCACACTGTGCTATATTCCCAAACCGTTTTTTTTTTTTAATTGACTTCAAGATAGGATCTCACTAAGTCCCTAAGTTGCCCAGCTGCAGAACACATAATATTAGAGCAGGACAGAATCTCGGAAATCAACACCCCTCTCACTGAGGCCTTGCTTTGTATGTGAACACTGAGCCCTCAGAAGGCAAAGGAACTTACCAAGGACCACCCCACTGAGGTCTTTCTGTCTTTATTTTTTCCCCATTTTATTGACATGTATATATGTGACACAAAATGTTTACATGGAACTTGAGTTCCTTTTGTTTTTAATATTCACATACATCAGTTTTCTACTTTCTTCCTCTCCAAGATGCACCTTTTAGTACATTTCCTGCTACTTCCTTTCTAGACTTCTCATCCACTGCTCACAAAGTCAATTGATGTTCATGACTTCCTTCCTACCTTTCCCTTCATGGTAAAATGTGTATTACTGCCCAAATGACTGCATTAGTTTCCATTAACCTTGTTCTTCACTATAAATCTAGAGTATGGGCCAATGGGACGCATACTAGTCCAGGTAGGAAAGACCTGTGTCCTGGCCCCAAATTCTTCACCCAATGATCTAAGAAAGACTCATCTTTTAAATAAAAAGGGAAAGAACAAAATTTCAAGCTGGGTAATCTACATGTGACATCTCTCTTTGTGCCCTACATGTATGAAAAAAATATTATAGCCCTCAGAAAGCTATACTCAAATCACAAAATTAGTTAAGGAGGCTTAGATACACAACCTTCAGGAGGTCTTCTCAAGGAAATAAGAGAGATTTTTTTCCCCTTAAATTTTCATTCATGTGAGGTTGCAAAAGAATAGTCCAAAAATGTTTCTTCAGAATCGGAGACCACTATATTTAACCATTTCATGAAGCAGTGCCCACATAGAAAAGAAACCCTGAATTTGAATCTACTTTGCTGAATGCTGTCTTCATAAAATAGGGATAATAGTATTACTTCTCAAGAGTTCTTATGATTCAAACAACTAATATAAAATGACTACTATAGAATAATCGCTCAGAGTGTGTTATCTACCATCCTTTTCTTCATTCAAGAGTAATCTTAGCTAGTCTTTTTTCACAAGTACAATTTTTTTTTAAACTAGAAGGAACCAAATAAATGATCTGAGACAGAGGCCTGAGCCTAGAAAGTTTAGCATCTTTAGAGTTGTTTAAGTTAGTGGAAGGAAGAGAGAGGCGATAAAGGCAGAGAAGAACAAAAGCAGTGGAAGTAGAAACTATGCACAATAGCATGTGTGGGCACAGGTACCTGTGCACATGTGTACTTCTTGCCTGCTACTTAAACTTGCTTTCAAAAAGAACATTTCTCCTGTTCCTTATAGCATATTTGTTTTTCACTAATCAAAGTTAATCGCTGTATTCAACACCCAGGATGAGCTTAGTATGTGATGTGATTAAATGTAAATATAGCGTCTTAGACACTCTGTTATCTAAAAAAAACCTATAAATGCAAAGGGTGTAGAACAGAGTGTGACACCGAAGTCCTCTTCTCGGGAAGCAGATATCAGCACCTCTTCACCTCAGGCTTATGATCTCATAGAACATCACACGTTAGCTCCTCCTCACTCTTTGCTTCAACCAGGTGTGTATGGACTTCTATGGCAAGCTCTGAGGATACAGGATTCATGATAGGTAAGATAAATGTATTCTGAAAGAGGCAGCACTTTACTCAAAGTAGAGTAAAAGAGGAAAAAAAATGAAGTCCTGCCCTTTGAGGTGATGCCTCTAGGTTTTTGATTTGAAAAAAATTTTAAGGGCTTGCCACTAGCTGAGGACACCATCCATGTTTTGATAGAATTGGTGGAGGAACTAAGGTGAACCCCATGGTAGGAAGATGTGCCCGAGTCCTCACACAACTGATGCTTTCACAACAGCCCTTTATTGGAATTTAGTTTGGGAAGCAGAAGTATGGTAAATCCCAGTGCCCACATTTCCCGGCTTATTTCTGCATCTCTCATTTCTGAAAATAAGACATAGAGAAATCTAATGACGTAAATGACTTTGTCTAAGGCTAAACGCCTTCTTCAGAGCTGCTGTGTGCATCCAAGGCTGTTTTCCCCTGCTCCCAGGCAAAGAAATGTGTCTATCAGTGTAAAAATATATTCATTTGTTCACTATTTGGATCAAAAGACTAGGTAAAGAGAATAGGAAGAGAATTTGTCCAGAATGTAATTTGGAAACAAATGTACTTCCTGAAATGCAAGGAAAAGACCAGAAGAAAGGTGGTCCAAGGTAGTGAGTAAGGTGCATACAAATCACCTGCAGACTTTGTAGATCTGGCGTAGAGCCTGAACTTTCTCATTTTTAACAAACTCTCAAGTCATCTTGGATCTGCTAGTCCATACTATGCACTTTGAGGAGTTAGGGCCTATGATATAGCTGGACAAATCATTCCTGGACTGTTGACATACAACATATGCAGCTTGTTATGTGGTTGTTATGTGGTTGCGTAGCCCCTGGGTTGGGTGCCCCATTGTCTTCCTTGGTTGTGGCTATTATGCCTGCCTAATCTGTAATTCCTGGGATATGAGATCTGCAGAGAAAGATTCAGTCAGGAGGTCAGTTTCAATTTGAGGGAGCTCAACATTGTTCTGACATTACAATAGACAGTGATACAGAGAATGTAAGAGGAAGACACTTGATCTGCTCATCTGATTTTCATTGGTGCGCAACAGCCGTGTCTATGATTGCTTATTGGCTTCAGGGAGACCAGGCATCCACAAGGGGCTGGGAGCAGAGAATACAGTGAAGTGTTTCCCCTCCACCCCATAGGACCAGAGAGATAGGATTGTGAGCACATATGAAATCTTGTGACACTCTTGATTAAGACCTGAGTCAAGATATAGGAGCTGTGGCTCACGGGATGATAGAATCCAACAATTCTTACATGATACTGAAAAGCAGAAAGAAAAAAAAAGGTTTGTGAAACACATCAAAATGCTAGCTATGATATCTTTGGGTGAGGACATTACATTTACATATGTAAAGTTCTACAACATTGTTTCACTCAAGGCTTTATTTTATTCGTCATGAAAGTGGTGGCAGAACTTCAACACGTGGTTACCTGAGCCTTTGTGCCTGTTCTTGGAAGCTGTAGAGCCCCAGGTGCCCACGACTGGAGGCCCCTCAGGTCCTGGAGCTCTGAGAGTAACGTGATGTGATTTGTTTTTCTACTGCAACCACTAGTGCCTCCTTCTAGGTTTCAGGTAGGATAAAGGGCATGTGCAAAAGGAAAATATGGTTAGCCTGCTGGCTCTACCTCATTCCGCCTGCAGCAATTTGAACATGTCACCTGTCCTCTCAGAGTTCATTTCATATATTGAGGGAAACAACACCACGTGTCGACACCACGTGGTTTGGAGGAGTGAATGAACTGAAGCATGACTCTGCATCTGGAACAATGTCTGACCGGATAGACCAGAGGTGGCGCTAGACCCAGGTTCAAATCCCGCTGGGTGTTTTTAAAGATAAACAGTGGTGTTCCTGAAGAACCGAGGAGAGTCTTTTCTTTATTGTTAGCTTGCCCATCACTTTCCTAAACACAGAATTCTTTTCATTTGTTCACATGTTTTGGCTAAGCAACTTAGGAAGACTCTCTTTCAAATTGAAAAAGTAAGATGTGAAGATGCAATTCAGTGTCTTAGGTTCAGCCCTCTGTACCACACAGACGACACACACAGACACACACAGACACACACAGACACACACAGACACACACACACACACACACACAGGAAAATGGAAACAAAATTTGATGGTATAGTAAAATAAAAAAGATCGATAGATTCATTAAATATTTTAAGGTAATTCTCACACAGTTCTTTGAACATATCTTTTTACAATATTCAACAGTATAACTTGATGATGACAATTTTGTTAACTTAGGTGCCCGTCTTTGTCCTAAATACATTCTGACATGTCACTGAGGAGAATTTCACCATATGTTCTTATGATGGAAGCTTTCTCAGCAAGGTAATTCTGAAATTGGTCTTTAGAAAGCTCAAAACTATAACTAGAAAATGTTACCACAAAAAATAAGTATGTTAAGTAGTGAACATAATAATTATCTTGGTTTATCATTCCACAATGTGCATATATATTAAAACCTTATTTTATATACCATAAATATACAGGATCTTGCTTTTCAATTCAAACATCTGAAGTGATTTCCTCACTTACAAGATGAGGAAAATAATGTTACCTCATACATAGAGTGGTTATCAGCTTTACAAAATGCGATATGTATAAAGTACTCCATGTGGGCGGGTCCTAGCACAGGAATACAGTGTAAACAGTCATCGTTGGTATCCTTTTGTCTTTCCCCTTTCCAAGTGTCAAAAACTTTGGAAACATTAATTGAAATTTATGTTTTTAAAGTGTCACTGCAAAGCTTAGAGTTTCATGTAGTTATTGCAGACAAAGAAATACCATCTTTGGGTTTATTTGAATTGCCACAATAATAAAGCACCGAATGCCAGCAGAAATATAGCTGTGTTTGCTTAGCCTGCTTCAATGCTTCATCTTAATCTTTTCTTCTCACTGGGGAAATGCTATCAACTTTCTTGTCAAGTTCAACCCTGTGTCTTCTACAACTACAGTGTGTCCATCAGAACCTTGGGGAGCTCTTAGTTTCTCTGCTTTTATTTCACTATCTTGTGTATTTTCACTTGTTTTAGGCATACTCTAAACCATCTGTTTCTAATTACTGATCCATGGTTCAGTTTAGATATACTGTAAATTTTGAAATTTTTTAAAGGTAGATGAATTATGACAGCAAAATGACTAAGACTGTTCCACACATTTGAGTTTTCAAGGAAATCATCAGTTGCGGGAAAGGAAATATCCGAAGACGTATGTCAATAAACAAGCCATTAAATCAAGCACAACGTGGGAAGGAAGTTGAAATGATTTGGGAAAGCTAATGGCATTATTTTGTAATCAAAATTAAAGAAAAACAAAGTTCAGTTTGAATGACAGGAAACTCAAGATGCGCTTGGACGAGTGCATTGTGTGTATACAAATGTGTACAATCTGCTGAACAGGTGTATTAGCCTGTGTACATAAAAAAAAAAAATCATCCCAACACTTAGTGGCTTATAACAACCATGATCCAGTGAGCTTTTAATTCAGTGAGTTGGTAACTTGGGTCAGGGCCAGTTAGATAGGGCCACTGGCCTTCTTTGGGATTTCTCCACACCAACAGAGTGGGGCTTCTAGCAGGCTCTGGTTTGGAAAAGTGTGGAAATGGAAGGTTCCAAGATTTCTTAGTGGCGGGACTCCAAAACCCTGTAGTGTCACTTCTGCTGCATTTCACTAGTTCAAACAAGTCATAGGCCAGCCCAAGTTCAGGATAGTAGTAGGCTGCACAAGAGTATGCATACTAAAAGGCATGATTTATTAGGCCTGTTTCTGGAGAGTAAGGATTGCTTTCTCTATATTGAGAAACCCCCCCACCCCTTTTTCTTGATTCTATTCTGGATTCTGCTAACAGAGAATAAGTTCATTTAATATTATAGACTTTGCAGTGATTTGAAGTAGCACTGTGCTCCCTCTTATTCCCAAATATCCAGGGAAAAACATTCTCATTTTTGATTCACTTAAGGAATAAGATAGTTTTGAATTTTTTAACCACTGTACTCACCCTCTCTTGGGTCTGCCCCAATATATCAATGTTCAGCTGACCCAGTGGTACCCAGTATGGAATGGAACAGTTCAAATGAGAGAAAAATATGTGGTAGACAGAGTACTAGCCCCCCGAAGATGCCCATGTGCCAGTCCTTGGAGTCTGAGAGTATGCTGCCTTATTGGCTAAGGAACTTCGCAAGTATAATTAAGGTTTTAGATCCTGAGAAGGTATGATTACCCTGGATTATCCAGGCAGGCACAATCTAATTATGTGAGTCTTTAAACAAAAAACCAAATAAATAAAAAAGCCTTTGAGAGAGACAAAGAGAGAGGGACACACACACAGACACACACAGACACACAGACACACAGACACACACACACACAAACACACACACACACACACACACACACAGAGAGAGAGAGAGAGAGAGAGAGAGAGAGAGAGAGAGAGAGAGAGAGAGAGGTGGAGGGATACCAGAAGGATTCAACCTGTCATGGCTGGATTTGAAGATGAAAGAAGTGTGTCATGAGCCAAGGGCTGTGGTGGCATCTAGAAGATGGAAATGGCCCTCAGTTGACAGCAAGCAAGGAAACAAGGAACTTTGTCCTTTGAAAACCAAGAAACAAAATTCCAACAATAACTGAAAAGTGTGGGAAGTGGATTCTCTCATAGAGTGTTCAGAAACAATGCACCCTGGCCATACCTGGATTTTAATCCAGAAAGACTTGTATTGGACTACTACTAGAAATATATGAAAATAATTTTGGGCTGTTTCGAACAGTAAATCAGTAACTATAAATGTACCATTGTGATTGTAATTTGTTATATAAAAATTGTTAAACCAGCAATAGAAAATGAATACAGCTTTGAATATTAAGATGAAGCATCCTGTACTCTTTGAGAGAAATATGACCTAGGTATGCCTCAGCCTTTTTTACCCATTGGACAAAAATACTTGTTAATTCACATGGAGCTTTTATACAACAAAAATAATTTTCCCCATAAGCAGCTGTGATAGTGACTGATTTTTCCTTTAAAAATCAAATGTAAAACAGTGAGTTTGGCCCAGCTCATTGTCATCATGTTAGGTTTCCAGCTTGTCAAGATATTTTGGAGTCTGGTAGCTGTCATCTAAATATTTCAGCCACCCCTTTCCTGTTAAGGGTCATTTCAACACTTGCTCAGTCCATCAGTGAGCATGTGTTGCAAGATCTTCCTGATGCATGGGGGTGATTTTCCCACCTAGAGAGCTCACGTCCTGCCCCTAACCCCTGCTTTTTGAAAACCTATATGTTTGTCAAGGCACAGCTCAAATTCCATTTCTCTTAAGGAGTCTTGTCTGTTTACACCACCTAGCAGTGATTTGCCCCCGGGTCTGCTGAATACAAGTTTCTCATTTGTGTTGTTGGTATTATACAAACTCACTTAGAGAGTAAATATCCATCTTTCCTCTTAAATTGTAGACCTTTTGAAGACAAGGATTGTCTTTTTAAATTTCATATCCCCTAAAGCCACTGGAATGATGCCTAACATAACAGGTGTTTTATTGAAAACAATAATCCATTTAGCAGGTCTTAATTCAGCCAAGATGTAGTACTCTAAAACATTCATTTTTCCTTTAAAGGAGTTGAGAAAAATATACAGGCAAGCGAGTACATCACTGCAAATTAGCAATTTGTTACACAAAGAGGTAGAGCCTCTTTTGTGGGGAAATTTGACTCAGGGCAATATGCGCATAGGCTATTGCGTGTGGGAATGCAAGATCATGCTCCTGAAAATACGGGAACACTGGCTCTTGTCTCCCTAAGGACAGAAACTGGTTCTTTAACACAAAGCACCTAGCGTGATGCCCAGAACAGAGAACACATTAAATTCCTGTGGCAATTCATTTAACAGATTTGCTGATGTGTCTTTACATGGCATCAACTCAGCCCGTTTGTCTCACATTTGTTGGGTGTAATTTCAATGCATGACAATGTCAGCATGAAATGCTAAGCATAAACGGATAATAAATCAGTTAAGATAATATTGGCTCCCTACAACAGAAGCCCATGACTCAACATAAAGAAATAACAGGGCTATTTATAGATCACCCAAAAAGAAGTCCAGAAGGAGGATAATTCCAGGGTTAGCTGTTAGAGACTCAGGAATACCATGAAGACCTCCTTCCTCTTATCTTAGGGTCTTTTCATGTGGCGTCTTCGACCGGCAAAGACACCACACGGACTCTCTCGATCATGGAACGTTGACTCGACTCGACGACTGATTCGACTGGACCCTAGTTGGCTGGACATGACTCGACCCTCTTTATTCCGCAAAGCCCAAGCTTAAATACCCTTCCATACCTACATTAACATACAAGCAATCTAATAGGCTAACATTAGCATACAAACAATCTAATAGGCTAACAAACTCTCCAGACCCATCACCCCACCCCGGGACCTCCTCCTTAGAACAGTCCCGCGGTTCAACACCTGATCCAAATTTCAAGCAGAATACCTGACTTAAATTCCAGACAGTAAATGCTTCTTCGTGGAAAGGAACGTGGCCAAGGTCTGCAATGCTGAGGCTCTCGGGCCCTGAGGGCCCCAACATTTTCATTTTCCTGGTTTACTATGTTCAGGCTAGCTCCTCCTGAGGTCACAAGAAGGCTGCCTCATGTCAGTCCCGACACTGTTCGGCAGAACAAGAGGTCGTATCATGAAAAAATAAAAGGATTTTCCCACAAACCTCCTGGAAGACTTCCTTTTAGGTATCAGCATCTAAGCCAAAGTGGGGGCACATGCCCACTTAACACCAATCACTGGCAAGGCAGTAGGATGGCCATGCCTGTGGTGTGGATGTCTGGCATTGGGAAGAAGGGCATGGCGCCTGGTCCTCAGTGGAGGTCTAGCAGAAGAAAACAAGGGCAAAGTGGTAAGGCGACAATCAACCAATGCCAGTCACTACTGTCAATAACTAAGGTACTCAAACTATATATATATATATATATATATATATATATATATATATATATATATATATATATATGCATACATAGCTATACATATGTGTGTGTAAATATATATTTCTCTTTTTTTCTTTAAATTTTCTTGATGTTCCCTTCAACTGCCTTGTTCTTGAACTATGTGAAAAACTAAAATTTACTTACTTATGTTAGTTCATGTTATTTACTTTTTACTGAAATGGAAAAAACACACAAGTATGTGCACACGAGTGCACAACTGCTGTTTGCCAACCCAATTCTTGCCATAGTTTTTTTTGAAAATAAAGAATCTTCGCAAGTTGCCAACCTCTTGAGTTTCCATCCTGTGTCAGAATCTGCGCCTCTGCTTTCCAAGTGGAGAATGCTGGGCTATGGCTCAGAGGAAGCTCTTGAAATTGGGATCATTTAATGGAAACAGACATTTCCCCTTCCAGATAAAGTCAAGATGTTTAGCCCACAACTAAAATTTAACTTCTTCTGCAATGTTTCAAAGAGTCTACAGAATGGCATATGAGTTGAAGAATATGACCAGGAGCATTTTTTTCTGGTACAGAAAGAATTACAGAAGTTTCCTTTTTTATTTTTAAATTTCTAAAAAGTAGATATTTTAATTTAATGACAAATCAACAGCTCTGGTTTGCAAGCACATGTTTTAATGTTTTACTTTTTTTGAGGCAAGATCTTGCTTGATAGCTTAGACTGATCCACAATTCTCTAGGTAGCCCAGACTGTCCTTGAACTCACAGCAATGCTCTTGCCTCAGCCTCCTGAGTGCTACTGAGCTTACAAGCATGTGCCACCACCACGCCAATCTTATATGTTTGACTCTTCTAATCATTTTGTATTACTTACATTTGGTCCTCAACATAGTCATGTGAGGTAGGCGAAATCCATCTTGCTGTGCTTCTACATGGGAAACCTGAGTTTCAGAGATGTTAATTGACTTGCCTTTGGTCACAAACATGTTAGTGATAGCACATGTCCTGATAGTAAGGTATCACGTTTTTATACCTTATTTTCCTGAGCTACAAGTAGCAATATGACAATGTGATCTCTCTTTCTCATGGTTTATTTTTGCCAAGTATTTGAGTGAAAAGATTACATGATAGTCAGGATTATTAGACACCATATTGGATTACCACAGGTACAGTGAACCCCTTTCCTGTCATGGTTTTCAGTATTAAAAATAGTCATCTGACGAGGAGGGAGTAATTTCACTTGTGTTTTGAGGGAAAAGAGCCATTACAGGATCTATTCACTCATTTGAATCTAAGTTTCGCATGTTGAGCCTCTGAAAGAGATAAATGCATATCTCATGGGAAAATCTTTATTGAACACTTTCCTGGCACTTCCTATGAGGCCATTTACATTTAGGTGTTTTTATGCAATGCTGAAGCCATTTTGACGAAGCAGGGGGTCATTGTACACTCTCCCTTAACTTTTACCAGCCTGTGAGGCTCATTTCTAAGATTCCTGCTTTATTCACCTTAAGTTACAATTTTCACCAGAGGTCACCTAATTCTCAGCAACTGTCTTTCTGCCTTAACTGTTCCCCATTCCTGTCCAATTGGTTCAAATGCAGCCCAGGCTCAAGGCTGCACTGATAAGCAGATGCTTCTTACTGCACCTCCAAGCAGAGACACAGATCTGCTTTCTTACCCAGAAACCAGCCTGGATATAGCTTCCTGTTTTGCAGACCTGGCAGCACACCTAAATCTACAATCATCTATAAGCTATAGAAGAGGGCACATAGAATAGAACCCTGCTCCAAAAAAAAACAAAGAGAAGAGAAAGTGTTGAATTCTGATGAAATCTCATGTGCATGCATGTGCCACAGAGCATCAGAGTTTAATTTTAGAAATCTAAAATTAAAAGTTAAATCACCTCAATTTTATTGTTCTAGCCATATATCCTAAACTGTCTCAATAGTGATTGCAAGCCTTCTCTCCTCACTAAAGCATTTCGTTTTTGCCTTCCTACTCAAATACTTCCTAGACTTTATAGAAATAGTGAAAACACAGTCTGCTCCCAGGGTTTCTCTTGAGCAGGCTGGAGTCACCTAGCCGACAGCTTACCAGGGCAATTTCTCTGCTTCCCAACGATTCTGTACTTGTGAAGGTGCTGTCGTATTTCCCTAAAGCAGAGCTTCTCTCTTGAGCACTTCCTATTTACCCACTCTGGCCTGCATCCTGTTGTGTAAAACATTCCACGATGGAGTCCCCAAGGATCTGCCATTTGTCATGCTTTTTCTTCTGGGGCCATGCATTCCTTTGTTACCCAGATTCCTCTGGAAAGTTCTGAGCTTCCTGTGAAGGAATCTAAATGACTTAGATAAGAAAAAAATACTGGGAGAAATGGGGATGGTTTTCGTACTACTTCTTTTTGATCTCAAGAGTGTTTCTCCTGGTACAAACGAGAGGAAAACATGTAAGCCTGCCTTTGGTTTGAAAAAGGAGAACAGGAAGGCGAGAAGCACCTGATTTTCCTTGGGGATGTATGTTTATAACAGACACCATCGCTTCAGAGGAACCCTGCAATGAACAATTCAGGAATACATTCCATTGAATTCTCTGAGTTGCAACTAGTGTGGCCATAAAACTGACCATCGACATAAAATAGTTTTAGAGTACAATGGGAATTATTAATAATTATGCTGGATGACAGGCATAAATGAGGACTGTCCCTGGTTACCTCTGTTCCTAGTACCTAAATAAATGAGTGAATACCGATTTTGGATTGAGATCCCGCTGTGTTAGTGGTTGTGTCAGGCTCTTCTACCTTCGGTTTCCCATTAAACAATAACCTAAGCCTCAAGAGGCAAAGGTATGGAAATGATGTTTCTCGTGGCCCATTACAAAGAACTGACAATTAAAAATTCAGCCCTTTCTACCAAAAGTTCAGAGCTTGGATCTAGGATTTTAACAATTAACACTACTTTGATTTGGACTAAATGCAAAATCTTTAATGATTCTAGAACTGGATCTGAAGTTTCAATATGTGTGTGAGGAAACCAATACAAGCGTCTGAAGACGAGATGGCAAACCCGTCACTTTTCCTAACTGAGTCTTCTCACGTATGTCACATGTTCAAGCTTTTCGTGAATAAGTGGGGGCAAAGGGGCAGAAACATGCTGGTTCGTGGGCTGCATGTGGTTTGGTTCCTTCCAGCTCTGGTAAGCCCACGTCTCACCCTGTTTTACCAAAGGACATGCCTTGATTCCTTCCCCCAAGGGAATTCATGTACAAAGAGATTCTGTTATGGCTGACAGTCTGTGACTATTCCCTAATCTGCTCCATCCTAGTCCGTTCTCAGAATATCAAAAAAAAAAAAAAAAAAAAAAAAAACCAAAAAAACTAGAGAGCATCCAGAGGCCAAGACGATCATATCCTGCTTCCTTCAACCTCCCTAATTTCTGCTTTTCTGCTAGAACTGGCTTCGAAGCTGCTGGACTCATTATCCCCTTGTAACCAAGGCCAAGGATGAGCTGGACAGGCCTGGACAGGCTTTTGGAAGCTGGAGAGAGGCTGATCTTCGAAAACAGAATGTACTTAAAGCAATTCTTGGAAAGTCAAAGGAGGCTGAAAGTGCAGTCAGCATCATTTTCCCCCTGGAGGAGTTAATGACCGTCCTAGCTGACGATCCATGGGTAATGGATGTGAACATCTGTCTCACAGTGGGAAAAAGATGGATAAGAATCTGAATCAAAAAACAGGACCCGAAGCAAATGATCCCAAGCTGTACACTCTCTGTTCGTTGGTTTATGTCTTATTTCTTCATTAATTAATGAAACGAAGTGCCAGGTTTTAAGTCACCATGCGTTCCCGATCTCTCAGAGCTTATAGCCGGACAGGGTGTGACTAGGGATAAAGAATATTAAAGAAACAAATCCATAAAGGACGATGTAGCCTAGAAACAAAGTACAGATTTAATGGGGAAAGGACCTCACTTTGGCTAGCCACCTAATCCAGGACATGAAGGAAAGTTTCTCAGAAAAAGTGACACATAAAGTAACGAGTGCTGAACTGATAGGGAGCAATCGATCCAGAGCAAGTGAGTTCAGACACGCGGGCACTCAAGGCCTGGGGAGGAGGCTCAGCTCGTTTGAGGAGCTGTAGATGCTCAACAGCGCTATGCCCTGTAGCACAAGAGGGCAGGAGAATGGGAGCAGATCTGAGCAGGGAAGCTTTTGCTTCTTTCTTCTTTATGATCATAAATTATTCAACTCAAAGAGACACTTATGGTTATCAAACTTCTCCCTGAGAACTGGGGAAGTCTAGAACCAGCGAAGAAAGTTGACAGATTTAAAGTTACACTTTTTTCAATTGAGAAAACACACAAAGTTGAATTTTGTCACCTGCACTAACTTCGTTTTTTTTTTTTTTTTTTTTTTTGTCATGGAACAGCTGTTTTCCTTTTTTAAAAAGGAATATTTGAAATCATAAAAATTTGATTTAGCATTCTTGAGCTATCATCTATTATAATAAGATGCATAAGCTTATGGTGATAATATCTTGTATCTGCAACCTTTTGATTATTTTCAGAGGATTTTAACTTAGCAAGTCATTGAAAGTGTTTTTTCTTCTAAGTAAATGCATCTTTTACTATTTTCTCTTGATTGGAACCTTTTCATATGCCAGCACTTCTGGCCAAAGTACCCTATGCATAAGTCAGAGAAAATTGTGGGGTGTGTGTGGGGGGGGGGGCGGGGGGTGACCAACAGAAAAGGTAAAGTTGTAGGCAGTTAAAATTTTTAAGATTGTCCATTGCATGTACCATGAAGGACTGCAAAAAATTAATGAGAGGGAGAATGAGGGTTTCATGGATTCAAATGAAAAGGACCGTAGCTGATGTGGCTGAAGCAAAGGAGAAAGTGACAAAAGTGGAATGCCACACACTTTGGTGGACAGCGGGTGAACTGCAGAAGGCTTTGAAAGAAGGAAAGGAGCACTCAGAGCAGTGATGTGCTGACCACAAGGCTATCGTGCCACATGTGCGGTACTGTCCTGAGAATGCCACTCCTTCCAGGCCTGAAGCACTAATTCCCCCAGCTGCTGGGGTGCTAGTCCTTGACAGTATCCAACTGATTTTCTGGAGTTCTTTACCCGAGGCCACATCCCTTTCTAGTCCTTGGTACCCTCGTCTGAGAATGAAACACATCCACAGGACTCTCATCCAAGTCCAGAGCTACCCATGGGCTCAGATGAGGCCTTTGCAGTTACTGCATTGCAGCTCATCTCTCTCTGCCTCGCCCTCGTCTTTCACTTCTCCCAGATACTGTTCTTGAGGATGTCCCACAAAAGCTCATCGCTCATGGTAGCAGTTCATTTCCCGGAAAGCCAGGTCTGCAACTGAGGGACATGCAGCGGGTAGAAAGATACTCAACCAGGATTCCAGTAAATAAGCATCAGATGCTGAGCACTTCTCCCTGTGCTGTCACTACCATCACGTTTATCTCCAAACCCTCTGGACTGAGCTTCTTTCTCCAACTCTTTGCGAGCACTTCGCAAGTTACACTACTTTTCTAGAGATAGGAAGGTGTAGATTCCAAGTTGGCAGCAAGTTAGAATGATCCCTGTATTTCAAAAGATACAGCTTCATGACTGTCACCCTGAAGGCTGTGATTCAGTAGTTCTCTGGGGGAGGGAGGCCCCGGGAGATTAAATGCACGCTACTGTTGCTCCGGTTTCCAAAGCTGCATGCTTTCAAGTGTGCTTTCTCACTTGATTCACCACACTAATATAGAGGTAGATGTTATTATTATTCTGTTGTCATCCCACTTAATAAATGAGTAAACTGAGGCTGAGAACATTTAGCAACTTGCTTTAGGGCACCCAGCGAAACAGAAACAACGTCAAGATTAAAGACATCTGAGGCCTCCTGTTGCTCTTTGCCTTACTCCCCACAGCCCCTGCCCCGCACCCTCCACCCCAGGGCAGCAGCGGCAAGGCCTGCACTTGCAAGTGCTTCTTTCTTTCTCTCTGCTGATGCTAGCACAGCTCCTCAGGCCAGGCTGCCCCGCATCTCCACAACACAGAGAGATCTGTAGCGCAGAGCTACTCACAGTGCTGGGAGGTAGGGCACTTTTTGAGTAGCACTCTCAATATGGTGCTCACAAAGGTTCTCAGGCCGCCTTGGACCCCTGGGAGGACTTCTAACTCGCTGATGTCTCCTCTGTCCCTTCAGCGAGAGACCTTGCACTGTTCTTCAGTTCGATTTTTCATTCTGTTCTTCTTAAATTTCTTTTTGTCCTATTTAACTAGTTTGGAAGCTCGGGGAGAAAGATACGGTCCTATGGTGGTTTAATGAACATTTAGCCCCTTGTAGGACAAGTACTGTACTAGCAACCTGTGGATAGAAAAGACTTAACCCCTATTCTCAGAGCGCTGTTGATCTTAGACTTGGCCTTCTACACATAGCTGCCCACCTCATGAATAATCACTTAGTTTTATGAGTGAAGTGCCACGTGGAGAGGAAGGAGAAAGCAAAGTCATAAGAGTTTCTCTGAAGAGTAGCTATGTGAGCAAAACATTGACAGTAAGAGTGCAAGGCTAACGGTGAGTGTGGAAGGCACACCTATAGCAGACATTTCTGTATCCAGACAGGGGGAAGGGCGTTCATTGATCAATTCAGCAAATACTTTCATTGGGTATCAACAATTCTAGAGGTTAGTAGTGATATTTCCTGATTTCTCATAACTATAAGCCCATCCATTCCTTCTAACCCTCTGCGTATCTTGCAAATCCATCCACTCTCCTTCATTTCCATTGCCACCAACTCTCGTCAAGACTTTGTCACCAACTTATCAAAGGGTCACTTCACCCAGTAGCCACCCATGCCACCGCCAACCCATTTTCTCCTCTCTAATTGAAGACCTAAACTTGATGTAAGTCTGAATTATAACTCCTCACCCTAACTCCTGAGCCTCTGTGAGGAAATGGCAACACCCGTAACCCGTCTCTCCAAAGCCCTACGGTTTTGTCTTCTCCTCACTTTCTCATTCTCATCTGTCTCTTTATTTCAAGTCTTCTCTATGATCCAGCCACACTGCTCTATTTATTGTTCCCTCCTGCTGCAGTGCTTTCCCTCTCCTGATACGTTGCAGTATTTATGACATCATACTTTTACATTTCTTTAACCTGATAAATAAAATGTTCATCTCGTCTTCCCCTTTCTCCCATATATTAAGTCCTATAAATGTGGAGATGATGGTGCAAATCGGTGAATCCCCAGCACCCACCAAAATGCCTGTACAGAGAAAGCTCTCAAGTACTTCTTACATGGATGAGGGCGCAAGTCAATGGCTAGGCTGAGGCGTGTCTAGAACAATGGTTGTTCTTGGCCCTTACAAAGGTGAGAAAATCACACCTAGTTTCTACCTTGGTGGGGCTTCTAGTCTAGTTCCGGTTAAGCAAAAAAAAATGGAGAATTCAGATGTTGCCATTTGCGACTTGGGCAGGCTCTCCCTGACTCTTTCTTGAGACTTAATCATACTTTAATGGTAACAATTTCAGAATCTGGGGTACTTGAAATTATACCTGAGTTCTTATGTTTCCAGGAGTCAGGCAGAACATTTCCCTTTGTATTCAGAAAGCTTCTGCCATGAGGGTGCATTGTTTTCTGGAGGAACCCAAACCATTTGCCCTTCTCACGAGAGCAATCTTAGACACACTGTGTTGTGTCTTCCTGATGGAACTATCCACTAAGTAGACCAATTAGGCACACGGACCAATTAGGCCAACGGACCTGCCTTTTGGGACTTGATTTTTCCTAGCAGGGCACCTTAGGGAAAGTGTAAGCAGATTCCTGGAAGTTCCCAGTGTCTTTTCCTTGCTGAATAATTCTATGAGCCCTTGAATAATTCTTCTTCAATTAATTTGTGGATACTTCTGTCATATGTACCCAGTCTCTTTAGTTGAGTTTGCACAAGAGCAAGAGTGGACAAAATATAGCCTGTAGGCTTGACTGAGCTAGTATTTATTTTAGTATCGAAGATTTATTGAAGAGTAACCATATGAATTCATTTATGAATGTATATTGCTGCTTTTGTTCCACAAAGGCAGACTGGGGGTATAGTTGCAATAGGAACTGCCCTGTGGCCCACAATGCTGAAAGCACTTACAGAAAAATTTGAAAACTCCTAGGCTATAAAGTGAGACCTCCATGTCCTAATATATCCACTATATTGGGAGGCTGAGGCAGGAGGAATGCCACGAGTCCAAGGCAAGCCTGGGCTACGTAGTATGTTCAAGACCAGCCTAGGCTACGGAGTGAGACCCTGTCTCAAAAAAAGATATCCACTATATACAATGAATTAACTTAAATGCCTCTAGAATGATATCAGATATATACTGTCTTTGAAAGACCTAAGAAAATAGTTCTTTCAAATCCCTTTCTGTAGAGCTGAATTATTGCATTCAAATTGAGTTGAGAAAGGTTGTTTGCACCTGAGGAATCCTAACTCCACAAATTGTTTTTTGACCTAACTTCCTAGAACTCTGATAATTTATCCTGGCTCTTGATTAAATACAGAGAAGGATATTGGGAATTGACCAAAGAATTAAGCCTAGGACTCCGGTATTTTGAATCTCTCTGGACATTGGGGAAATTCCTTATTTTCTTGATGCTTCAGTTTCAACTCTGACCCATCAAAAAGATTGAAAAGGGCTTCTAAATTCTCTTCTAATATTCAGTAATTCATCTAAACAAAAGTAAAGTCAAATACCAGTAAAAGAAACAAGTGTGAGTCAGACAGCAGCAGAAAAGGGGAATCTAACTTGCATGATAAGAAATATCATGACCTAGTATGTAAAGCTGTGCACAAAGGTAGGGGTATGTGTGTGTTAGGCAGAAAGTTAGGTACTAGCAGGCTTGGGAGAAAGATGGCTGGGGGCTACATGAAAAAGAAAAAAAAATATGATGTTTTTTCCTGTTTCCTTTTGCTTTCATAGCCATCGGCCATAGATATAATCCAAACAAGCTTGTGGTTTCAGACATTAGCCCAAAAGAATGCAACCTCCTTTGAGCATGCTGATAAGGCCCAGGGCCTGCACAAAGTCGAAACTGT
The DNA here is from genome assembly GCA_004027205.1 of Ctenodactylus gundi. Taxonomy (NCBI): domain Eukaryota; kingdom Metazoa; phylum Chordata; class Mammalia; order Rodentia; family Ctenodactylidae; genus Ctenodactylus; species Ctenodactylus gundi. The sequence continues at coordinate 766,416 of PVKB01000202.1, forward strand.
GGGGGAGAGGCAGGGCAAACCTCAGGATCTGAAAAGAACCTAATGCAAGTCAGGTACCTAAGGAATAAGCAGGAACATTCTTTCATCTGAACCAGGTCAACACATTCCATTTTCCTTGTAAAGGACAGTGACCTCAGAGGAAGGAAGCAAAGGATATTCTTTCAAAGACTCATTTAATCGTATAAAGGTAATCTGAGACCTCATTCAGTACAACTCCATCTTAGCACTTGCCTACCTTCATGTTTGAAAGTGTATTCTCTTCCTCACTGTGAAATAGTGAAATGAACTCTATCCATACTCTATACCACAGTCCCCAACCCCTGGGCTATGGACCAATGCAAGTTAGGAACCAAGCCACAGAGGAATAGATGACTTGAGGACAAGCGAGCAAACTTCACCTGCAGTTACAGCCACTTGCCATCACTCGCATCACCTCCTGAGCTCTGCCTCCTGTCAGGTCAGTGGTGGCAACGACATTAGATTCTCATTGGCGCCTCAACCCCATTGTGAACACTGTCAAAGAGATGTAGGTTACACTTTCCTAATAAAACCCTGTTGCCCAATCATCTGAGGCTCTGAGGTGGAGCTGAAGGTGAATTTGGTCAGTATCATCCCATCCCCACCTTGTTCATGGAAACCAGTACCTGACACCAAAAAGATCGGGCTTCTCTGCTATGTACCGTGTTGGCCTATGTGTGTTATTCAAAATCTTTCATCAAAGAACCAACACATATCACAGGTTTCATCAGGTGTTAGGGCTTTTAGGCATTAGGACCCCAATTTCCAGGGTGTGTGTGTGTGTGTGTGTGTGTGTGTGTGCGCACACGCGCTCATTAAGAAGCAGCAAACATCGACATTAGTTTGAATACTATCTCCTCTGCAGCCACGAAAAGAAACCAGATAGCTTGCAATGTCTCATTTAAGTCCTAATCTAAAATATCATACTAGTGAGAAATTTAGGGATAGTCCCTAAGCAGAGTTTACTTTTTACTCTCAGACTCGCTCCAAATCTTACTTGAAATTACAGTCTAGAAATTGCCTACTTAAATTCCTTTTACAAGCAATCCCCTCTCCTTAGCCGCAAGTTTGGGCCTGTCCCTTCACCTCCAACAGGCCATCCATCTGCATTGTGTGCCATGGCCCCAGGCTGCAGGTAGTTTAAAGTGCCACTATCAGATTGCTTCTCAATCTTCTCCTGTAGACTAAATAGTCCTGATTTTGTCAGCAGCTTTTCATACTGGAGGGCACTCTTATTAACTATTTTTGCACTAAACAGCATTTTATTCTCCTCCATGCTGCACTGACTGCTCTGCTCCTTCCAGAAGCTGGACTTGCTGGCTCCAGGCCTCCTTTTCTTCCCTTTAAAAATATGTTGATGATCATGTGTTGAGAGCTAATGACAATTGTCTGCCCAGAAAGCTCAAGCATAAACTTGCAATCGAGTCAGAGAATTGATGAAATAAACCTCAAAATTCAAGACATCCATCCTATAATTAAGGCTCACTAACGTATGGACAAAGAAAGAGGTCAGCGAGGCCTACTTCTGGTGTCCACAAATTAAAGGGTTCCAAAGGAAAAATCCTTTCTTCTAGAAGGTCATTTTTCAAGCAGTACATTTACGAAATGTTTATTGAGCATCCGTGCTATGCCAGGCATTGTGCTAGCTACTGGGATACAGGCATGGACAAGAGTCTTCTCAGCGCTCCTAGCTGGTTGGCTGGTGTTGGAAAGGGAAACAGTCACTAAAATTATGCCAGCAATTGTAACGGAGTGACGAAGTGATATGGCAGAAACAAATATGGAGGATGCTAACTCAGAATTAGGGAGAAGGTAAGAGGTGACAGCAGGAACGGAAAGGATCTTTATGTTCCTCCATGCAGAGAGAAAAGAGTGCAAGGGAACCACCTTGCAGAACCCGGGCCCAGGGGTAGTGCAGGCTAGCCACCCGAGCACGCGTGCCACGGGGCTGAGCGCAAGTTTGAGCCCAACTGGGGCAACTTGGGAACTTGATGAGATCCTGTCTCAATAATCAAAACTGAAATCTGGCCTGGGGACGCAGCTCAGCGTGAAGTACCACGGATGGGAAAAAAAAGAGAGAGAGAAAGAAAAAAAGCTTGAAATGACTTCTGCTTGCTGCCTCACGGGAAAAGGAGTGATGTGGGAAGACAAAGAGAAAGAAATGTGGGAATCAAAGTAAGTAGAACCTTGGAAACCAGTTTAAAGATGATAATTCCCTTAGCTGCAAGTGATGTTGCCCCTGGGGTTCATTTGAGAATGCCCGGAGACATTTTTAGACGTCATAAATAGTGAGTTGCTCCTGGCATCTAACCTAAGGGTAGAGGCCAGGGGTGCTGCCGGGCTCCCTACAATGCTCCAGACGTGGGGAACAAAGAGTCGTCTGGCCCAGAGTGTCCTTTGTGCTGAGGTTGAGAAAGCCTGCTTGGCGCAGTGGGATTCACCAAAGGAGAGCAGCAAAGCGGATCTATTTATACCTTTCACTCTAGACACAGAGCGGTGGGGCAGAGGGCGTTGGGAGGAGCGCAGGGTAGGAGAAATAATTGATTGCAATCCTGTAGGTAAGAGATGAGACGCACGCCTCCCCTAGCTCTCAGCCAGCAGCACTGCAGGAAAGGCACGTCTCATTTGGGTCAGGATGTCAGAATAAAAAAGGCTACCGGAAGGGGCTTCAGGCAATGCCCTCTCTCGAGTGGTGTGGGACCGGAAGTAAAAAGAAAATGAAGTAAAATACCTGTTTTTATCTGCATGCTGAATGTAGCTCACCGTTCTGTTGCATTCGAGCTGAAGGTACATAAATTAAGAGATGTGGGATTAAAGCGTCAGCTTACTTTACACAAAGTGGGAGGGCCTGTGTATTTTAAGCAACATGCATGCACACACAGACACACACAGGACGTGAGCCCTTGTATTTGTGGTGCATGCTTTGCGTTCCTTGTGGCAGGTGGGGTTCTATAAAAGAAACAACAGACAGCTGATAATGTGTTCGATATTGTCAGACCAACTCAGAAAAACTGCTAGTAGCTATTATTAAAGGCAGTGTATACATGTGGAAATTCTCTTTACATTGGGCTTTAATACAGGGTGGAGCAAGATAGTAATCCCTACCCTCCTCTTTCCTGCTCTTTCTCGGTGCCCTGAATAATCATCTAAAAGTGACTACTACTTATTTAATATTTAGCCACAGATCAGGGTCAGCTAATGTGATCTTCACAATCTTGTAAAGCAGCTATTTTTCTTTCAATTTTACACGAAACAAAAAAACTAAAGATCATAGAGGTTAACAATAATTTGTCTCAAACTGGAATGCTAGTAAACTGTCCTGTAGGTTTCAACCTAAGAGTGAGAGCTCCTCTCCAGATTCTTGAACGTGACCCTAAGAGTCTGTTTTTTCTTCTGGTGAGTAACAGCGAACAATTCAAGAGGCCATCCGCAGTAGGACTTTCCCCTGGCCGTTCATGGAGGTGAGGCTGACCACTCATTGAAGTCTGGCTGCCTTGATGTAATTCAAGGACTATTAAGGATCCATCTGAGTGTTGACCATTTCACAGCTGTTTCCTCACACACCACCTGCACTGTTTTATCCGTGGCATTCTAGTAAAGTAGGCAACTTAATGCGTCTCTCCAGAAATTACAACAGCGGAGATAACTATGGGTGCCACAATCCTAAATGGGAAAAGTCCATGAGTTGCATTGAAAAACACTCAGATCCTAGGGTCAAATAGAGAAGCGTTCGGATTATGTCTGGAGATGCAGATCCAGAGCAGATTCCAATAGTTCTGTTTGTTTTTTCCCCTATAATAACCACGAGATGTTTTTCAGTTTTTCTACCGATAAGAATTTCTTATCACTCTTGGACCTTTTACATGTTTTCCTGTTTTGTATTTTTTTGGAAGTGCGAGCTTTCCCTGCTGTTGGCCAACCATCCCTAGAGCCCAGCCAAATGTCCCCAGGCTATCAAGATGTACAGCGGAGCCTTGGGACTCATCAATTGTCAAGATATTTTTAGAGGAACTCAAAAGGCTGAGCTTCCAGAACATACACACACAATAAAAATAAAAATAAGATATTTTCTCCCCTCAACTAAAAATTTATTTCTCTTAATTTTATGACCTTAGATTATATCAAACCCTAGATAGGATCACATGGCAGAAAGCCTTTTGTCCCCCAAGTGGTAGCTTAGCAAGCAGAGCTGAGTTAAGCCACAGATTCTGTAAGGCACACATCTCTCTGCTTCCATTTAGGCAACTTTCCTACTAAGGTTTAAGCATGAACTTTACTGTATTGGGACCTGCCACACATTTCTTTCTGACAGGTCATCTGTTCTCTAGTTGTAAACCAAGAGCAAGCTCAGAATTCATCACTAGAAACACTTAAACATTAGGATACAAAAGGTGAAGGTTAAAAAAAATTGCCACCACCGTTTCCCTCTTTTGGACCCAGGAGATCATGTTTATTTTTCCATGTTTGATACATACCCTCCAAGAAAGAACGGTCTCTGCCTTCTCTTCTCAGGAGAATATTGTATTAATTTCCTGTGGCTGCTGTAGCAAATGACTGCACCTTTGGTGGTTTCAAAAAAAACCAGAAATCTGCTGTCTTGTAATTTGGAAGAACAGAAATGGGAAATGATTTTCACTAAAGTAAAGTCAAGGTTTCTTCAGGGCATACTCCCACTGGACGCTGTAGCTCGAGGGGAGGATCTGTCCTGTCTCTTCCAGCTTCTGCTGACTGTCGACACTCCTTGGCTTGTGGCTGCATCCCTCCAGTATCTCCATATGTCTCTTTACTTCCACCACATTGTCTCTGCATGTGTCTCTCTCTGCTCCTTCCGTATAGGGACATGTGTTCTTGCATTTAGAGCTCACCAGAAAACCCAAAATAATCTACTCACCTCAAGATTTTTATCTCTGTCATACCTACAAAGATTCCTTTTCCAAATTAAGTAACATTTACAGGTTCTAGGGATAGAAACCCAGTATTTTTGAGGTTTGTGATTCAGTTTATTACAACCACCTCAGAGCCCACTCTGTGGAGAGCTGAAGGGACCAATCATTTCTTTCCAAAAGGTCTCAAGTGGAAGTTGAAATTATTTACATGCCCACATGCATATCAATGACTCTGTGAAGGACATGTGTTCGTTTGGCATGTGTTATTTTTCTGTATATATGCTAAAACGTAAAGTTGTCTGGTCTCCAGCATCTGATTTGTGTCTGTACTATATTACCATCATGTACCATGCAACTTTTTTAACCTCAGGATTCTTGGCATTAGAGGCTAGAAAATTCTTTGCTGAGGCAAGACAGGGCAGTTCTGTGTATTGTGAAATGTTTAGCAGCACAAGCAAATAAAACCATAAGAAGCCCAGTTAGAGCTGCATTTTGAATACATAATATATAGTTTTTTAGAATAAAAATGGCTTATATATTATTTTAGTTCTTCTAGTGCTTAAGAATAAGGTTCTTTGTTTACCTGAAATTCAAATGACACTGAATGTCCTGCATTTCATTTGTCAGCCTTATTCTAGAAGACAGTGGTGCGTATTTGTTTCTGATTTTGAAAAACACAAAGGATCTCCACAATTTTGCCAGATGTCCCTCTGGAGGCAAAATCATCCCCTGTTGAGAACCACTCATGTACTTTGTACAATAAATAACTAATAAACCTCTTGTTAAATAGGAAAGAGTGAGGAAAATATACAGAACAGGTTGAAATACCTGCACTCTTGGAGCTGTGGATAATGATTTACAAAGCTATCAAATCAAAGAGCCACAGGCCACACAATCACGAGCATTGCTCTCGGCAGACCTGGATGCATCACTGGGGGTAGGGGACAGGCTGTGGAGAAGACAATTTCCTTGGCTAATCCTGCCCAGCCCTGTCCCTTCGACACCCTGGAGCCTCAGGCACAGCGACAGGACCAGGCCTGATCTCCCATCCCCCACTCGCCCTCTAATTTATTTTAATTACTCTCTTTGTTTCCCTTCTCAGTCCTCAGGCTTTGCTTAGGAGCAAGGGACTCTCGGAGGCAGCCTGGAGACAACCGTGTGGCGAAACTGGGCTGCGAGGTCCCTCCGATGAGGCATTTTTACTGTGAGCATGTTTCTACTGGTAGAAAAAGCTAAACACAAGAGCGTCTAAATGGGGAGGCGGGGAGCCGGCTTTCTGTTTTTCTCTCTTTCCTTTTCTTTCTTCCACCCTTAGTCTCTGGTCCCTGGGGAACTCGTGGCACGTGACACACCCTTGCCTCACCCGGGCTTCCTATACTGATAGCTGGGGATTCCCTCCTCCCACCGCCAGCTGCTCGGCACTGTACCGGATGTAGCTTTCAGGAGTTGTCTCCAAATATAAGCCTGGTGTGCACACAACAGAGACAGAGATCGGGTGCACATATTGTATGTCTACATAAACAGAGCCATGTATATTTATAGACCCCTATCAATGACAGATCTATATGGAGAGCTAATGGGGGTTTTACAGATTGGAAAAAAAAAAGAAATGAGGCTTTGAAGTCTCTGACCCAAAACAAAATAAAATACCAAATAATACTCAGCAACAAATCCTTTAATAAGGGAGGGCTTTTATCTACCCTGGGGCTGGTGGAGTCTAAGGCGGAGCTTTGCTTGGGAGCATTCAGATCTTCACAATATGGAGGCCGGATTTAAGTGCTGTTGCAGAATCCTCTAGCGAAGGATGAGTGTTTCACTGTTGGCTGCTGAGTGCTTCTTGGCTGGGTCATTAACACTCTCTTCAAAGGGTTTGTACTAACTAACTGCAGAGCGCCTGGCAGAGCAGTCCCAAAACAAAGTTGACACTTAGAGAGAGTTTTAACAATGACTAAATAAATTCAGCTAAGCATAACTTATTGACGGAGCATATTTTATTTTTAGGAGGAGTCATTTTATGTACATAATCAGGTCAACTATAGGAAGAGCAATGGGAGGTTCCGTCAGGGCAGATGATGATGACTGGAGGGTTCCACCACTCGGGGACAACGCGAACACGTCCCCTCCCCTTTCCAGTCAACCTCCTCCTCACTTCCTAGGAAGGAGGTTCACCATTTCCCAAGAAGTATGTTCACCATTTTGCAAGAAGGATATTTTTTGCTTGGACAGTATTTCAATCTTTTAAATGCTCATACCCCGGGAATAGCCCCTTGAGTCTTCTCTTTTTTACGGAGACAAAATATATATACATCAAAATCTAGACATCTCATTTGTCCAGTGCAGTGAATTTTGGCAAACATGTACATCTGTACAACCACCACCCTAGCCAGCCAAGGCACAGGGCTTCTGTTACCCCAAGCATGTCCCGTGGGGCTGGTGCTGTGCTACAGCCAGCTTCTATTCTGCAATTCTGCACATGCATTTTCTAATCTTTGCTTAGAAATGCTGTCTCGGTAGATCAAAAAGTGCCATGATGTAAAGTTAACAACAATACCACAAATCAAGCGACCCCCTCCAGAGGGCCTGGTTATTGTACATCCCTGCCCTTGACTCATTCTGTTAATTTTCCAGCTGTCACGGAAGTAAATGCCCCTGGCTTTACTTTGCCTGCTCTTGAACTTCATGAAAATGGGATTATATTTTTGTATCTTGCTTCTTTTCATTAACTTGATGTCTCTGAAGTTGATTTTGTCAGTAGTTTGTTCCTTCTTTGTTTCTGAGTAGTATGTATGAATTACCTGTATTTTATCTAATTTCTTGTCAAACAATATTTGACTAATTTCCAGTTTGAGACCATTAATGTTTTCATAGATCTTGCAAACGTTCTTGCACAAGTATTTGTATGATTATAAGTTTTCTTCTCTCTTTGATGGAATCATAGAAGTGGAATTCAAGGGTCACAGAGCAAGTTTGTATTTATATGAAAGTGCTAATAAGTTTTCCAAAAGAATAGTAAACAAGAAATGTGTGAAAAGTTCAGGTGTTCTGCATATTTCAGCATTTAGTGCTGTCCTAGGTCTTTTAAAATTTTGACCTTTCTGATGCATGTGACGTACACATATGGTCAGTCATTTTTTTTTTTTTTTGAGACAGTGTCTCTCTCTGTAGCCCAGGCTGTATGATCAGTACTTTGACTTACCTTCTCTAGAAGGCCATTTACACTAGACATCTTTTCTTGGGATTAATAGTCATTACTGTATCTTCATTTGTTTTGTCTCTAATAGAATTTTGTTAGAGAATTTTATAGAATTCACCAAAATGATTCAGTCTTTTGGGTATTTTCTGGGAGGAATTTTGATGACACATTAAATTTCTTTAATAGATACAGAGCCACAGAGGTTTGAAAAATTATTTTTGTTCATTTAGATAAATTATGCTTTTCAATGAAGCATCTATTTTTAACTTAATATATTGGCCTCATTTTTTTCTAATATTTTCTTATTATGTCTTAAATACATGTAGGGTTTTTAGTGATATCTTCTCTTTTATTCCTCATATTACTAATTCCTATAGCCACCCCCTTCCTGATCTTTTTTTTCTGTCTCAAAGATTTCAACCAATTTAACTGATCTGTTGGAGAAATTTTATTTCCTCTACTGAATTGAGGTGGGTTTTTCCCAGCTTCTTAAAGTAGAAGTAATCATTGATTTTAAATTTATATTTTCTCACATAAGCATTTAATGGTAAGGAATTTCTACTAAGTATTGCTTTAACTATGTCTTATAGCTTTTTGTATATTGTAATTTTAATGTCAATTCAAAGTATTTTGTCATCTTTTTAATTTGTGTATTATAATCCCTGCAGATTTGTAGATATCATGATTTCTTTACTGTGCCTAGGTATTAAACACTTTCACTAGATTAAATAATAACTATATTATTGCTTTGAGCTTATTCTTATATGATAAATCTTTCACCATCATTTTACTTGCAATTATCTGTGTCTTTATATGTAAAATGTATCTTATGCTTCTTTATCAAGTCTGGTCATCTTGCCTTCTAAATGCCTTTAACTTAGTTCACTTATAGTTTAATGCAATTGCTGATTTACTTGAATTTGTTTCTGCTATGTTGATATTTCTCACCAATTTTTGGTCCATCCATTCTTCCTTTTCTTCCTTCTATTGAATCAATTGAAAAAATTAGTTTATTTGTTCTCTATTAGCTTTTTAACTGCACTTTTTTACATTTTAAAGTATTAGAATTCCATAGGCTCATAATATAAAACTATCACAGAATGGCAAGAATTGATATTCTACCATTTCATATAAAATGTAAAAATCTTACAAATATAAAATTCCTTGTATCCTATTCCCTTTCTTTCTGTTGCTTTTGATGCATACTTTGCATCTTTTTACATAATAAACTTCATAATTAAATGCTATTATGTAGGTTGGAATAGTCTGTTTTCTTTCTAAGGTGTTAAAAAAGAAAAAATCAGGTAGTCTCAGTATTTCCCTCTGTATTTAGTATTTCTAGAACTCTTCGTCCTTTTGGTTGAGTTCCTATCTCTTGTTACTTCTCTTAAGCTATAGAAAGCCCTTCAGCGTTTCTTGTATTGCAGATCCACTGATGACTAATTCTTGCAGCTTTCGTCGGTCTCACATTCCCTCCTTCTTCAAAATCACAGCCTTGTGTCCCTAAGTGTAGTTCCCTTACACCGTGTGTCCAATCCTCCGACTGCTTTCAGTATAACATGTGCTAAGACTGCCACAATAAAAATACTGCAAGCTGTTGGCTTAAACAATAGAAATTTATCTCACAGTTCAGGAAACCAGAATCCCAAAAGTAAGATGTTAGCAAAATTGGTTCCTTCAAGGTACAATCTGCTCCTTGCTTCTTTCCTGGCTTTGATAGGTCAGCTTTACCTTGCTGTACAGGTGGCAATCCCCACGTGTCTTCCCATCGTCTCCCTCCCATGAGTGTCTCTCTGTCCAAATTTCTCATTTTTATAAGAATAAAATCCTATTAGAATAAGGCCAAACCCAGTGATCTCCTTGTAACTTGATCATCTACAAAGACCCTATTTTCAAATGAGATTGCATTCACTGGTATGAGGTGTAGGGCTTCAACATCTTCCTAGAGGCACAATCCAGCTATGACAGAAAGTGAGTCTAGAGTATTAGCCTTCTCATCTCCAGAACACAATACCCATCACCTACAGTTTAAAGGACCAGAAGTTTAATTTGACTCACAGTTTTAGGCAATTCAGTTCATGGATCTGCTGGCTCCAAGACAGAAATATTTTGTGGAGCAAAGCTACTTAGTTCATGGCAACCTGGCCGCAGAGCTGGAGGATAGCACCAGAGAGAAAGATGCCAAGGACCAGACACAGATCCCAAGATCACACCTCCCTGATCCACCCAGACACACCAGAAGTGTACTCCACCAATCTCCTTGGTGGCTCTAGAGCCAAACAACTGACACAATCAAGTTCAGTCATCACATCTAATGTGACTTACTCCCTCATGGCTAGAAGCAAACGACACCCTTGACACTTTCTTGAGAGTATTAATTAGCTGTGAATTTGCTCAAATTTAGTGAAGCAAGGAAGGCAATTGAGAAGCTATGGTAGAGAAGGGGGCTAGTGCAATGTGAGCCAACAGAAGAACTTGAGAAAAGAAGATTTAGATTCTTCAGAGGAAAAAAGGGCCATATTATCAATGGTACCAACTGCAGTTGACTTCGAGAGAGATGTTTACTCACTCAGCCATTCTTAGAAACAAAACCGAGCACATGTGGACCCCGGGTGCGTTCCAGAGCTACAGCTGGGACCTGCAGACACAGTGGTGCAGGAGGCAACGTGCAGGCTTCATCCTAGGAGACTCAGAGTCTACTCTATCAGCGTAAGGTTTCGTTAGGCTGGATTTAAAAATAATAACTAGAGAAAACATCTTAATTATCATTTGGTCAAAATACATACATTGCAGACACTTTTACTTACCTCCTGTGCTCACTAAATATTCATGAGCACACATTGGACCTGAGAATACACATTTCAAAGGATGTGATTATATATGAAGAGATAGGGCACTTATTAGATAATAACTGCAGCTAATGTTTTTATCAAACTGTGTGTGTGTGTGTGTGTGTGTGTGTGTGTGTGTGTGTGTGTGTGTTCTAAGCCCGGTACCCATATCACTTCCTCCATCCTCCTAACAAATAAGTGCTTCAATAATTGCTACTATCTTTCTCTTACAGGTTTAAATAATCTGTTCAAAGTGGGCAGCTAGTCAAAGCAAAGTCGGGTGTGACTGTGACAATGTGGCTTCAGAGTCTGTTGTCGTAACTTGTGTACTACCTTAATTACAAACTATAGAGAGAGTGCGTGTCCTAGCTTCTTTTTAGATCAAACAGTTACAGTTTTGTAATACTTTTTAATCCACTGTTTTCTATGAAAAATGTACAACCTGAGAAATATAGTTGTGGTAGATAAGAAAAGACAAATTCCTGCACACTTGCTAAGCCTTCCTTCTGGAGTTTTCTGAACGTGTAGACTAAAGCAGAGCATCAGAAAAGCATTGAATTGTGGAAAACAACTGAACCCACAATTGCTAAGGTTATCTTAGCAATATCCACCTTTTCCTTCCTAACTTTCAACTACCTAGAAGGGCGGATGATCTGGATATCTATTCTTCATCTCAAGGTCGTAAGCCTCCAAAGTAGGGTCCTGTTTGGTCATGATAATGTCATGAGCCTGGTTATGCAATAGAAATATGATAAAAACCTGGCCTATAGGGGATGAAGGAATTGTACTAGAAAGCGTTGGAAATTTTTTTCTATCTCAAAAAAAAGATACTTAGGAAAAGAAAACGTGTCTTCTGAAAGTTGTAACATCTGTAACTGATGCCTAGAACTTCAGCCGCCATATTGTGACCATGAGAGGGATGAGACCGAGGAGAGTGTTGATAGACTGAGGATGGTATTGCAGAAAAAGCGAGAAAGTAAAACAACCCTGGGTCTCTGAAAGTATGTTGAAGACACTGAGTGAGCCAATTTTGAAGCCGTGCTAACTTTGAACCTGTCCAGTAGAAATGGCACTTGATAAATTGTCTTTATTATTTATACTATTTAGAAGTAGGCCAAGGAGGCATTGACTCAAAGAGTAAAAATCAAGAACATCTCAGAATTTTAGTTTTTGACTCATTTCCCTTCATTCCTTCTGACACATATCGAAATATGCTCATCCTCTGCTTGTTGATGCCGTATATTTGGAGAGGAAACATCAGACGTCTATGTGTCTCAAACATCCAAAGGCAGCTGAAAGGTTACTTGCTATCTAAAGCCCATGATAAATGTCTAAATTCCTCCACCACATATTTCTGTGTTTGCAGATTGAGAGATGAGGGACTTCAAGCATGCCTGTTAAATTCTTGTTTTTAAAATTGAATTTAAAGTAACATTTAAGGCTGTGTATATTGGCTTCAGATTCCTTCCCATATTCTTCCTGGGAGTTGCCCACCAGTGACACGAAAATCCCTCTCTATAATAAGGGGGCTTTTTTTCCCTTTTAAATAACTGCTTATTGAAGCAGAGGTTCTAATATTAGCCTGCCATTCTGAATAAAGCCATTGGCTGTTTTTTTTTTTTCCAGAAACTTAAGGGTCTGGATGTATTTCTGCACTTTTCCTCAATGCTTTACAGGAACTTAAAATAGTATTTTCCTCCCCATTTCCCTTAACTTTGTGAGACCACAACAAAATGCGGGGTACTGGTTTTGGGCTTTGGAACTGGCTTGTGTTGTGCTTAATATTTTTCCATGTTTAAATGATGTTAGTTCCTTTCTGCTTCTGGATGGAAGGTGGAAAATGAATATTATTTTTATAACTATGACAAAATAGTAACGGCCCAAGGCTGGCTGTGGGCATCAGGGAATCAGGATATGGGTTTAAAAAAAATGTATATATATATGGAAAAGGAGTGTCCCAGGAAATCATATCAGAGCTAATGGATCTGACTGCTGCAGCCTGCTGGGAGTTGAAAAGGAAAGGAAGTTTTGTCTGTTTGTGATATTAGACAGCTTTGGTTTCTACCAGGGAATGGGGTTAATGGGGAATGGTTGGGTGGGATGGGCGTGACAACTTATTGAGACAGTTCTGATTTTGTGTGCAGCCTGGGGAAACCAATGAATATTTATATATTTGATTTTGAGAGTGGAATCTCATTTGCTTTTCTGAGAATTAAATATTGTGCTTTATTTCATCTATTTTTGCAGTGGAGAAGAAAAGAACCGAATGAACCATCATGAAATTTGAAATGAAGATGAAGATAGAACAGAGAGAACTTTTTTTGAGACAGGGTTTCACTCTCCAGTCCAGGCTGGTCCCGAGCTCACTATGTGGCCCCAGGCCAGCCTCGAACTCACGGCAATCCTCTTGCCTCAGCCTCCTGAGTGCTGGGATTATAGGCACGCACCACCACTCCCAGCTTATGAGGTGCTGGGGAATCCAACTCAGGCAGTTTTGCTGAGCTATTCTTCCAGCTCAGAGAGAACTTTTATTCACTCTTTACATGCTGTGGAGAAGGAAAATGAGACTCAGGGTCAGGAGATGAGTCCTGGGAGGTCACACTGGGAGCCGAGAGGAAGAGGCATCCTGGCAGAGAGGTAGGTCAGAGGCTTGAATCTGGATCCCCGCCTTGTGGCTGAGAGACTGCAGGTAACTTCTGGCCCCCTGCTGAGCTCTGCATCCCCTGTCTTCCAACAGAGGCCAGAAGAGCACACTTCTCACAGTTTGCCAAGGACCAGATAAGCAAAGGCCTCTAAAGAGCCGCAGCCCAACATAGAGTACAAGTTTAACGAACTCAACCTGTATGAAGCCCAGACACAGAAGAACGCCATGAAAGCATATGGCTGCTCCTGTTCTACTCTTCCTTCCTTTAATTCTCGTCCTCCAAATGCTCCACTTCATGTTGTCAAAATAGGCTCATCCAATGAGAAAGCACAGGCCCAAGTGTTCAGTCTGGGAACCTCCGATGCAAAGGAAGGGGGAACAAAGCAATTCCCCTGCTAAGCATTAGGGAGCACTTTTCCTTATCCCCCAGCTTGTGTTTTGCTAGATTCGAGCTTCCCCGAGGGCTTTCTCTTCTGTTGTTAGTTTCTTTCTCTCTCATCTTAGCTCCTTTCTTCGCACAGAGAATGTAATCTACCAGGCGTGGGCTTAAGTGACGTGTGACTGGAGAATAGCCATGCTCAGGGGATAGGTTTTAAGATCCATCAGCCTGTTAATGGACTTGGTGAAAAGACTAGACCAGATATCATTCATTTTTGGTAGACAGGACAAAGATCAGCTTGTGGAGAGGTGATGAGAGATTCCTCTGTAAGCAGAACTGGAGACTCCTGCATATCAGATATCCTGGGCCTGGCAGTCTCCACAAACCTATGAGCATTTGCCTCTCCCTCCCCATCACTGCCTCTCATAGGTTAGATAACAAAGGCCAGGATCGCAGCTTAGAAGGTGATCACAGCAAGAAAGCACAGCTGTTACCTGACTCGCCTCTTAAGTTATCCTTGTGGTTTAGCTCAAGGCACGTGCAGAGAGATGTGAAGGAATTACCAGAACGCAAGCTCTGGTGGAAATGAAATACCGTGAAGAGCTGATACGGGGCACCAGCATCGTGCCGTAGGCTGATTCATTAACTCTCCCCTCTCCCCTGTGAGCAGTAATTCTTGTGCTCACTTACAAGTGGGCAAGGAGCCATGGTGTGTCCAGTATGCTCTGGCAACTTACCTGCTGGACCCTGGTGCTTCCCACCCCTCTGCCTTTAGGGGAAGTCCATACACTGTACAATTCACACAGTTCATGGACCTGCCTGCATCCGGGGCCTTACTTCCTGTAGCCCACTCCTCTCTGCAGGTCTCAATGGGAATGGAAGAGGACCGAGAAGGGGCAGGAGAACTGAGTAGAAGGAGTGCCCAGGAGAGGCCAGGAGAGAGCCCATGAGCTTCAGAACCTAAGACAAACTCAGCCCCTTTGTCATCGTCCTGACTTACCTTCATCCATGCGCCGTGGAGGAAACGGGGACTCTGCAATGGGTAAGCACTTTAGGAGTCCATGTTGAAGACAGAACTCAGCTCCCAGCCTCGATCCATCCTTGGAGTCCATTGTGTTGCAAGCCTTAAGCTGACATGAAACACGTAAGGCCCACTGACCCTTGCCCACAGGGATCTCGGCTTCTCTGATATCTGTGGGTTTTAGTTCTTGCCTCCTTTGGAAAGTGGGTAGCGGGGGAGGTCATGATCTGTGGGATTGGGAGTAGCTGAGGTCCAGTTGGGCCAGGGTAAGAACAAAGAAATGGTGATGCTAATGGTTTTGCCTTTTTTGAGCAAACTGTCCCAGCAGGTAGCAACAGAGGTGACCCCAGAGGGTGGAAGCCAGGGTGGGTGATTGGAGAACTGACTTGTTCGACAAATTATTTCAGTGTTTTTCTGGGCAGGACACTACAGAAAACTTTCACAGAGAACTTTCTTTCTTACCCTTCTCTTTTCCTTGTGTCTTGTTTCTGTTTTTTTTTCCTTCAGTGACCTTTTAAATAATGAAAGCAGAAAATTATATAATTGAGGCAGCCATCTAAGTTATATGAAGGCATAAAGAGAAAAAGAGGATTAATTTCCTTCCCATTCTATTCTCTATTAACAGTGACCAGTGGTCTTCAGCATTTCTATTACTAGAACTCCAGGCTATGACCTTGTTTTCAGAAAGCAGAGGCCCACATAGGGAGGACCACCGGCAGGAGAGGAACAGCTCTTGAACTGGCTGAGATGGCAAGGTCACTGCAGAGTGGGTCATGGGAATGACGACAGTGCAGAGGGCTCCCTTAAAGACTGAGTAAGAGAAATCAGCATAGCTTCCATGATGCTGTTATTTAAATTCATCAGTTGCATAGCAAATCCTCTGGCCCATCTAGAGAGATGGAGGCTTTGACCCTCAGGAGGTAAACAACTCACAGGTGTCCATGGTAGGAGTGGCCAGGTGGAGCCCTCTGGACCGCATCCTGGCTCATATCTGGGCTTGCAGCTAGGTGGTCATTAGGTGGGTCTACAGGTGCTGCTCATGGCACACATCCTCTGGCCTGCACAGTGACACTGTGCCACCTCAGGTGTTTCAGGGGACCGAGACCACCTGGCAAAAGAAGAAGAAGAAGCAGCTGTGCAGGAAGGCAGGTCCCAGAAGGCAGTATGCAGTTTCCTGACTCATCATCGTCTGCACCGGGGTGGGCTTTTTGGTGATGTAACTGCTTTTGAGTCATCCATGCTCCTGTAAGTAACCCCTTACCTGTATTTCTGTAAGTAACTCCTCATCCATGCTCCCATAAGTAACTCCAGTAAACTCACTGGTTCACCAAGTTGGACTTTGGTTTAATTGATACTCTGCTCCACTGGCTGTGTCCTATCTAGCGTAAACAGATGCTTATTTACATGTCTCCTGGGAAAAGATTCATGCAACACCTTTCTCCTAGAAGCTCATAGTTGAAAGGAACTCAGAGACCAGAGATCCAGCCCTTCTAGATGTCTCCACACTGCTGGTTATCCAGCCTCCCTTTTCCACTTCTAGGTCCAGAGAACTTGTTCAGAACTTGCTCATGAACAGCCCTCTTCACTCTCCTGAAGTCACCCACTGATTCACCACACATACTTCCTATCATAGGCAACCCGGACTCTTTAAAATAATTTTTATGTTTTATATTTCAACATTTTTATGCCACTGTTCTCTTTCCCTTCCGTATAGTTTAAAGCAATCCGATGGCGGAGGTTGAGTGTTTTGTATGTTTTTTTGACTGAGTGAATTATTGAATTCAAGAAGACAAAAAAACTATCCTACGCTAGCTTATGAATACATAGGCTCAGGCATGAGAAAGGATTAAAGCCTGAACTTCTTCATGGGTGCTAATAGACGACTTTCCTCTGGATTGAAACATCCTCTCCAGGAGGCAAGAAGAAAGCTTATGAGACTCAGGACGTATACAACTCAAAGGTTTTGGGAAGTTTTGGAAACTTACAAGAGTCGCAAGTCCTCTCCACAAGGTCATAGAAGCAGTCAACAATTTCTGGGGAGTGATATTTAGGGATGAAGCTTCTGTGGGTCGTCACATATGCTGGGTGGGCTTTCTGGTCACACAACCACCTTTCAATCATTCCTGTTTCTGTAAGTAACCCCTCACCTATACTCTTGTAATTAACTTCCATAAATTCACAGGCTTACCAAGTTGGACTTTGGTATAAACCTTACTCTGGTCCTTCATCTGTGCCCTATCTGGGGTGAATAGATGTTTGTTCAGATCTCCCTAGAGAAAGTTTAATGCAACCTTGGCCTTCGCGGTTTTCTGTGGATGTGCTAATTCTGACATTTTTCTTGTGATTCTTGTACCAGCAAGAAAGACATTCTTGCTTTCCCTTCAGCTTCTATCCATTTGGTCCCTGTCACAACCATGGAAATCACTATGTAAACCTGGGGTGAATAGAATGAATGGCAAAGGTAATTCTCCAGTTGAATTTCTGCACAAAGTGACCTTGCACCAAGATAATAGGAATACGACAATAGACTTTCTTGTGGGTCCCACTCCTCACCTCCTTGTTGACAGGTGGGGTGAGCAAGTGGGAAAGGTGCCTGCCTGGCTGCATTTGTGTCTGTTGCAGAAATAACTTTATTACTATAAAACCAAATCCCATGAGGGCAAGATCTACCTTGTTTGGCACAAAAAAGTTGAGTTGTATGAATGTCATACTCAGGAAGCCATCTCTGATGTAAAATTATTTCTAAGCATGAGATCAGAGCTTAAAAGATAAATAACGCATTTTCATCTGAAAAATTATCTTGATGGCATACCTCAGAAAACTGAGAAGGGAAAATTTAAACAATATATTAAAACTGACATTGGTACTACGCTTATCTCTGAGTGACAAATGTGGGTGCGAATCAAGTAAGTGTTACTTCTTAGGTAGAAAATATACTTTATACAAATAATTTATTATAAAAAGAATCATCAATGGAAACTCTAGATTATAGTAACAAATAATGGGAAAGCAAGAAAGGACATGAAAACTTTATATATTTAAAATGTTATAAGTATTACATAAGGATAATTACAGAAAATAATTCCTTTTTCCCATTTTATTTATATGTATACGTGCAAAATATAAGGCTTACAATGGAGTTGAGCATTTTGTGCACATATGTATCCTGCCAAGGACACATGGGCTTTCCCACTCTCTTTCTGTCCCTCCCCCCACTTTCCCCTTCCTCCCTTCTCCCCCACCCTACCCCCCCCCCATTTCACTTTGTTTTTCGCTTTAAGTTCCATAGAAAATAATTCAAATAAAGTCTATGGTCAACAAAAACGGTGCACACTTATAAACCATTAAGCCTTCAGAGGATTGATGCAGAGGAAAGCAAACAAAATCTATTCCCTACGCCAAAAGATAAAAACAAGAAAGCAATATGGAGAATGACAAACATAAAATCTAAAACAATGGGATATATGCATAGAATATATGTACTTACAATTATCATTGCATACAAATTCTGGCCCACATTAGTTGCATATACTACAATGCAGCGACATGGTAAAAAGTTAATAATATTGTTTCACTATTACAAAATAATCAGAAGAAACTCATAGAAAATAAATTCTTTCCCTGAGGACACACAGACATGGGGCAGACTTAAAAACTCAACCGTGGCCTTTCTGACCCATGGATACACTCTCAATTATTGTATGATCTCTCTCTTACACAAACACACACACCCCATGTGCACATGCTAGGACACTAAGTGTTCAATCATGAACTTCCTAATTTAAAATAAAAGATTTAGTTGTATTATAACACAAAATACTACATTATGTTTAAGAGTAATGCCTTACAATGGTATGAAAAATCCACAAGCACGTTGTCTATCCATGTCCATATACACCTACCTACCCACCTGTACACACAGAAAACAAACCAGAAGCGGCAGGGCCACTACACATTTCAAACAAAAAGGAGGATTAAAGACAAAAGGCACCCACTCAACTTGAAAACCTTTGCACTTGTCAATGATACGCGCCATATGAAGTTACCATTACATACCAAAAATTGCCCAGCAAACTAGAAAACCCTCACAATAAGTAATAAAATTAAAAATACAATATGAGAAATAAAAAGACATTTTAAGGGAAAGGAACATATAGCTCACACAAGTCACTAATACAAATAGAAGTCTTTGACAAATGAAATATAAAATTGCAAAATGTAAACAAAATGACCTATTGATATATATTTGTATATGCATGCATATACATTTGTATCTAAACTGTAGATATATACAATGTGTAATATATATGTATATGCGTGCACACACACACACACACACACACACACACAGACGCTTGGGAGGAGTACCTGAAAAACAGATCCCATACTTACTTTTCATGTGCTCTCAAATATTGTTAAAAATGCTCTCGAATACTGATAACATAATGCACCAAAATGAGAGCCTTCTCCTTACGTTTAGTAATGCTGGTGATTAGGCTTGGGGCTTATCACTGAGCTACATCTCCAGTCTTAAAATGAAAGTTGCAATGAATCTATAAAAGCTAATTTTAAACCAGTAATATTTACTAGATAACATATAGGGAGAAATACCCATCCACTAATATTGGCATTAAAATTTAAAAAATTAAAAAACAAACTATTACTAGTAATAAAATACTCTCATTGGATTGAAGAGGAAATCGGAATTACAATAAGTATTCATTAAAAAATAACGCATTACTAAGCTACAAAACTACGCGTTACTAAGTAATTGGGATGTAGGCACAGTCTCGCTTGGAGTTCAAGTTCATAATCTTATATGTTTCCCTTATTAGTGAGAAAGAATTAAATAGTTTAAGCATCCATCTCAGTTTTTTTGGATATGTAGGTAGAAAAAAAAAAAAAACTAACAGGAGGAAAGTTAAAATCAGTAAACATAAAAATCCATCAATCCTAGCTGGAGGAATAGGAAAGTAGTTAGGGCACTTGCCTAGCAAGTGCAAGGCCCTGACTTTGGCTCCCCAGCGCCACACTAGCCAGCAGTGATGGTGTGTGCCTGCAATCCCAGAAATCAGGAGGCCGAAGCAGGAGGATTACAGTGGGTATAAGGCCGGCCTGCCCTACATAGTGAGTTTAGGACCAGCCTGGATGTTCAGCGAGTCTTTTTTTCTGAATAAATCGAGTCCATGAACTGTGAAACTAAAAAAAGATTTCAACAAAATCAATGACTGGACCCAGGAGCTAATCTTCTGAAGAAGAATCAACATACACAACTTAAAAAAAAATTGCTACAGTGTTTGTGCCCGCTTATGCTAGTTATGGTTCTCAAGCTCTCAACTCATTTCACTTCACATTGTCTCTCCTTTAACATGATTCAAGGACCTCCAAGTTTTCCCTTTCTATCCAACTCACTGAACACTTCCGTGTGCCCTATTGGTTCACTACCAGAGGGCCCTGCAGAGAGTGGCCTGCCACGGACACAACCTGCACTACCTGCTAGGTGCTCTCGCTCCATCTCCATGGAGGGGACAGTCCAGCACAGGCCATTTGCACCATCACGTCCTTCCCCCAGATTGGTGTCTTCCTCAGCCCTCTGGAGGAATGTGGCCCACCCACAGGCAAAGAGCCCTCAGGAGGTACATAAGGTTATTTAATTTGTCCAGTTTCTCTTATTCAACATAAGCGCTCAGATTTTGAAAGTTAGAGTCCATAGCAGAAAGTTGCTTGTATTTGCCCATATTACACCGTTTCAACAGTTGTGGTACTTTCTGTCGTTGTCCATCATCAAAGCATAGATACATAGATGCCAATCAGAAAGCCCTAGAACAAAGGCCTAAACAACAACAACAACAAAAGGCAGCTACTGCCAGACTCCAGCCCTTTGCACATGTTTAAACTCAATGAATTGCAATCATAAAGTAACTGCAGCTTTGTTGACCAATATACACCAATAAAACTGATTCTAAAAGACTGAGCCAGGATCAGTGGTGTAGGCCTGTCATCCCAGCACTCTGAGAGGCTGAGGCAGGAGAATTGCAAGTCAGGCATAGCCTGGGCAACTTAGCAACTTAGTGAAACACTGTCTCAGAATAAAAATAAAAACAAGGGGGGAGCGCAGAGGAGTTCTGGGGATGTAGCTTAGTGCAAAAGCCCTGGATTCAATCAGGAAAAAAAAAAAAAAAACCCTATAGAATATAACCAAAATGCCAGGATATTTTAGATATATACATGGATTAGAGATAATGACTGATGTAAAAAAAAGCAACCCTCCCTCCAATGTACTTACAGAGTTAACGATAATAAATATATGGTTAGAATTCTTTATCGTTATTCTGAAAATGCCAACTCATGGCATCCTTAAATTTTCACAACCACAATACAAAGAAAAAGTCACTCTAATCATCTCTACTTTTGAAGAAGCTAAGATGTATTTGGAGGCTAAAAGAACTTTTCATTTCACCCAGGCAGTGATTGAAGGAAAATTGAAATATGAGCTGCCAGTGTACAGCTGCCACACTCCCTCTGGCCCTGCTGCCGTCCCCTGCAAGGACTAGAGTGCCTAGGCAAGGACTTCTCCCTCCTCCCGCATTCCTGATGCCTGAAAGAGCAACTTCTGCCCAGAAAGAATCACTCCTGACAACTCTCCGACCTTCCCTCCACTCCTCTTGGCCCTTCCCCAGGGGAAAGGGATTTTGATTAATGAATGATCGAGGGAGAAGAGGGTCATTACACCCAAGTTCTTGTTTGGTTATAATCAACAAAGTGAAGCACTGGAACACAGGGGCCCTTGCTCTGCCATGGTCCCCAACCACAGGAGTCGCTCTCTTTCTTTGCACGAGGAGAAGGTCCAGCTTCCCCTGTGGCTGGCAGTGTAAGCCTCAGTTCTGAAGACCAGACTCAATTTTGAGTCCCAGAGTTTCAATGTGAGAATGAGAGAGGAAGTATTAGGTGACCGCACTCCTTGGCATCCTATTCACTGTGCTCTCCAGTTCAGTTTCACCAGTAATTAAACCAATGATTCCTAGTGAGTTTTTGGTCTCAGTCTCAATTTATTCAGAGCTCTGCAGTATAAAGATAGAAGGTCATCCAGAAAGTTGGTTACCACCGCACACTATCGTGGCCCTTGGCTTGTGCTTTCGGCTCAAAAAAAAAAAAAGAAAAGAAAAGAAAAAAGAAAAATAAATAGAAAAAGAAAAGAAAAAGAAAGAAAGAAAGAAAGAAAGAAAGAAAGGGTCTTGAGTTACTTACATACCATTTTATAATGCTAAGAATACATACATTAACAGATGGTGGGGAATTGACTATATCAGATGCTATCAAAACACGAAGAGCTACATTCTAGAAAGCTTTTCTCTGAAGGTCTCAGTAAGACCAAGCAGAAGCCAGCCCTAGAGTAAAGGGAGAGTATTCCCCAGATCTCTCGGCCATGGGAGCAGATGCGCTGCAAATAACTTTCCAGCTGAGAAGATTTTCGGGTTTTATGAGCACCAGGTTGAGTATGAGACACATTCTCTTACACAAGAATGAAACTTGAAATTTTGTATTACGATCTTTGCTTATGAACACATGGAGCCTCATAAAGTAGTCTTTCAGCCCGTTTCACTTAAGGAAATGGATGAATCAATGTATAAATTCAGCTGTGACATTTGCCTAATAAGAAACAGATCACTGAAATTAGAAAAGCTTGCAGTATAATTATTTCACCTTACTTCTTCTGGCTTCTTTCGCAGAAAGATGGGTGTTCCCTTAACATGTGACCATGAAAAATGACACAATAGTTCTATTTTGGATGGAAACATGAGGAACATGAAGAGCTGTATGCTTTGTGTACAGTGGTTAAATTGCCTTCTCAGCTGCTTCTAACACCAGATTTGAGAATAGGCCATGACAACTTTATGAGCCACTAAAAATATTTAGAATTTTAAACATTACCACCATGATTGTATCACAGGCTATTTTGAGGAAGCACATTAGATTCCTCTTTTTTCTCTCCCTTCTCTCCTTTTTCTTTTATTTTTCTTCTTTCCTGTTTCTTTTTTTTTAATTGGCTCTTTCAATGAAGGGATAAAGAAGAAAACAATGATCTCCAATTACTGTTCCTAATCTAACTATACTAGGCTGTAGAATGCAGCCCAGTCTAGGAGTAGTTCTCACGTAATGAGGAAATTTCCAACAGGCCCCATGTTTGGCTTTAGAGTCTCCTTCCAGCCCCTGGGAGCTTCACAGTGGAAAAAGCCCTCTTCAGTGGAAAACTCAGACTTCCATTACCCTGGAGGGCTTGTTTTTGCACATTTCTGAGAGTGTCACCTCTGACCTGTAGGTCAAGACCTTGGCTGATGAAACAGGCTTTAAGTTAAATAAAGTCAACAGCTGTCTGACCTGTTGTGTTTGCACTTGGTCCCTTTGCAAACAGAGAAGTTGCTTCTCTAGTAATTCTCAACAGATTATGCCTGTCTTTGGACCATTTGTCCTCTTCCCTGATTTCTGAATTGGTAGAAATAAGTTATGTTGATGGGGGAAGTGGCAAAGGATCGAGCTGATGAAGAGGCATTAGATTATATATAATTGGTGCAAAGTAGGATGAAATTAAGAACTCTAGATTGGAGGCACTGCTGGTCACGGAGCCGGTGGGCCCTGAGTATGAATGAGCATAAAGCTAAGATGCGTCAATTAGGCTGACATCTCATCTTGAGAAAGGATTCTAGAAATCATTTAGCTTGGTGCTTTCCAAATATTTTCAGCTGCTTGACCTTTTCTTTGAATCCAACTTAGATTTCAAATATATCAAACAAATAAACTCAACGTTAATCTGGGTAAGGGCCAAAAAGGTAGTGAGCACCCACTGTCTCACCCACATCTCTCTACCACAAGGACTCTGAGACTCCTCCTCAAACCCTTGTCTCCTCAGCATAGAGCAGAGCATGAAAACTTCTAAGAGCATAGCAGCCCCAGGTCAGGGGTCCTCACTGCAGAATTCCTGACTCAGCCCCACTCTTAAGAATCCACAGCAGCTTTCTAGCACTCAAATTGTTCTCAGTTCCACTGCCTCATTATTCTGGAGGTCATCAAACAAGCCTCCACTCTCCATCCACAAACATACTTCTTAGAGAGGACCACAGTCAGTGAGTCTCCTTGAAGTCTGAACAGCTCCTTACTTATTTACCTTAGACTGTTTGCTCTGTGAGGTCATGAGTTACAGCTACTTTATCTTTATGGCCCCAGTGACTAATACAGCAGTAAGTAGTCAGAGTTTAATAAAGAGAAAGTCATGATAAGTAGGATGTGATATCAGGGTGGTTGATAAGAAACGAATATCAAAAATTCTAATTACTAAACTAAGCATCAGGACCCACCTTTACAAATGCATCTCAATTTTACCTCACATCTATTAGGCATCAGCATCCTGTTTAACAGAAGAGACTCTGCGTCTGAAGGGTTAACTGGAGAACAAGGCCACACAGTGTGTAAGTAGGGGAACTGAGCCTTGAATCCCGGCTTATCTCAGCTTTTACCCGGGACGATACAATCGAGTGGTTGAGCCCAGTGTTGGCAGATGCTCAGTAGAGACAAGATCTGGGGAGGGAGGAGCCGAAAGGGTCACTGTGTGAGTGGAGGAATCTGAGTTGCTGTTTGAGATTTTTTTTTTCCTGAGTATTGAACTTCCACTAATACCACCACCCTGACTTCTGTCTCTCTTCTCTTCTGTCAATTCTCATTCATACCCCACTTTTTTTTCTTCTGGCAGTCAATATGTGGGTACAGTCTGGATTCCTAAAGGGTTTGTGCTACTAGAACAGTACCAACCGGAAATGTCCTCTCTCTAATGACATAACACATTGGCAGCAAGAAGGCCGGATGCAGACCGGACGAAATGAGATCATAGATGTGCATGAATGTACAACACAGCCTCTGGCACACCGCAGGTGATCGGTGATTTGATCTTCCCCTTTCCTTTAAAAATTGCTTCTTGCCAGTTTTCCCTAGATGTCTTCTCTACTTTCCTCCAGGAGCTGCTCCTATTTTGTCTAGAATCAACTTAGTATTCCTGATTGTCCATGGAAAAGGATGCCTCCCAGACGGCATCACCCTTTAAGACCCCACCAGCACTGTCAGGACCATAACCTCCCTCCTCAGGACAATTCTCACCTTCACTCTGCACTTGGGCAATTCCTCTTCATCACAGGATGCTTCCTTCTTCTCTGGCAAGCTCAGCGTTAGGATGTGAGGCTTTTGAGCCTGTATTTCATTATTCGTGGATCTTGAGATTTAGTTTCTTGCTGTGGAAGTTGCACAGGAAATAAAGAGCAGAAGAATGAAGAGAAGTTTGATTTTCTGGCTGGTGCCAAAAATAGGGTCAGATTTTTAAGACCAATTTCTAAGTGACTTTGGGTTGGAGCCACAATACATGCTTGAAATAAAGGAAGAGAAGGGTCATTACTCAAGTGGGGTAATCTCAGAGCAAAGCACTTTATTGAGTAAATTGTAATCCCTTACATGTGTTCAGTGCTTGTTACATTATCTTTTGATTTTAACAACACTCGAGGGTAGCTGGGAAAACACCATCACCCACATTTTTCACCTACAGTACACTCTTCAGTATGAAGCACAGAAGTTAAATGACGCATCAATAGTCATGCAACCCTTTAGTTCAGTGGTTCCAAAAAGTTTTGGCCCCAGGAACTAGTTTAGGTGAAGACCATTTTCCCAAGATGGGGTGTGGCAGGAAGGGGAATGACAGATTGTTGGAGGGGAGCTTTGAAATGTTGAGCAGCAGCGGGATTGCGGGGAGAAGCGGACTCGGCTTCCTGTAAGCCGCATTCGAACCTAACAGGGCGCTGCAGACGGAGGCAGAGCTTCCCTCGCTGCTCACTTTGTGTTCTGGCTCATTTCTTCTAGTGACTCAGTTCTTCCAAGGTCGCAGACAGCACCAGTCCTGGCCAGGGATTTGGGACTCCTGCTTCAGTAGAAGAAGAAGGACTAAAACTCAGGTCTCCTGAACTGTGAAGATCCCCTACATAAGGCAGGTACAGAAAACATCTAAGAAAAATGCCTAGTGCATTTATATGTTCAGAAGATGTTAGTGTCTTCCTTCACTCAATTCCTGAATCCTAGGCCTATGTCTTTTTCTTGCTCAATATGCTAGAAAAATAGATCAAAGGAAGTGATTTGAGAAGGAAAGAAGGAAAAATATGGCTTTCATTTCAGGGACTAGCTCATGACATATTTTGGAGGCCAGGACAGATGCTCTTGTGACACCCAGCAGTAAGTACTGCGTAGTCTGTTAACACTAGCAGGTTGGGGAACAGTGCCTATCCGTGCACCTGCTTCCATTTCTCTCTCACTCGCCATCCCTGTCTTGGTGGTTTGTTAACAATTTGAGGCAAATAAATAGGAGATATGTGGGCCCCATTTTCTGGTTACTCTTCTTCCATCCTGACCCTTAAAGATATTCCTCAGACACCTTATCATTCTGAAACCTGAGACAGGCCGGCCCCTGCCCCTTCCCAGGCTTGCCCAGGGGTTCCTGAGATGGTCCACTGCGACGTCCCCACGCTCTCTCCCATCCAGCCACTCCTGCCCAGCCGACATACTGAACTCTGTTCGTCTAAAACAGACTTTGGCTTTGTTCCCAAAGCCAGACATAATGGAAATGCTTTCTAAGAAAAACACAGTTATTCTGATGTGACATTTCTTCACCAAGATAAGTTTGTTTGTTCTTAATTAAATTGCTTTTTCTGAAAAAACTATTGTATGGGTCAATAAAGTATTTATTTTTACCTAGTAATTAAAAACAAATTCAACTCACTGGAATTGCTACCAATTCTGGTGAAATGTCATTTGTTATACTCTACAGCTCTAGCACAACAATAAATTGGACCTGATGATTCTAGGGAAATGATAGGGTTCCTCTTTTGTGAGCATCTCTAAAGGCTGGAGAAACTCTAAAATACCCCAGGACTATGGCACCCTCCCCCAACTCCACTCACAATTCAGAGTGTCACTCACAGCTTCAGTATTGGACTCCACTTGCTGCTGCCATCTTTGAATAATGCTGTCAAGGAACACGACACATGACTGCTCCCTAATTCTGGTGTACACACACACACACACACACACACACCAACTTCTTTCCTTGGCCTTGATGTTGACTTTGTTTGAGCTTCATATCATCTCTGAAATTGGCTTTCCTACAGAAAAGGAATTTCAGGCCACAGATTATAACCATTGTGTTCGTTTCACACAGGATTGTTTGGAAGATTTCTGTCAACTTAACTCAAGTTTATAGCACTGAGCTGGCACTCAGTCTATGTTGTTGAACAGTTTAACTGCAGGATACACTGTCCTGAACTCTAGTAGAAATGTAGGGCTGTATGCCATGCCTTGTTTTAGATGCTGCAGATACCCCAATGCCTATGAAAAGCACCAGCCTCTGACTTCTCAGCTCAAAAGAAACTCAGTTACTAAGTACCCAAATTCCAGTTATAGATTTTTCTTCTAGAGCTCCTCTTTCAGATTGTGTAACTAATACCTTACTATCAGGACTGGATTCATTTTTGCCTCATTTCCTTGGTCCCAGAGCTCCTGAGGGAATAGCAACAGCAGTGGTGAGGAAAAGGACCCTCGGCGGGTAGCCTTACGTTCTCGTCTTAGTTCATTCTGTGACCATCGATGTGTTTCTACTTCCCCAATCTCAGTGAATTTATATGTGATATGAGGGCAATACAAATGTAATTATTTCTGAAAAATTCAAATATTTATTAAAAGAAGATCCTCATCCAGGTGTTAGAAAGGAAGGGCACCTTGATCGTAAGGGACTTACAGCCTCTAGGGAAGCA
Source organism: Ctenodactylus gundi (assembly GCA_004027205.1). Lineage (NCBI taxonomy): Eukaryota > Metazoa > Chordata > Mammalia > Rodentia > Ctenodactylidae > Ctenodactylus > Ctenodactylus gundi. The sequence continues at coordinate 794,224 of PVKB01000202.1, forward strand.
ATCTGTGGGCGTTTGGCTTTTCTTACGCTTAGCCCGTGCTCTAACATTACAAGAGCCTGAGATCCAGATGTCAGGGGGCAGGTGGGATTTGGCCTATATCACAATTCCTACCTCTAAGGGGTAACAATCAGGTCATCATTCTACTTTCAATACCTAGAGGAGAAAGACATCTTCTGCTGTAGAAACTAGGTATTCCAGTTTGGCCCGGCATTGACTCTTTGGTAGAGCATAAAAAGGCAGCAAATTACAAATCGGGATAGCTTCTTTTGTTACTATCAGGTTCCATAACCGTAGACAGGTCGCACCTGTCTTCATGCCTTGGTTTACCCTCCTGATGGTTAGTGGCTTGGTTTAAATAAATTCCTAGGTTCTCTCTCTGTTATGATTTATATCTAAAATGTACCCCTAAAGTCTCATGCATTCTGAAGGTGACTGGATTATCGGAGCGCTATGTTCACCAGTAGGTTAATCAACTGATTCCTGTGCTGTGAGGAGACGGGGCTCAGTGGGAGGGAAGAACCACTGGAGTTGTGACCTGGAAGGATGTATCTCACTCCCAGGCTACTTCCTTCTCATTCTACTTCTCAGCTGCCGTGCGGTGAAGAGCTTTCTTTCATGCTGGGCCCTCCACCACTGGGGTTGACTGACCACGCATGGGCTGAGACCTCTAAAATGTGTGCCAAAATAAAGTTCTCCTCCTTTAAATTGAGTGTCAGATATCGTGTCTCAGCAATGGGCAGCTTGACAAGACACTCTCCCTCTCATGCTGAGTTAAAGCTCGCAGACACATCAATTGGCCAGGCTGTGGTGCCCAACCCTGTCCTGGAGTGCTTGTCTAAGCTAAGATATCTGACTGTCTCCTTTCCTGACCGTTTCTCCCCTTAATACTTTCCTAGCTTCCATACTTCAGGTCTACCACCTTGGCCTTGCCATAGGCTCTTCTGCTTCAGGTTTCTGCCTGTGTGGCACTTTTTCCCTTCACTCTGGAATCATTCTCTCCCTGGATTTCTCAACCTTCCAGCAGTGGTCAATTTCTGTCTTCAGCTTGAACCATACCTTCTCCTGTGAAAAAATGTCTCCTAAAGATTTATGACATCCGTTTTCAAAGTAACACTTATAGGTTTCTGGAAAAACTGCTAGTGAAAGCTAATTTTGAAGTTTTCTGCTCAGCTCTGTGGAGTCAACATCTCTTTGTACTTAAGTCATTCCCATTACTGTCCAAGGTTGTAGAACCTCATTATAGGTAGAAACTGAATTGCTACACTCCTTCAAAATTAATATAGTAAGTCTTAATGTCCAATGTGGTGTTATTAGGTAGTGAAGTTTTGGAAAGTGACTAAGCCATGAGGGTTAATTCATTTATGAAAAGGACCATAGAAAGCTTCTCTCTCTTCCCCCCCCCCCCATTTTATTGATGTGTTCTATGTGATACGTAATGTTTACATTGAACTTGAGTATTTTGTGTACATGTACCATCACTACGCGAGAACACAGAAAGACGAGACATGAACACCAAATGTGCTAGTACTTTGGTCTTGGATGACCAACCTTTAAAAAATGTGTTGTTTGCCAGCTACTTAGTCTATGGTAATCTGTGATAGCAGCCCAAATAGACCATGACAATGACATCACAGTCTGCATCTGATGACAAGTATGACACAGAGATACACACTGGGGGAAAATTGTTTCTGGCACTCTGGAAATTCATAGTTGGTTTGTCTGGGTGGCATGTTATCCATTTGACATATTAGGCTCTTATTTAACATTAATAGCAGAAAATTGTTCTAAAATTTACCTACAACTTAGAGATTTATACACTTTTGAACATTTGTTATTTTTTTGAAAAATTTCTCAGCAATACCTATATTTGCATTGGTCCCTTAAAAATCAAATTGTTACATTTAGCCAAAACAAAATATTGTTAAAGCAGTGAAAGCCAATTTGCTTTTTCAAATTTTTTTCTGGGAAAAAAATGACTCTAATCTAAAACTTGCCCATAACTTCAACTTTCTCATAGTAATAGTGGTTTTGATAATATGATCTTTGATAAAGTCAGGTTTCTTAAAGAGACAAATAGTGAATTACAGCTGAAGAGACTGTAATTAAAACTTTTATTATTATTTGACTTTGCATTTTTATTTTTTTTTCCTTGCTATAATCTGTCTGGGAAATGTGAGAAGCAGCATTCTCTGACGATAAAGAGTATGAGTGATGTGCTCGGGAAGACTGGGAGTTGCATTTCTGAGGTCCAAAAAGGGTATCCACGGGTGGGAGGCAACTTCCCCCTCACCCAGTCAAATGTTTAAAGAGAATAACACTGGTGGCTGAGAAACTGGAGTTGGACAGAGTCCAAGGACTTAGCATGGAAGTAGCATCTCCTTTCTAACCTACAGCCCAGGTTAAGTGAAGGCCATAGATCTTTAAGAAGAAAAAGCAACAGTGATCTAAGATTAGAAATCTTTAAAGACGGATCCCATTGGCAATTCTGAGATGTAGCAAAAGGAAGAAAGAAAGAAAGAAAGAAAAAGAAAAAAGAAGGCAGACAACATTCCAAGACAAACAGGAAAATTTCTGTCTCTGTGAGACTATTCAAACCTAGTCAAGGACCTTACTACCCAGGGGCACCTCAGACTGAGGAGGCACGGTTTGATCTGGGGTCCCTGCCTCTACCTTCACCTTTGTGTTCCTCCTCCACAGTAGTTACTACCTGGTGGGACTGCCATTATTTATTATGTGTGTGTCAGAGAGACACTCTGCTAAGTATTTTTGCGTACCTTGTCATTTTAGCTTTCTAACATCCTTATAAGTTGCATGTTGCTGGGATTCTCACCTTATAAAAGAAAAGAGGTAACATTTGGAACAGTTGTTATGGAGAAAACAAGAGAGAGAGGAGACCAGAACTAAGGCAGCTAAATCATTTTAGGGCTGTGTGCAAAACGGAAGTCTGAAAGGTTTTGTTCAGAAGCAAGGAGAAAATGTCATTAGAGGTAGTAAAGCAAAATTTTCTCTGTTCTCCCATGTCTCCCATCATTTTTTATTTAAAATTTGATGAGAAAAATAGCAATTCTAAGTTATTAACCTGGGTTTCACTATTTATCCTAAAATAGTTGTCCTTGTAAATCTGTGTGTTCTGTGTGTGGAACCAACTATAGATCAAAAATATGAAAAAAAAGTGTGTTGATACTGAACATGTACAGAGCTTTTCTTGGTGCTCATTCCCTAAAATAATACAGTTTAACAACTATTTGCATAATGTTGTACAAGGTATCTGCCAGGGGTAAGGTCTCATATCTGTAACACCAGCACCTAGAGTCTGAGGCAGGAAGATTGTGGATTCCAGGCCTGGAATCCAAGGTCAGGCCTGACTACATATTGAAACTCTCTCAATAAGACAGAACAGAGAAACTAACTAAAAATTGTTTTAGTTATAAGTTACTCAGATAGTTAATGTTTACAAGAGGATTGGCAGAGGCTATATGCAAACACTATACCATTTTTGGTGTGTGCATGTGTGCGTGTGTGTGTGTGTGTGTGTGTGTGTGGCACTATGGATTAAGCTCAGGAACTTCACACTGAGCTACATCTCCAGCCTATTTTTATTTTTGATTTTTGACACAGGGTCCCACTAAGTTGCTAAGTTACCAGGTTGCGCTTGAACTTGAGCTCTTCATTCCTCAGCACCTCAGAGTGCTGGGATAACAGGCCTGTGTCACTGCGTCCAGCTCACACCATTTTTTATATAAGGTAAGTTAGCCCTGGCAGATTTAGGGGGTCCATGAAATGGTCCTGGAACAAATCCTCCCTACGTGCCCAGGGACAGCTGTATTGTCTGATGACACTTTGTGTAAATGTAAGAGCATTTCACTCCTGCGAAGAATCACTGGGATCACACGATTCATACATCCTAGCTTGTATATGTATAAACACCAAACAAGTCAAATTCAAGTATTTTCACTTAACATTCTCTATCTTGGAGTTACTGATGAGTAAGGAAAGACTGAAAAGAAAAAGCGTTGTGAGCGGCCCCATCTTGCCCTGCCCTTCCACGTTACCATTTTCAGTAGGAATGGTTGGCTACTGTAGGGAAGGAAGATGAGTGAGAAAGCCTCCATCAGGGTTCCTTGTTAATTTTTTCTCTCAGAATGATATTACTGTATTTGTGAATCCAAAGCAAATTCTGGCTTGAGTGGAACATGTGGCCTCTAAGGAGTGCGTGTTTCTATATACTGTCTCGAGCACTTTCCACCCTTCCTCATTGGACTGCTGAGCACTGCGGTCACCGGAGTCCTGTGCGTTTGGGCTACCAGGAACACTGAACGCCAGTAGGTCCTTGAGCAGGCTGGGCAGGCCTCGATAGTGGGAAGTTTGCAATGTCTGGGCCCTGGCAGGTGTTCTCTCTTTCCTCCTGCTGTCGAGTGTGGGTGAAACACTGCTGGGTTTCTGAGGGTTTACTGAAGGAGCTTTCCCTGCTTTCCCATCTCAGTTCAGAGAGGCAGAATGTTCTCCAACCCCAGGAAAAGAGAAATTCTGACTCTCCTCATGGACCACCAGAGGTTAAGAGTTACTTGATTTTTGCTATTTGCAGGTACTGGGGTTAGGTGGGAATTGTCCTTTTTTGGTTGGTTAATATTGATTTCCTAAGGTCACTTTCTACTCAGATTTCTCTTATAAAGTTATCAAATACCAGCCTTACCAGCAATGTAGGAGAATGTCAGATTTTCAAAAGCTTTGCTAGTATCCCCACATAGTTTTACTTCGATTTTTTCTTATTATAAGCATGATTCATAACTTTTCACAGATTTAGTCGTCTTTGACATTTTTGATTATGAATTACTTAGTTTTGTCTCTTGCGTACGGCTGGCCATTTTAAACACTATTAACATATATGGAATATTAGCCTGCTATCTGCGCTACGTTTTGCAAACAAACATTTTCTCTGCTTTTGTTATTGCCTTTTAACTTAATGGCCTTTTAATACCATGTGCTTTTTATTTTTACAAAATCAAAGTCAATAGTCTTTCCTTTTGTTGAACTTATCCTAAGGACTTGTTAGAAAATAGTTTCCTACATCCAGGTTGGTTTCACACAAGTTCCTTCTATTACTTGAAAGTGCGAATTTGGGTTTTGATATTGTCTTGTTTGGGTAGATAACACCTTATTCTAGCAAACTATATGTTGAGGCCATCTTTGCCTCACAGATTTGAAATGTTACCTGTGTACTAAGATTCCGTGTCCTCTTGGTCTGTTTCTAAGCCTTTCATTTCACTCTACTGCTACATAAATAAACCCGGATTGCAATTTTAGCTAATTATTGAACTTTATGTTTATCTCTCTCTTTTTTTGACACAGGATCTCATTCTGTAGTTCAGGCCGGTCCTGAACTCACTATGTAATAATGCAGGCTGGCCTTCAACTCACGGCCATCCTCCTGCCAGGGCTACCCAAGTACTGGGATTACAAGTTTCCTGTCTGTTCTTCTTTGCTTAATTTTTCATATGAAATGTAACTCCATAAGAGTTTGATAATATTCTCATGAATGAATATATAAACTTACTCTCATAGAATGGACTTTTTTCTGATATAGCATCATCCAGCCCAAGAGCACAGAATGGTTTTCAATGTGTTTAAGTCTACTTTTGTGTCTTGAAGACAAGCTTTGCTGTTTGTATCAAGGCTTTACATTTTGTATGTATTTATTTAATTTCTTCTCTTTGTAACTATGGTAAGTCAGTTGTTTCTCCCATTATTGTCTGGCTGTTTTTTTCTCTATGTGGATATATAAGTAATTTATTTCTGTATGCTAATTTCATTTTGTGATTGCTTTTATAGTTTTAATGAAGTCTGCCACTCTGTCTAGGCTTTGCAGGTTCATAATTAAATGGTCTACTGGAAGGAAAAGGTTCACTTCTTTTATTCCATCTTTTGGAGGAGCATCTAGTTTATGTCTCTTGTGTAATTATATCGGCTTATACCTTCAGCACAAGAAGGAACATAGAAAATACGCAGAGCGAATTATTTTTGAGACAGGGTCTCACTCTATAGTTCAGGCTGGTTCTAAACTCACTATGTAGTCCAGAGTAGCTTAGAATTTATAGCAATCTTCTTTCCACAGCCTCCCAAAGCCAAGGATTACAGGTGTGCACCAACATGCCCAGATAGTATGTGTGCTGGGGGATTGAACCCAGGGGTCTCATGCTTTTTAGGCGAGTACTCTAATTACTGAGCTACGCTCTCAGATTGAGACTAGCTATCCTACTTCATTCCTAACATCGATAGAAATATTTTGTGTGTTTCTTCATTAATTAAGATGGCTGCATTTAGTAGGAGTTAGCTACATCTAGTTTTATTATGGTAAGATATTATTCATCAAATTCTATTTTATTTAAGTAGAAAATGGTAATAAATTGTTTTGAAGCCTTTTCCACTATTGATAGAGAATTTATCAACTCAAATTTTTCCAAAAAATTTTTCATGTATATGCATTTTAAGATGTCCTGATTAATAGTTTTCTAATTTCTTCTTTCCTGAAGAATTAATACTTGATTTAGTATATATTTTCTATGTGGTATTAGATACTATTTGTTAAAATCTTATGTAGAGCTTCTACATTGTCTGTTTTAAGTGATACTGACCCTTACTTTTATGTGTGCTATCCTTACCAGGATTGCACCAATGTTTTATTTATCTTATTAAGAGGATCCTAAAATTCATTTGGAATCTTAAGAGACCCCAAATAGCCGAAACAATCTTGAGCAACAACACAAAAGCAGATGGTGTCATGATTTCAGGCATCAAGTTGTATTACAAATCAATCCAAATAAAAAACATGATATTAACACACAACAGATAGGTCAACTAATGAAACAGAACTGAGGACGCAGAGATGATCTCAAGTACACTCAGCTGCCCGGTCTTTGGCAAAGGAGCCAAAAACATACAATGGAGAGAAGATAGCCTGTTCAGTAAATGGTGGGAGATCTGGTTATCCACGTGCAGAACAATGAGACTAGATCCACATTTTCACCATGTACTAAAATCAAATCAAAGTGGATCAAAGATCTACATATTAAAATGGAAACACTGATCCTCCTGGAAGACAAAATAGGTAAAATGTAGTCATAAACAAAGATTTTTCTTAAATTGGTACAATTATAGAGAGTTGTATGCAGATTCCTCAAAAAACTGCAGCTATGCCATTTGACCTAGTAATACCTCTTCTAGGTATCGCTTCAAAAGAGTTCAAAGTGCCTTATAACAAAGATATAGGTATACCCATGTTTATAGCAGCCCAACTAGTGATAGCTAAGTCCTAGAAGATGTTGAAATACTTAATCTATAGACCAACGTACAATAAACACAGGAAAATGGATACAACTTACGACCACTTTGTTCAATGAGATGAATTAGAATCAAAAGATTAAATATCCCATGGTTTCTCTAATATGAGGAATCTAGACCATAAATAATAAAATCAAATGGGTTAGATATTGGGAATCAGAGTAATGGATATGTGGAAAGAGAAGGAAGAAGGAGGGGGTAAGAGGACAAACAGGGGGAAGTGAAGGGAAGGCAAAGTTGATGCAATATATATGTGTACAAATTTCTCAAGTGTAATATAACCATTGTGTGTGGCAAATATACATTAATAAAATGGGAGGAAAAAAGAAAATAGAAGATAAGTATATTTTCGACACTCTCAAATGAGCTAGGGATTATTTTAACTGTCTTCTCTTTAAAGATATGCTAGAAACTTCCTCTCCTATTCCCTCCCTGCTTCCTCAAAAAATAATGATCTGGTGCCAGTAGCACAGACTTGTAGTCCCAGGA